>OX596213.1:14634553-15085847 GCA_951394215.1 Glyphodes perspectalis | reverse complement strand
TTACCGAAGATTGTACTAAAATTGTAAACAAACTTGGCGGAACAAGTTGTTAAGAGTTTTGAAGACAAATAGTTACGGAATGGAATCATTAATATTTTTATAGAATTGTCTATGAACAAGTACCGATAAGTGTATATTGTTCCAGATAATATGTGTAATTTTATTATCATTGGTTTCCTAATTATTATTATTTCAAAAGTTTGATAAAACCGTAAAAGCGTTCTCCGGTCAGTTTTAATATTAATAACTAATTTTTAATCGCAACACAACACAATGGCTTCTTGAGAAGAATGCATTTCAAATTTAATTTTGCGATTAAATTCTATATCCCGAAAAAGTTAGTAAAAGTGATTTGTAAGTAAATAGCGACCGCTTCGGACAGTGAGCACAAAATAATATATAACTATACATATAAATAAATCTTCCTCTTAAATCGCTCTATCTATTATTAAAAACTGCATCAAGATCCCTTGCGTAGTTAAAAAGATCTAAGATCGAAAAGACCGAACCGGCGACTTTGTTTTATACTATGTAAAGAAGTGTATCAAAAGAGCGGTAGTAGCTCAATGGTAAGGACACGCGCATCTTAACCGAGGAGTGCGGGTTCAAACCCGGGCACGTACCTGGATTTGTCAAATTAATGTTTTACATACCACTAGCTCAAAACATCGTGATGAAACCTGCTAATTTATACCACTTTGGATTTGTAACCATGATCCTAATATTGTCTGGTTCCCCTATCTTAGGGTTACAAAGGACAGATCGGCAGTCGCTTCAATGTAATTACCAGACTCACTAAATCCTGGATCATGGTCTAAGCGGAAGATAAAAGAAGTGTATCATCTGAATTAGTTTCCTAATATTTCTACTTCCTCAAGGCTGACTATTCAGACACGGTCACGGTGAAGTCATTAAGTATTTCTCTCGGCTCTTGTTAATTTGCATTACAGCAGAGCTGTTTTGTTTGAACTGCATTTGTTGCGAACTTTGTTGCAGTTTTGTTGCCGTTGAATAAACATTTTTCTATTATGTTGCAAGACGTTTGTTTGTTAAACAATGAGTATCGTAATTAGAGTGTTACTTGAAAATGTTTTGAGAGTTTGTCAACGATATAATCTTGGTAAATCACGACCTGTACGGCGCGGTAGTTTGGGTGAATGACCGAAACGCGGAAGGTCTTGAAATCGATTCCCGGTAGGGTCATGTGGCAAAATATCAGCAATAGATAAATTTATGTATGTTCAATAGATTGTCAGGACATGTAGAAAAAAAATTATATCAAATATTTACTTTTGTACCATTAGTTACTTCAAGACCTGTGTATAATAAGTTTGATGTGTGCTCTTCGCACTTTTGCCATAATTATATGTTTGTTCTGTAAACGATATAACATAATTTTATGATTAAATGAAAAGATTCGCGGTACAAACATTTAATTAAGAAGATTATTTACTGAGCCAACACTCGAATCACAACGCACACATTTGTTTACTACCGATAAAAACGAAGATTCGTAATGAAATCTTCATTTCATATCCAGCACTTAGTTTTATTGCCGTCCGTAATTTATGCACGGACGTTTATAGGGTGTTACCGTGTCGTAGGAAAAATGCCAAGCACGTGGAACGGTATTTTACCGTGGATCATTGAGCATTGAGCGGTGGTAGCTCAATGGTAAGGACACGCGCCTCTTAACCGAGGTGTGCGGGTTCAAACCGGGCACGTACCTCTGGATTTTTAAAATCTATGTACGTATTTATACCACTAGCTCCGCGGTGAGGGAAAACATCGTGATGAAACCTGCAAATTCAAACAACTTTGGATTTGTAACCATGATCCAAAAATTGTCCGGTTCCCCTATCTTAGGGTTACGAAGGTCAGATCGGCAGTCGCTTCAATGTAATTACCAGACTCGCTAAATCCTGGATCATGGTTTAAGCGGACCCCGTCTAAACACGGGACATAACGCTAGGAAGATGATGATTGAGCACTTCATTGAAAACCAAGGTAGAGTTCGTCCCGGTCCCATGTTAGTCTGGGACTTGAGAAGAATGTGCCAACTATGTTCGTTGCCAAGCATGAAGTTAAAGGCGACTAATGGTATATCAGTTTTGGGTATATTGTGTAGG
Organism: Glyphodes perspectalis; assembly: GCA_951394215.1. Classification (NCBI taxonomy): domain Eukaryota; kingdom Metazoa; phylum Arthropoda; class Insecta; order Lepidoptera; family Crambidae; genus Glyphodes; species Glyphodes perspectalis. The sequence continues at coordinate 15,083,718 of OX596213.1, read as the reverse complement.
TAGGCGACGATCTAGCCCTTAATCTAACCAGTCTAGTTAATTTTTTTGGCTGAATGTGGTTAAGGAAGCTAGTTGTCCTTTTGACTTTGCCTACTCATCTGTGGAAAACGGGCGATATGTGTAGGTATGTACCGGACATGAGACCCGTTTGTGATAATCTCGTGCGCACGAGTGACGAAACCTTGATTTTGAAATGCACAGATCTGGTGATGCACGCGTTAGACATAAAACATTACGTCAGAGGAGACGTGTTTTAGTTGAAAGTACGCAAGAACAATAATGAACGAAAAATGGTTCGTATCGGTACTACTGAATGTGGCAAACAATATAGGGCCTAGTCTACAGCTGTCATATCTGGAAATATACAATCATCATCATCTTCGGGGTCCACTATGACCATGATCCAGGATTTAGTGAGTCTGGTAATTACATGGACTGCCGATCAGACCTTCGTAACTTTTACATTTTTTGGCATCCATGACGGATTTTCACCTCCTCGTAAACAAAAGGAAAAAAAAAGATAAGTCACCTTACATGTAATTATTTAGATGTAGAGATTTCATCAAGATAGCCATTTCCCGTCTGTATCAAACTTTCTAAAATGCAAGTTCGTTTTATTAGCTCAGAGATCAAAAGTACTTTGTCAGGAAAACTAGTCATTAAAATGGCAATAGATGTGAAATCAACCACTATTTTCATCTTGTTCCTCTGTCTTAGGGTCCCATGGTAGCAACATCAATGAAATAACTATTATTGACTACAAGATTCGACGTGAGAAACTGCACAAATATAATTTGAGTATTCCATACATACACAAAATCACGCCCGCATTGCCCGACGGGGTAGGCAGAGTTAAAGGGGCAGCAGGCCCCTTTGAACCACATTCATCCAAAAACTGGGCTGGGTTAGATGGGAAATTGTGAAAAGTTGTGATAAGTGGCTTATTCAACACTTACATCATTTTATTACACACGCAATACCCGATATGCTCTCAGTCTTTTACGACATGCTCCGCAAGAAACACAGTTGGCACATTATTTTTAAGTCCCAGACCAACATGGGGTATTTAATGACGTTACAATATAATCGTATAATATCCTGCTATGTATGAACTGGAAATTAATAATGCTATCGGATTATTAGCATAAGGTTTTTCCTTTTTTAGTCATAATTTTGATGAGGTCACGGACAATTAATTACTAAAATTTCCAACGACGCGTAATCATATTTCTGTTATCAGAGTTTCATTATCACATGTAAATGATTCGTTGATTTCTCCAACTAGTCTAATCTTATTTGTCAACTTGCTGGTATCACACGACAAACAATTTGAGAATACTAATATTTGTGTGCGTTTATCACAGTAGTGAAATATTGTTTCTACCACATTGTAGGGAAAGGTCAACATACTTTACTTCACTTGGGGATACAAGCGTTAAACTAATGCTAGTTACAGAACAATCTGGTTGGAAAAAAGTTAGTAACATAGATAAATAAATATATCTCTTTAACACATATTATATTGTCTAGTCCAAAACTAGCCTATATCCTTGTGATGTGTATATAATACTAGATTGATGAAGGGACAAGATACAAGATTACCTCAACAAGGATTTATGCTTAACTTTATAATTAAGTGTTCACCTGCAATGATATCTAGTTTAAGTGTAGATTAATTAAGTTTACAAAATTGAAAAATTTGCCATCAAAAATAGTAACTATCGACTTTCATGCCGGTTTCTTCTCGATAGAGGATACCTCCGAGCCGGTGGTACTATTTATTTATTATTTTATTTTTTTGTATATTGACTATTCATAAGTGCTTTCTTAAAGCCGATATAAATAAAGATATTTAGAATTTGAATTTGAATTTGAAGTACGGCTTGTAACTCCGAATGAGTAGCAGTCCAATCAGGTCCATAAACCTCATTCGCCGTTGGGTTAACCATCTAGTTACATAGCATTAAAAATACTTATCCATACTGACAAGCTCGATGGCGCATTCGGTAGTGACCCTGCCCCATGAGCCAAGAGTTGTAGGTTCGATCCCTACCCAGGACAAATATTCGTATAATGAATACCTGCTTCTGTGTCTGGGTGTTAATATCAAATATTTAAGTATATATTTGTAATACCGCTGTTGATTCTGATATCCGTAACACGAGTGCTTAAGCTACGTACCTCGGAGTCAGATCAATGTATGTGATGTAGTCTGAAATTTATTTATTTATGGAATCTGTTAGCAAAATAACGTCCATACTAATATAGTCAATGTTAAACCTAGACACCAAATAATGGTACTATAAACCGCGACTATTACTAACACTCAAGAAAAAGTACTTTCAAAGTCCGTTTAGACTTTTAAGTCTGCAATAAACTCGAGTTTATTTTACGCGACCGTAAGCGGCCCATATTGGAACTGTTAAATGGGATCGATGCAACTCGCGTTTTCATTAATTTTATTGTTTGAACAAATATTATTTATGTCTCGTTACAAAGTTGCGTGGGGATGACAATATTATGGGACTAGCTGGGACCGCGGTTTCACCCGCGTTTATGGTTATTTTATTTATATAGCCTTCCTCGATAAATGGGCTATCTAACACTAAAATATTTTTTCAAATCGGACCAGTAGTTCCTGAGATTAGCGCGTGCAAGCAAATAATCGAACTCTTCAGCCTTTTAATATTAGTATAGTACAGATTGGTAACTTGATACATGACGCAGTTTCTATTATACTCTTAATTACGTTTTATTTTTCAGGGGATTTTATGAGAATTACTTGACATTTTGACGAGAGCGGTGGTAGCTCAATGGTAAGGACTCGCGTCTCTTAACCGAGGAGTGCAAGTAGTGGAGTGGTTCAAACCCAGGCACGTATATATACCACTAGCTCGATGGTGAGCGAAAACATCGTGATGAAACCTGCAAATTCAAACAAGATTGGATTTGTAACCATGATCCAATAATTGTCTGGTTCCCCTATGTAAGGGTTACGAAGGTCAGATCGGCAGTCGCTTCAATGTAATTACATTGAAGCGACTGCCGATCTGACCAGACTCGCTAAATCCTGGATCATGGTCTAAGTGGACCCCGTTCACGCACGGGACATAACGCTAGGAAGATGATACTTGACATTTGACGAGTCACTTGGTGAGTAGTTAACATCTAAAAGGTTGTGGGTACGGATCCCGCTAGGCGAAGATTTTTGAGTAAAGAAAACCGTCGTACTCGAGTGATGGATGTTTATGGACGTATTTAATTATTTTGATTTATTTAGATTTGTCCCATGTTGGTCTGGGACTTGGCCCATGTTGATCTGGGACAAACAAAAAGAATTAGCCAACTGTGGTTCTTGCCTAGCATGTCGTAAAAGGCGACTAATGGTACGAGTATATCGGGTTTTGGGAGTGTGATTGTTTAGGCGACAGGCATTTTTGGCTGAATGTGGTTGAAGGGGCATGCTGCCCCTTTGACTCTGCCTACCCCTTCGGGGATTATGGGCGTGATGGTATGTATGTATGTATGTGTGTAGCTTTGAAAATTTTAACACACTTAAAAGGACCCAGAGGATTAAATACGAAATATCAAAATAGATACATACCGTCATGACTACAATCCCCGAAGGGGTAGACAGAGTTCAAGGTTGGAACTGGTTCTTAAACCACATTCAGCTAAAAATAAAATCGAGTTGGGTTGGATGGAAAATTGTAAAAAAGTAGTGACAAGTGGCTACTACAAAAGATCAAAGTCTTTACAAGTTGTAGAGCGTCATCCAATGTCTTTTGAAAAATTCAGAAATTAGTTTACGTGAGGGAGATAGACCACGGACTAGTAAAAAAAAGGACTCCGCGCCACTAACGAGACGTTGAAGCTCCTCAGGTGCTCCAACTTGACACGCAACTTACGTCACACATTGACATATAAAAGGGCTACAAATGACAGATGTCCGATAACTGGTATCCATAAGTATCTCACTCACACATGCTTATACGTGGCTTCACGCTACAGTACGACAGGAGTAGAGTCCTTCTTTTTTTAATAGTCCGTGAAATAGACATATCAATTTACAACTGCTATATAGCCTATATAATAATAAATAAATAGATAATGGCCCTTGAGCTACTAATGTTACTTTAGCACTAGTTCAATCAAGTAAGTTAATGGGGATTGCCCTCGGACCATTAATAATAATGTCTGTTATCTGTTTAAATGACCACCCTTTCCTTTTCAAATGGAATTATTTCATTACGTACAACAATGCGACCCTATCCAGGCTAACATTATCATAGTAGGGCAAATGTCGGTGAGGAATCTCCGTTTAAACACTAACTGTGTGTGCATACGTACCCTTATTGGCCTATTTAGACAATTCACCTCCAGTACGTTTATTAATTTGTAGCCTTTTCTATATACAAATATTAGGTAAATATGTGTATATTTATTAAAAATAAGTATACATATTCGTATAGAGAAGAAAAGATCCACCAAAAATTATAAATTTATGTTATATTTAAATGAGTAGGATTAGCCAAATCGTTTGGAAATACAATAAAATTGTTTAACATTTACGATTTTGATGAATAAATATATAAATAAATATTAATAAATTCTCTAGACTGACACATCAATTCCCTAGTTCCAAACTAAGCTTATGTTTGTGCTATGGATACTGGTGAACGGATAGACATACTTAAATACGTCTATAAACATCCATGACTCGAGTACAAATGTCCATGTTCATCACATTTGCCCCTAGCGGGATTCGAACCCGCGACCCTTGGTTTCGTGGTCAGGCTCTCTGACCACTCGACCGGTTTCGGGTCAGGCATGGTTTTTAAAGATCTGAAGTTTGTCTGTACCCTTTTCTTTCCTTGTCTCGTAAATGTGAGTTACACTTAATTGTGCGATTGTCGAATTGCGAACAGTCTTTCGATAAAATGTCAATTTGACAGCGCAATAACATGTATGTGGCTCGATATCTGTGGCGCTATAAGTTTTATGATATCACATGCTTAAATTTTAACTTATGATTTCCATAAGACACACCAATCACACAAGACGTTATCACATTCTAACATGTACGTGTTTTAAATATTTTAGAATTAGAATGTGAAATGTAAAAAATATGTGTGAAAGTGAAATTTAATTTTAAACTAATTTTGTTTGCAAAACATTTGACGTCACTCCAAAAAAGAGGGGCCAACAAATATAATAATATGATCACCTGTGACAAGGTCGGATATACTCTTTGTATTATGGCGCACGCAGAGCGGTGGTAGCTCAATGGTAAGGACACGCGCCTCTTAACCGAGGAGTGCGGGTTCAAACCCGGCACGTACCTCTGGATTTTTCAAATCTATGTACGTATTTATACCACTAGCTCGGCGGGAGGGAAAACATCGTGATGAAACCTGCAAATTCAAACAACTTTGAATTTCTAACTATGATCCAAAATTTGTCTGGTTCCCCTATCTTACGGTTACGAAGGTCAGATCGGCAGTCGCTTCAATGTAATTACCAGACTCGCTAAATCCTGTATCATGGTCTAACGGACCCCGTCTAAACACGGGACATAACGCTAGGATGATGAAGATGATGATTATGGCGCAACGCTAATTTAATGTATTGTTTCTTCTCTTCTTCACTGTCATTCGACTTCACTTCGCTAATGCTACGTTTGAATATCCTCTATTTAGCTCAATTGATTTACGAGCGCCGCAATTAACTTTATGACTGACTGATACTTTGTGCCGTACTGCCAGCTTAGTTTAATTTCACCGCAATAGACATCGTAAAAATATATTATTTATTTACAGAGACCATTCTATATGGGCAATCAGTTTCGTAGGCATCTTGATTTATTGAAGCCGATGTGTGCGGTTAGGTATTCGCGATGTAGGTAATATTTGGGTTTGAATCTGAGTTTTAAGTCTAGCAAAGGAGTGATGTCGTATTTGACCATTGATATCCATAATTTTTTTATAATTCTTTGATAACGGGCACTTGGCCTAACCGGATCCCGATTATTAAATTGTGAGAATCCCATTGTCACAATTCAATAATAAATATACGTATAGGGGTCGTTCAGTGTTTGGTCCCACAACACTTTCGTCCCAATGGGACGAAACACTGAATTCAAAAATATATTAAATAATTTTTAAATATATATTTAGATAAATTAAATAGGACGAATTGCAGAACAAACAGTTCTGCAATTCGTCCTATTTAATTTATTCTTATAACATGAATACGTAACTACAAATCTAGTCACAACAATGGAACTTTTGCACATGAATTCACGTGTTGGTGGTTGCCATGCGCAAGCGCAAAAGGGCAAAATAAATCATCTTAAACCCACCTCCACCTACAATTTACCCATTCGGTATGACTAATTCACGGAACCACATCCCAACAATAACAGGACGTTCTTAGAACTAAATCTTATCGCCCGTTAAGGAAATAAGTTTTTTCATCGTATTCTATTTTATCTACAAATCCATGTACAAAGCGCAGTGGAGTAGTGAGGTCCGATTTTTAATTATCGGATTTTGAAAGCCGTATCCGTGTTAAAAAACACGGTCTTAAATTTGAGGAGCTTTGTTGTAATTAAGCGTCCGTTGAATGTTTGGTTACAACATTTGACTGGCCCGTTTGTCGAGTGGTCAGAGACCCTGGCCTCGAAACCAAGGGTCGCGGGTTCGAATCCCGCTAGGGGCAAATGTTTCGTGTGATGAACATGGACATTTGTACTCGAGTCATGGATGTTTATAAACTTATTTAGGTATGACTATCCGTTCACCTAGTATCCATAGCACAAGCATAAGCTTAGTTTGGGACTAGGGAATTGGTGTGTCAGTCTGAAGAATTTATTATTTATTTTTATTTATAACAAGAATGGCTGAATCGGCAGTACTGCCCTTGCAGAAGATTGACGTAAATTAGCAGTATTAAACCCTACTGTTGAGTATGTGAGAGATCGGTCGGAGATGCATTGGTGATACCTCTAATGTTGCCAATGTCCTCAGGCTGCATTGACAGTTTACCGTCATGCCGGCGTCACTTCTTTGCTAACATTAGTCGTTTTTATCTATACTAATATTATAAAGAGGAATAATTTGATTGTTTGTTCGTTTGTATCAATCAGGCTCCGAAAATACTGGACCGATTTGAATAATTCTTTCACCAATGGAAAGCTACTTTATCAGCGAGTAACAAAGGCTATATTTTACCACCTATTCCCACGGGAGCGGGAACTACGCGGGTGAAACCGCGGGACATAGCTATTTTAGATATTTAGAATTTGGTGACGATCTTCCTTAATCTAATCTGCGTCTACTTTATCCATGATGATGCTAGATTTGTCGAATTTGGTTTTAATACATTGAAGAGACTTTTGGTTGAACTAATAAGATTGTACTCATAAAAATAGACCTGTGATTGACTAATATCGCTGGAATCAGATGTTTTTAAGAATGTTAATTATGGCTGTAATTTAAAAGGAATTTTATTTATACATATTGCTTATTTATTATTATCTATACTTACTAATATTATAAAGCTAAAGAGTTTGTTTTTTTTTGATTGAACGCGCTAATCTCAAAACCAACTGGTCCGGTTTGAAAATTCTGTCAGTGTTAGATAGCCCATTCATCGAGGAAGGCTATTGGCTATATAACATTAACGCGGGTGAAACTGCGGGAAAAGCTAGTTGTCTTATAAAATTGGCAATGGATCGTTAAAACTTGAGCATCGCTTAAGTCAGGGTTATTACTGAATTAAATATACCTACTTATACTTTATTTACGCCACTCAAATTTACATTGAAAACGTTAAATATTAAAAATGTATTTAAAAGAAATAACTATGTACATATTTACGAAAAAGGGTAGTTGTCAGCCTCGCCGATCGAGGTACCCAGAATACTGGCAGCGTTGCCCCTTTGAATTGCCAGGCTGAGGCGTTAGCCGAGGAAGCTTCCAGCATTCAGGTCGCGAGAAACTTGAATAAGCAGGGCGGACAGCTCCTGGAAAAGTTTGCGGGCCTCTGGACCCCACAGTCCAAGAGTTTCCACGCCGAATGGAACGAATCGGTAGCAGTTGCCGAGAGCGGAGTATATGGAGAGATTTCGAGCTTCTGCTGATGCTGCTGCTGCCCCCGAGCACTCAGAAGTGGTGTGGATGTGGGAGGGTGCCAAAGTATCATCATCATCATCTTCCTAGCGTTATGTCCCGTGTTTAGACGGGGTCCGCTTAGACCATGATCCAGGATTTGGCGAGTCTGGTAATTACATTGAAGCGACTGCCGATCTGACCTTCGTAACCCTAAGATAGGGGAACCAGACAATTTTTGGATCATGGTTACAAATCCAAAGTTGTTTGAATTTGCAGGTTTCATCACGATGTTTTCCCTCACCGTCGAGCTAGTGGTATAAATACGTACATAGATTTGAAAAATCCAGAGGTACATGCCCGGGTTTGAACCCGCACTCCTCGGTTAAGAGGCGCGTGTCCTTACCATTGAGCTACCACCGCTCTAGGGTGCCAAAGTATCAACGCATTAAATTATAAATCGGATAGTGTTCCTCCAATGAGCACCACTTTTACACACAGTTACAGTTACGGACGGACTGTCAACTTGTAGCTTGTTAGGGATCCGTGGGCTTAGGCGTCAACTCGGGCAACAAAAAACTCGGCATTGCCCGAGATTACTATTTTCCGAATTTGATATCGTCTTTTCGGCCAATCATGCCGAGTTTACACCTAACGAAGATTGCAGTAGTAAATTCGGCAAATCCTTCACTTAACACAAATTTTGAAAAATCAGTCTCAGTATAAAGATCTGTTAAAAAAAAGCCAAATCAAATAGATTATTTTGATTAGACTTAACAATAATATTTTATGTATAAAAGAATGTTTTTTTTTAACATTGGGTACAATCATCATGATTAAATAAATATAATTAAATTGTATATTACACAGCTTAAAATATTATACTTTGCCTTCATTACGTTTTTTCTATCCTTCCTCATACCATAGCACAAAGAATAATCCGATCCAAATACCTTAACACATGCCCTATTAACACGAACCAATTTAATAGCCTGACCGTATTCCGGGGACTGACCGCCCATCCCTACTCCGCCCGATAATGGCCTGCGCCTACGCATCCTCTATGATTTGTGGCGTCCTACCATATTATCATAAATTTACAACCATTCAACTAGAGACGTCTCAAGGATGCCTTTGAAATTATCTCCCTGTATGGTAAGGACTTATTTAGTGTTATAGACTCTGACCGGGTTTAATAGATTTTGCTATATTACAATGCTGTAATCTGATGGTTATTATGTTTGTCATATAATGTTGGTAGTGTAATCCAAGTTACTTATAACATGCTTATCTGAAGTAGCATCTGTATAACTTTATCGATGTTTTTAAAGTGTGTGTATATCTTTATGAGTTTGTTTGTCTGGTCGTTAATATCATGTCGATTTATTTTTCTAACTAATCTTTTTTTATTGGAGTTCTGGGGTTTCGTCGCAATGTGCAATGGTTCTAACTTTATATTGAACAGGTTGCACTGGTTTAATTATTGCACAGTCGATAAGGCTGTGTCAAGATCCCCGTAAACACCTTTACTCAGGCGATGAGGGGTACCGCGGAGTTTTAGTGGGTATACCCCGGCCACTTACCACCTTTGGCCGGAGCAGGGACCCCCTGCTCAAGGGTCCCCGGGAGTCCCATACAACATCCTGCCCCCCCGGGTAGGGTGACGGTGCGTAAAGCATTTATTCGCGTAACAAAAAAGAAAAAAAAAATGCACAGTCGATTACCGGTACAGAATATAAGAAATATAATTGCTGATACTATAACCTGCCCAGGAGTATGAAGAATAATTGTACCAAGTTTCGTTAAAATCCGTCGAGTAGTTTTTGTTTCTATAAGGAACATACAGACAGACAGACAGACAGACAGACAAAAATTTTACTGATTGCATTTTTGGCATCAGTATCGATCACTAATCACCCCCTGATAGTTATTTTGAAAATATATTTCATGTACAGAATTGACCTCTCTACAGATTTATTATAAGTATAGATTGTGGTTAGGGTTTAAGGGAGAGGAGGATGCGTAACATTAGATTTCCCGATGCTATATGACTATGGTCACAAATACATAAATACATTTTTATTATTAACTTTTATTCACTAATCTAGTTGAAGACTTAATTATAATAATCTGCAGCTGTAAGAAAGTTAGTAATTATCTTATGATATTAAAATAACAATGTAATTGAACATAGATAAAACTCTATCTTGTCTGTTGATACTGGTAAATAAAAACTTACTTTATTCTGCTACTCCCAGTCAGAGGTTATCAATGGTTAATAAGTTTCCATCAAAAAGTAATATAAGATAATGGAATTTGAATAATGAGATATTTTATTACCGGTGAAGGAATTCCGTGTTTTTGGAATATTTTTTTCTTTAATAGGTAAAGCCCCGCTGAGTATCTTATTAGAATCGGTATACGTAATCTTTGATCTAAATACTCTAATCTTCAATTTGTAGGAATGTAATTACAACCAGGCCTACTGGAAGGTATTTGCCCGAGATATTTTTGGATACTTAAAAAAAAATTTCGCTCGCCTGCGAGAATACTGTAATTATTTTTGCGTCTGTTGACTTGTTAATCCCTTGGATAGGAAAACCTTTTTTCTGTTCGATGCCAGCCGCTTATTTATTTAGATGAAGAAATATTTAATTTTGATCAGGAAAATATTGAAATGTCTACTCAACAACAAATTACTCTCTCTGTTATGTTTGATATCTTAACCAATTAAATAAGGCATGTAAATTGTTTTTATTATTAATAAAAAAATGAAAAAAATATCTAGCGGTAAAAACGTTAGTCTCTGGATAGTGGATTCCGCGCGTTGAAATCCTAACAGGTATTAAAACATTGAATTTATAAAAAAAAGGCCAAGAGCAATCCGTTTTTCGCACAAGCGCACTTAAATACCGGCACCAGAAGTGAGATGACACACAAACACAGATGCCAAATCCCAAGAGCAAGCTGGTGAACCTCAGACACCCGCCATCAATCTGCAAATAATCTCGCAAAACAAAAGTCTCCGAGAAGTTCCGGATAAATCTCGCGAGATGACATGTTTGCATTCGCCTGGGGATGACATTATTGTGGCGGTGTTGTGATCTCGCCTTCCGAAACATGTTGATCATTGCAGTTTCATGGCGATAGGTTAAGCTGGAAATGTTTAAGACCGGTTTCTTAAACAGAATTGGCAATGAAGATGACTAATGAAGTTGAGGAAATTGTTTTGTATCGTGCAGTTAGGAATTGCTGTGGTGCAATTGAAGTTAGTGTTTAACTATACTTATGCATGAGAAGGTTTTATTATGAAAAGAAATAAAGAGGCATTATCATTATTCCATATAAGAAGTTTATGATTGGCTTTTGTCTTTTATTTGGAAAATATATTCTTATTTACCTCAACAGATTTATAGTTGTCGACATATTTTTTAGATTTACATACGTTTTCTAACAAAGTTTATGGTTGAAATATTTCAGTTACCCATTTTTAAATCGTTTAGTAAAATTTTCTAGTTAAAGATCAAAAAATCGTTATGTAGACAAATAAAGGAAATAAGAAACTCATCAATCAGTCTACTCAGTTAGTCTGAAAGCCTACCTCAGATTGACAGATTGGATTTTTTCCGATCTCTTCCACCAAAGGCAGAATTCATGAAGACAAATTGGAATATTCCCTTAGTAACTAAACCCATTGCTATTCTTCCACTTACAAAAGGAAAGCATTGACAATCTTTTCTTGAAACGACACGATATTTTCTCCAATAATAACGCGAACAACAGAGTTATTTATCCAACCTTGTTTTAAATTCAACCGAGCTGTTTTCACGCTCCACATATAGGATTACGACAATATTTTCTTTCGATCCCTAAAATAATCCCGGCACAAAGGCTGTGGTCCAAGTAGAGGAAATGGGTTGGATAAAAAATATATTGGTCCGTTTTGTATTGTAATGGGTGACACCTATCGCTTGTGTTGTCGTTCAATCGCCATAAAATGAGCCATCTCTATTATGCCCTTTTAGAGGTTATGTGGAATTTGTTGGACCCTTCCAAAATAGGGATATTGGAAGGATATTGCGAGGCAGGGCTATTGAAATTAGTTGGTAGTGCCCACAGCTCAGGTGAGTTTCGGGGATTTTACTAAGATTTGTTTATAATAAAAACTTCCCTCGGGCCCAAAAGAAATTAACGTAGGCAAATTGGTCCACCCAGAAACTTTTGCAAACTTTGCGCTTATCAACTTTAACAATTCATTTTTATTTATTAACATGATTTTATAATTTTAAACCTTGCCAGTGACACATATTCTCGCTTGAATCACTGACGATCTCAATCAAGTCGGGTTTTATTGGAATTATGTTTTTTGGTAAATTGACTTGGCTCTGACTAAATGTCATAATCGCATGATGACGTAAGTTGCAGGGATGACGTAATTCAATAATTTAACGATGTGGAAAAGTATGGAATCTACATGCATCATCCACGCCTTCAATTTTGGAATTGTTTTGGAATAACATAGGAATTTGAATGACATTAAGACAAAGTCATACAATGAATAAAAAAATACACCATCAGAGGCGGTTCTACTATCCAATTAATAAGTTTGCTATAAAGATGCATTTTTGAAAATTAAAATTATGACTATAAAGTAAATGAAAAAAGTGATAAATTTTAATTTTTATTAAGACGTTTCAAAAAGAATACGTAAAAACCCACACTGAATGTCAAAATAAAGAAGAATCATTTTCATAAAGTGTTTGGTTGCCAACTTTTGTTATTAAACTCATAATTAGCTTTTATGACGAAGATTTATTTCTACATCGCGTGTGGACAGTCCGTACGACTTAAAACCTGATAATTTCAAAAAGATTAACAGTTTAACAGCTGTTCTTGTCATTTGTGTTCTCGGGCGTTGAATTAATGGTGGGCTGATCGCTTCATTAACATGGTCATTGTAACATTTAATAATTATCTGGTTTTCATCTTTGACTTTCACTGTTCTCGTTATTTATCTTTGAGCTTTGTCGGTCTGTGCCAAGTTAGCGGATGATTTGTTTACAGCTGTTCTGATGACTAAAGTTCTTGTGATAGACGGGTGTGGTTGCAACTAGAACTGGTTTGCTATGGTAGACGCTTAAACGAGATGTTTTGGTTTACATACATACATAACATCACGCCCATAATCCCCGAGGAGGTAGGTAGAGTCAAAGAGGAAGCAGGCTCCTTTAACCACATTCAGCCAGAATTAAAACTGGGCTGGGTTAGATGGAAAATCGTGAAAAAGTAGTGACAAGTGGCTAGCCTGTCGCCCACACAATAACATAGCCAAAACCCGATACACCATTAGTCGTCTTCTACGACATGCTACGCAAGAACCTCAGATGGCACATTCTTTTTAAGTCCCAGACCAACATGGGACTAGGACATGGGATTTTTTGGTTTAAATACAATCGATGTAACTCCTTCTTCTTTGGCAGTCGTTGAGTTTCGTCCCATTAGTAAAATAATTTTAAAGCTGCAAAAAAGGTGTAATGTAACGTTATAAATCGTCCCATTAGTAAATAGAACAGGTTTTTGGTCATATTTACTGATATTATAAATCCGAAAGTAAATGTCTGTCTTTTATGTTTTACGCCTGATACACTTAACTTACTTTATTGAAATTGAACACGCTAGAATGTTAAAATTTAAGATCTAAGGCTACTTTTTATCCCGAAAAAGATTTTCTATCTGCGGACTCACGCAAGTCAAAGCTGGGTGCAAATTGCGGGCTTGTAGGTAGGTACTATAAAACATTTGTAAAATTTACAACGTTAAGTCTCATCTTACATTATATTGCTTATTGGCCTGTATGTATGTATATGAATCTGTTAAAGATAACATGACTTTTAACACGTTTCAAGCATAAGAATCGTAACTGTACCTAAGATTAAAATCGATTGACCGTTTCAAGAATTTTACTTCAAATATTAAAAGTGAACACGTTGTATTAACAAACTAATATATTGCCAAGTAAAGTAAAAATATTCTTATAAAACTATTACTTCGTTTAAAACAGATGAAAGCTTGTACCTCGTACACCTATTACAGTTTGCCTACAGATAGCTCATGAATTTATGTAAGTATATTATCTAAGTTGCTCTTAACTAAAGCTTATCCTTACCGGAAAAAGTTTACAAGTGTTCAAAACTAGCCCAGACCAAGTATTCAACGTGAAGGTCTCGGCCGAAATAACTTAGGAAATATGTGGCAAGTTATGAACCCGATAACTTGTCAGGCCACGCCCGCCGTGGGGTTTAGGGAAATTGATTTGATTTTAAGTTTAGCAACTTAGTGGATTAAGTTTAGTGCTTAGAGTGAATATGTGGTTGGTGAGGGATTGTGGTCTGTGCTAAGGAGACATTAGTTGAGATTTATAGGCTACCAACTTTTGTTAGGAGCTGTGTGGAATTCGGTTTGTTACAGACACTCTGTTGTGCATTCGTGCATTACTTTTGCCAAGATAAAAGTTGTATGTGACCTTTTTAGGGGTTTAAACTTTTAGTAGACTAAATATTACCAACATATGATAAGTGGTTAAGCCGTGAAAACGAGTTATATTCGCCTGCCAAACTTTTAGCTCAAAATATATATTTTTTAAAGATTTGCTTAATTGTGATTTTGTAAATTTAACAAACAATTGTTACTTGTATACCTATCGCCCTCAAACAATATATTTATTGTGAATTTATTTTTATATATGAATTATTACAAATTATCAACGGAAATCATATTTAATCTGAATATACATTAAGCGTTAAACACTTAAAAATATAAACAGCAGAAATTTTATTTAAAACTCCAATTAATTTAACTCCAGCGTTTCAACTGTCCCTCTTCTTGAGTCAGGGGTGATTTGGTAATTAATTATCCAGAGTTATATTCACATTTACTCCATTAATTAATTTTAATCGTAACATAGCGTTTAATAAAAATGAGTAGTACCGTCCAGTGGTCAAAATTCGCTGACATTCTAAGTTTGACAATAATACATACATACATACATATCATTACGCCCGTAATCCCAAAAGGTATCACAATAATAATATTAGCTAAAAAATATTGACTTATGGCATTAATTTTCCATAAAAGCATAATATTGACAGGGCCGTGGTCGAGTGGACAGAGACACTGGCCACGAAACCAAGGGCTGCGGGTCCGGATGGGGGGCAAATGTTTCGTGTGATGAACATGGACATTTGTACTCGAGTCATGGATGTTTATAAACGTATTTAAGTATGTCTATCCGTTCCCCTAGTATCCATAACAGAAGCTTATAAGCTTAGTTTGGAATAGAGAATTGGTGTGTCAGTCTGGATAATTCAATTATTATTATTTAATTACATAACATAATATAACATCAAGCCCATAATCCCCGAAAGGGTAGGTAGAGTCAAAGGGGCAGCATGCCCCTTCAACCACATTCAGCCAAAAATAAAGTCGGGTTAGGTTAGATGGAAAATTGTGAAAAAGCAGTGACAAGCGGCAAACCTGTCGCCTACACAATCACACACCCAAAACCCGATATACCATTAGTCGCCTTTTACGACATGCTAGGCAAGAACCACAGTTGGCACATTCTTTGTTTTTTTTGTCCCAAATCAACATGGGCGAAGTCCCAGACCAATATATTATTATTATTTAATTAATATGCCAAATGTGTCAAAATGCACAGGTGTGAAGCAATTTTTGCCCCTTTTTGAGACAATCGCAGAAACCTTTCTGTGATTGTCTCAAAAAGGGGGCAATCTCAAAAATTGCTTCACACATTAATTTATTAGATACTCGCATAAGAAGTCACGGCAATAAAATCACACAAACAGACATAAAGATGGTAACAATGGAGGAAAACCGTTTTATGAGCACGCGAGTAATAAAATACTAAACGGATATAACGCGGTGTCGGACGCTATGTCGGACGCTATCCGTCTCAATGGCGGAGATATGCTGCAGTTAAATAAATTTTGAGATCAGGGTTGGGTGGTGTTTTAAGTTTTTACTTAAACTAGATCATATGAGAAGAAGTATTGCCTACGTTCGCCCGCGGCAATTTGGTAATATTCCTTTGTTTACGAATTACGACTTATTTGTTGTTGTGAAACAAAATTGAAGTCATTGTATAGGTTTAACAACGTTAATCGAGTGGTTTCTGCATGAAGATGTATTTTTTATCATACATGAAAATATTTAGCTGGCAGCCTACTAAATTTTATTTTTGTTATTTTGAAGTTTTATCAATGTATCAATAAATGACGGCAATTAACTTATCTTTATTATAAATATCTAATATTTTCATTATGTCAGAAATCGTCGCTGCGCTTCCAAATTTCATATGTGCATATTAGTATTTATTTAAAATGACATACCAAACCAAATGCATACATGGAATTTGGGAGTCACAGCGACGAAGTACGATCATCAAAAATACTGCTTATTACAACCCTGCGCAAGATTACCGAGGCGCGATAAACCAGCCTTAACACCGAAATGGAGTAATAAAACAAAATAATCTCTCCAGATCGGATCGGATCGGATCGGCCGATCCTTACTAATTGTTTGTAATACAATATCTGGGCCTGCCCTCCACTTTTTATTTTTAGGGTTGACCTTTGGTAATTGTTATTATATGATACGGACCTTATAGCGTGACTCATTAACGATGTTACTAATAGTTTTTTATTATTTGATATAAGTCAGGAGAGCGGCGGTAGCTCATGGTAAACTGCCGCGCCTCTATGCGACAGATGTTGATTTAAATTTGTGCACGACCCTTTGAGATTCACTAGCTGATCAGTAAGGGAAACGGCATGAGGAAGTCTGGCTTTTCAGAAAAATATAGATGTGTAGCTATGATCCAATTTGTTTGATTCCCTATCTAAAGGTTTCGAAGGTTAGGTAGTGGTCGCTCGAATATAATAACCAGAAATCGGTAAATCTAAGATCATAGTCCATATTAGCTATAAACATTTTTTTTTAAATATAACATAGACTTAGACATTCTACGAATATAAAAAAAAACCGGTTTCAATTTTTACTAGCAGCATATGTTAACGCATTCTCAGCAATCTTCAGCATCTTAAATATATCTGATAATGCGAACAGGAATTTCCAGATATGGCCAATCCCAGATTTGTAACTGAGAACTTGTCCAAATACGTTAAAATCCCTAGTAATAAGTCAACCTACTTCAAGTAATTTATGATAATTTATGGCGGTTGTGGACGATTTATGAAATGTCCTGTGAACACTGTCTGGTAGGGTCCAAAGGTGTTGTGCCTGGGGCAGAAATAAGATAGACGTAGTAATGTTTAAATTTAAAACTGGGTATTGAATATTTTGTGCAATAAAAACCTTGCTTACTTTCGTTAAGAGGTATTATTTATTTCATTAATTTTACATATTTTTAGCAAGAGTACTAGAGGGCCAACCTCTGAGCATTGGCAGAATCAATGACGGGGGACGGTTTCATGCATTATCGTAACACTAGCCAGAATCGTTAAATCTAAGATCGGGATTAGGGTTTGCAATCTATAATGGTGCTGGGACCCAGCTGAATTGCTTGATCCAGCATTTCAGTCCTTAGTAGGGATTAAAATCCAGCGGTATTGAACCTAGGGCCTAGCTGGGTTGCAATGTGAATGAATAAATAAACGTTTATTTGGCAATATACAATTATTTTATATTAAAAAACACCAACAAACAGAACATAGATTAACTATGAAATAGGCCGCTGCTCAGCATATGCCGTGATACAGAGTGCTATGATCCTTGTATTTTGCGGATACCTTAATATTTCATTGAATGTATTGGAAACTACTATTACCATATTATATGTTAAACAAATTGCAAATCAATTAGGGATAGATGGCAGATTAATATATGTGACTTCTGCGCATACTCTTGTATCGGTTTTAAATAAATCTGCATGTTTGCGCAACCCATGCGCCTGCGCACGAAAGTGTTCCAAACGTCGAGTCGTCCGTCATAGTGATCGGTGGCGGTGCGACGCCCACCGAGCCGATGGGAATATTTATGGGATGAGTAAATCATTTAGTTAGTTTGTATGTATTTTGCATAACTTTTTTATATGCGGAACGTTCAGTGATAGGTTGTAAATTATGTGAAATGCGGCTATGTTGTTTTACATATAGTATTACGTCTGCAATCCCCGAAGGAGTCGGAAGAGTCAAAGAAGCATTAATGAGCACGCAGGTATTCAGAAGTTATAGCGACGTTATAATGAGTCCTACGGTATCTACTAATTTAATTGTTATAAATAAATAAAAAATTAAAAAATATATATAAGACTACATCACATACATTGATCTGACTCCGAGGTAAGTAGCTAAAGCACTTGTGTTACGGATATCAGAATCAATAGTGGTATTACAAATATACATTTAACTATGATATTAACACCCAGACTCAGAGCATACAGAAGTATTCATCACACGAATGTTTGTCCTGGGTGGGGATCGAACCCACAACTCTTAGCACATGGGGGCCATCGGGCCAGTCAAAATGTATCCTATATCCGTTATCAGTAGGTTTCACATTTTTGGCGTACCAAGATTCATGACAACCTGTCCAGATTAGGTGCGAAAGTGTAACAGAGAGGTAACATTAATAAGGAATATAAATAAATAAATAAATGTATTAAATTTATTTATTAAATAGGTAATAAATTTAATAAATGTATTTATAAGAAGCAAAATTAAACACATTCAAATCAATCTGCCAGTTTGATTCGATTTAACCATCATTAAAATGCACACCTAGTATAGCAAGGTTACCCATAGTTCAATGAAGTAATTTTGAACATATTAAGGCTCCAATAATTCAGATTGACACAACTTGGCGATACAACGTTGCGGCGTGTTCCCGCGAAATAATTACGCGTCGCGTTTATCATAGCGGCTGATTTATCGCGAGCGCTCTATTAGAGCTTGTGCGTGGGCGCAGGCTAAGGGGCGAGTAGCGCTTGTAATTGCTTTACAAGCGCGATACTTTATAAGTTTTTTTGGTTCAAAATGAATTATGTATGTTTGAAATTATGGATTTTATCTGTAGAAAAAAAAAATTACAGCTCGACGTTATATTTTATAAAAATGTGTTATCTTCGCTAGGGTGATATTGAACTTCAGCTATTTTTGCGAGATATTAAAATCATTAAAAACCCTATTCATTCAATTACTTCAACTACAATTCTTAAATAAGATACAATAAATTAGCCATATTGTAAAAACTGTATACTTTTATAATAATACAAGTGACAAGCATATTAATAAACTTTGTCTTGTTAAAAAAAAAATGGAAATTAATATTTTTGCCACTTTAACCTACATACACACTTAGACGGTTTTAATCTTAGGGATTGAATTTTAGCTGTAATAGTAACGCAATTATTATATCACTAAAGCAAGCAGTAACCATTGGCGTCAGTCTAGAATTCTAGATCATCGGTATGCCTCTAGCACCGGTCTCAATAGTTCCCGCGCTCCGAAGCACCATCGACAAATCATAACACGACGCGGCGGCCATTACGGCTCAATTCGCAGCTGTCGAATGCGCCGCTAATTTTACCGCGAAAACAAAGCGAGTGCAAGTGAGCCGTGCGACGCGACACACACCACACGATTGGAGAAGTCTGTGTGTCATCACATAAGATGACAGGCCTGTTGGTCGAGTGGCCAGAGACCCTGGCCACGAAACCAAGGGTTGCGGGTCCGAATAGGGGCAAATGGTTCGTGTGATGAACATGGACATTTGTTGAGTCATGGATGTTTATAAACGTATTTAAGTATGTCTATTCATTCACCTAGTATTTATAGCACAAGCTTATGATCTTAGTTTAGAACTAGGGAATTGGTGTGTCATTCTGGGGAATTATTTTATCTATAAAAAATTGTGAAGTTGTATTCCATACAGTTGTTTTACAAAAAACGTATGTTGGACTTGGTTAATGTTATGGAATCATCGAGGCTAATAGCATGGGATGCAAAAGGCTATCCAGCATTGGGTGACAACAGGCTGTAGAAGATGCCGTAAAATTTTCATATTAATAGGTATTTGTTGCTATTTTTTAGCTATCTTCTCCGATTCCCGGTGGTATACATGTTTAGGAATGCTTTAAATAAATGTCTTTCTTCCTTTTTAAAATCTGCAATTCGGTATCAAAATTCAAGGTAATCATGAAAATTAAATTCTAACTTCAATTCGGTATCATTTTTAACTCGGAATTTTAAAAAGCACTCAGACAGATAGAGATACATCCAAAACAAATACAGAATATTAGGGAGTAGTACAATTTGACACTTAGTTATCTTTTAAATGTCAATACAAAACAATAAAAATAAAATGGCAGAGATTCGGTAGCAGTCGTGATACATATGTGGGTCGTCGCGTATGAATCGACCTCGTTGGCACGCGGTCAAGTGAGTTGGGATCTCTTTGGCACCGAGCACAGCTGGAATGATGGATTCTTCTGAATAATAAACCGTGGTCACTAGACATTGTCGCACGTTTGTATTTAGTTTGAGTTAGTAAATATTTGGGTGTGACGTCATCGAATGAGCAGGCGTTGAGTGGGCTTCTCTTATCGACTTTGTTATAAAAGGTCTATTTTGTGTTTTTTTAATGATGAAAGATTGAGGTGTGGGCAGAATGCTTACAGAGCTTTTGTGTTGTTGTACAAACTAATTGTATATGTTAGAAATTAAGATAGAATTAAAATTTAGGCGCAGAAATTAAAGCTTATTGTCATGAAAATTAAAAATGAAATACAGTACTTAAATCGTTACTAGGGGAGTGCATGATGGTTGCACTGACGCTGTTTGTTCTAAAATCAATGGCTCTCTTAGTTATTTACATATATATACCATAGACCACATTTATTACAAATTATAATAAAAAAATACCACCTACAGTAATAACTAACTAAACTACAGGCCACTTCCCTAGCGGGGTAGGCAGAGAGGAGCGATCAGTACTGTAATAACATAGCTTTAATTAAGATTTATCTTGGCAATGCAACTAAAATCCTATGTTAGCCTGGTCAAAAAGAATGTGTGTTGTTTGACATCAGTGACCAAAGATATACTACCTTGACTAGCTCGATGGCGCATTCGGTAGTGACCCTGCCCCATGCGCCAAGAGTTGTGGGTCCGATACCCACCCAGGACAAATATTCGTATGATGAACACTTGTGTTTGTTTCATATCTGTATTACAAACATATACTTAAATATTGAATATTAACAATTCAATATTTAAGTATATGTTTGTAATACAACTGTTGTTTCTGATATCCGTAACACAAGTGCTTAAGCTACTTACCTCGGAGTCAGATCAATGTATGTGATGTAGTCTGATATTTATTATAAAAAAAACTGTATTATTTTCTTATTATATCTTAAAAGGCGACTGATGTAATATCGGGTTTTGGGTATGTGATTGTATAGGCGACGAACTAGCTACTTGACACTACTTTTTCACAATTTTCCATATAACCCAGCCCAGTTTTATTTTTTGACTGAATGTGGTTAAAGGTGCAGCAAACCTTTTAAACCACTTTCAGTTACATTTTGACTCTGCCTACCCATTCGGGGATTGCGGGCGTGATGTTATAAAAAAAATCGACTAAAAACTAACTAACTAACTAAAACTTCACGCCACTTCCCTAGCGGGATAGGCAGAGAGGTAAAACCAAAGATCCTTGTATTGTAATAACAATCAATGCGGTTTATTTCAAATAGTTTTGTTGTTTTTAATAAATGGATATGCATCTATCAGGCCAATCAAAAAACATTTGTCATTACGTCTGTAGAGGCTCGGTCAAGAGAACCGGCGGGACACGCTTAATGAAATCGCATATTTTCGATTCGGTCCGCTCTTGGTTGTTATTGACGAATGTGTTTTTGCGCATACGCAATGAATTTTTAGGGTTCCTACGGGTAGAACCTAAGTTTAGGAGGTTTACTTGTTGCTATGTCTATACATACATATCATACATATAATGAGCGGTGGTAGCTCAATTGTAAGGACACGCGCCTCTTAACCGAGGAGTGCGGGTTCAAACCCAAGCATGTACCTCTGGATTTTTTAATTATATGTACGTATTTATACCACAAGCTCGATGGTGAAGGAAAACATCGTGATGAAACTTGCAAATTCAAACAACTTTGGATTTGTAACCATGATCCAAAAATTGTCTGGTTCCCCTATCTTAGAGTTATGAAGGTCAGATCGGCAGACGCTTCGATGTAATTACCAGGCTCGCTAAATCCTAAATCATGGTCTAAGCGGACCCCGTCAAAGCAGGGAACATAACGCTAGGTAGATGATGATGTGTAATTGTACGGAATTCACGGAACGCGTTTGCATCTCAATACTGTTGCTGTTTTTTACGACCATAATAACAATGTATGTAGCATAATATGTTCATAATAAGTTCTCTTGTGAAAACAAAAAGATACATTATTGTTTTTCTCGTTACAGGTAAATTTTAAGGTGTTGTTCTACAAAGCTGTGGTTTGTATTTTTGTAAATTGTCTCATATACTTTACGAACTGATCTGATAAAGTTAACATTCTCAATTTCATAACAAAAAAATGTATAGATCGCTGACTCGTTGCTATCGTCCATATGGGCCCTTAATTTGTTTTTTTATACATACATAATATCACGCCTATAATTCCCGAAGTAGGCAGAGTCAATTGGGTAGCGATCCCCTTAACCACATTCAGCCAAACACAAAACCGGGCTGGGTTAGATGGAAATTTTGAAAAAGTTGTGACAAGTGGCTAGCTCGTCGCCTACACAATCACACACCCAAAACCCGATATACCATTAGTCGTCTTTTACGACATGCTAGGCAAGAAACACAGTTGGCGTATTCTTTTTAAGTC
Organism: Glyphodes perspectalis; assembly: GCA_951394215.1. Taxonomy (NCBI): domain Eukaryota; kingdom Metazoa; phylum Arthropoda; class Insecta; order Lepidoptera; family Crambidae; genus Glyphodes; species Glyphodes perspectalis. The sequence continues at coordinate 15,060,660 of OX596213.1, read as the reverse complement.
CCAGACTAACATGGGACAATGTTTTTTATAATTATTTTATAATACCTAATACTTTAGAATAAATATGCCACAACATAACATTTATTAGCTACTTATAGCTTAAGCACTTGTGTTACATATATTAGAATCAAAGACGAGTATCCATCACACGACTGTTTGTCCTGGATGGGGATCGAACCCACAACTGTTAGCGCATAAGGCAGGGTCACTACTATCGTCTAGTGTAGTAAATGCTCGATAGCAGCCAGTCAACATTAAATCAGAATACAAGCAAATCATTAAAAAGCTGTTAATTTTTTTACTTTATAAACATATCCGTTTTATTATTGTCTGTATATGAAATATGAACGAAATATAATGGATTTTTTTTAATCGTCCAAGTCCAATCAATGCATTCAAATCAAATCCATCGTGTCACCGATCCATCAAAGAGTTCTATCGTTTCTTTTTAATATCTTATTTAAGTCAAGAACGTCTTTGATACAGGTAATAAGAAAGATGAGATTTATCATAAAAGACTTATTGATAATCTGCACAATGGAGTAGCGAGGGATCGGGATGCGTTTAAATCATCGGACGGTGCCGACGGTCCGACGATGCCGAAGATGCGGACGGCGCGGGCGATGCGGAAGTAATAACTCAATGTTTGTTAGCGGCTGACTGGGTGAGCCGAAGACTGTCCTTTGGGTACATATAGGGTTGCTAAAACCGCTTTGAGGTTACTTGGTGTGTTCGGTCTTGGGTTGTGAAGACGACGAGTTGTGACACTTGTCACAATGCTTCATCTAGCCCAACTGGGTCTTGGTTGAATGTGATTTAGGGAGCTCATTAATCATTGGACTCTGCCTACCCCTTTGGGTATTGCAGGCTTTCGTTCGGCAAAATTAGTTGGAGCATTCATAGTGGTTAAAGAATGGCTAGTTTCTGATTTGTCTTTCTTTAGTTGATGACAACCACGCCACTCTGTCAGGCTTATTTTTGTCATTGAACTATTATTACTAGCGTATGGAACCGACGCAGCGAACAAGTTTTTTGCGCCGTGCGTTGTTGCCGATCGGCAACAACTCGTTTAGTCACTCGCCTACGTTCACGCGTTAGTGCCATGATTTTCACGGCGTTTACGACGTTTTGGTCGCGAGAAAAATGTATTCTATGAGCGATCTAGCGCTGCGTGTTTTAATAGCTTAATTAGACGACGATTGTTAGTTTTAGCGCTGCAAAGGCTGAAACACGCTCAGTCCATGCTTCGTGATAATATTTTTGTTTGATATAGCTTCTCTATACGTAGTAATAATAGCTCAATGATTTTTGTCAATGTTTTTTTATCAGTCTTTTTGTAAGATTCGGATGCATAGTTAGAGTTTAATTGTTCAAGACATTATCGGGTCCGAAGCGCCTTGTTCACGCGACACGTCATAAGATATGTAATGTACGCCTCAAACACGAAGTATTTTGATAAAAGTATGTCAACATGAATTCAGAGCCCTTTGACATAAAATATGTGTCAATGCGTACATTGAAGTCCAATAAAGTCTAGATTAGGAAACAGTAATCTATCCCCACACGAATCCCCATAAATTGCAAATCTTTTATTGCAAATGTTGGAAATATTGCAGGCGCTTTTTATGTGTCAATTTAGTATGTTCCTAACAAAACCGGCAATGTAAAGCGCTACTAAATAAAAATCGTTTTGTGTACCAGATGACCACGTTTCGGACGATCCATTTCTGCTTGACTTGGAAAGTTAGGGGTTATTCAGTTGTATTGATATTTCAGTATCAGAAGCGACTAGAAAAAAATATTTATAAATTATGTCTTGTATTTTTCAATAACGCGATCGGGGAAGGTCTTCATAGAGGTAGCGGATCGCATGGATGGTTTTAAATCACCATTGCTGCGTTCATTTCGCGGACAATGGGACAACGCGGAAGTAATAACTCAATGTAATGTTACGTTTGTTAGCGCGTCTGACTGAATGTTCTTCGGCCCTTGGCATACCAGGGCTGCCATTATCATAGTCTGCTCTCTTTTACAGATTTTTTTTATATCAGAGGGCTGGTGAATGTAATATCGATATTTGGCGCTGAGACAGATAAGTTTGGTTCTGGTTGTCCCCAGCATCATATCTTAAATCGGTGTTAGTAACCCACCTCAGATCCTGATGATTTGAAAGATCCTCTGATTCCCACACATCGAACCCCTGAATTGCTTCTTTGAAGTTTGAATCAGAAATTTTTATTTAGGTTAACCTCGATCTGGTGGTTTGCCAAATAATTCTTAACTAAATAATAAATAACAATATAACTTGTAGTATGGCTAGACAAGATACTACGTTCATGACTCAAGCAAAATTTGCTGACTACAGGAACATTAGCGAAATTTGTACCTGTTGCTATTTCATATCCAGGATCTCTAACCACTAGATTAACGTCAACTAAGTAAATTTTTTTAAAATTCAAATAAAAAAAAATTGTCCTTTGCCAACCCTATAGCAAGAGTCTTATTCCACGTGTAGGAACCATATTCGCGATGCGAGACAACTTTATTATTTGAGTAACAAAGAGTAGTTTCGATTGTAAATTATGAGGTTTGACAAGGCAAGTGTTTTTTCCAGTTTTATGCTGCGCTCGCGCATAATTAATGGTCTTTACAGAGATTGCCGCCCACATAGAAAGTCATTCTTGTTTTACTATAAACATGTCCGGCGGTTCTTTATAGAGGTGGACTTAGGCTGATTCTCTAAGGTAAATATTGGAGACGTTTGTCTGGTTGTTTTTTTAATCGCAAAAGTTCAGCAACCCTACCTCGGTCGGAATTTGGATGGGTGATCAGAATTGATATATTGCCGGATGCTTTCGTGTTTGGCAGGTTAACTATAGTTACTGCAGATGTCTAAAAGATGCGCCCTGCAGGGGGGGCCCCGAATACTCCTGAGGTATCCCTGCCTGTCGTAGGAGGCGAATAAAAGGGCCTTTGGGGTCGTGGGGGTTAGGGGAGGTGGTCCTCTGGCCCTCTATCGTCCCCGGAGAAGCCGACTGCAGGTGTTACACCCGGTCCGTCAGGATAGGGTACACAGCTGTCTATGTGGTCGTGAAACACCACCCTAGGTGTTCTGGGGGAGAATACCACTCCCTCGAGGTGGGCCGCTAGGCGGCAGCGCGCGCTGCGTAGACTTTTCGAGATGAATCCCGACAGTGGGGATCCCGTTAGCTTTGCGTTAGTGCCCGAAGAACGACAGCCTTGAGGTTTAGTCGGTAGGGTCTCCGGAGTTTGCTACCGGTTTCGAGCCCGACTCACCCTTATAGGTCCACCCAGGACTCTGTTTGGATGGTGCGTAAATGCATTCCTCAAGAAAAAAAAAAAAAAAAAGAAAAAAGATGTCTAAAAGATGTCATTTTGTAAGTAATAGTGGCATACCTGTTCGGATTTTTTTTACTACTACATACATACTATTAAAATTACTCCTGTTTGGACTTTCATGTTAATTCCAGGAATGTCTATTTGTATGCTGTAAAATTTAGCTGGTCTCCAGGTTCCAATGTTCACACAAACACAGTGAAACCTTCACATTCACATTATTAATAGTTTCCATAAACAATCGGACCACAAAACATTTCCTGTTAACACAAACTTAATCCCACTCCAGTAATGCGTTCCCAAAACAAACAGGCTAATTTCACTTTTCCACTTTGTCGCCACTTACCGTTCCCGGGGTTATTAGTGCGCGCACGCAATCCCCTGATTAGGCCATCATAACCACTCTATAATGACCCCGTGTTTCCCTTAAGCCATGGTTGCCCAACCTTTTAGGAAGTAAAAAAAGTCGAGACAATTTTGCGCTTGCGGCGAATTTTAGAGATTTTGTTGTTCGGGAAAGAGGTTGTATATCGCTTTGGGCAGATAAGTGTTCTAGTTTTTTTTTGTTATTATGTGGTTAACTAGCATGCGGCTTGTTTAATGGTAAGCGGTCACTGTAAGACTACAGTGATCGCTAAGGCACCATACATGTATGTATGGTGCTTTCGTAAACCTATTTTGAAGAACCTTCTTTAAAGCTATTGTAGGTGGTGCTCGAGGCTTAAGCAAGGAAATATGTGATGCTGAAAGATTGTGTGATGTGATGTGACTAGATTACCTAATAAACAGTCTCTGGCATTACGCAGGTTATATGGAGATATAGGTTTATAGATCTTTATTTCAATAAAATATATCCATATAACAAAAACATTTTGAGAACAAAATAACAATAGTTCGCTTACATGAGATTTACAAATACATAGCTTAAGTTCATATCATAGTACAGCAATTCGAAACGGTGTATAGGACTTAGTATATTTTATGATAGATATATGACCTTAACCTTTTTTTTAATATATTAAAACTTATATGGAGTAAATAATTCTCAAATGTGGAAAGCAGAAGCTGCCTTTTTGCTATAAAATCCAGCCCAGTTTTATTTTTTGACTGGATGTGGTTACGGGAGCTAGCTGTTCCTTTGACACTGACTACACCTTCGAGCTTTACGGGCGTAATGCTACGTATGTATGAACAAGGTCAAAGTGACTAAAGGAGTACAAGTATGTAAGTTTACAGACCAGTAGAATTATTGAACAGAGGGTTGGTGACCTCGCCCCAACCTGTGAAATGGTCCCAAATTAACAGGCACATTTTCTTCCCTTCGAAGTTCTAAGCTCCCTGGCTGTTTACCAGTAAAAGTGGGTAGGTAAACGGTCGTTATGATTGTCTGTCAATGTCCAACATTCGACGTTCGGGATAAATAACAAGGTGATTTGTAATTCCTTCCTGAATGGCCATCAGAACATTTTGAAGGGGCAATTAGGAAAATGTCAAAAGGATGTTTTCGAGCTGTAGACGATATTTTAAAATCCATCCCACTTGAGCATAAAAGGTTTTATACTGCTCTAAGCCTTGGTTGAGTTTATAAAGATATTTAATTTTGCGGGATAATGTTATAGACTTTTGAATAATATTAATATTTTACCTGCCTTTATTTTTTGTAAAGACAATATAAAAGAGATATTTAGACCTTACAACCCTCATATTGAACCTTTACTAATATTATATATGTGACGGTATGTCTTGTCTGTCTGTCTTCACGCATAAACTGCTCAATCGATTGGAACGAAAGTTTGAGGTTTTCACCTTTAGAATAATCATTTTCTTTTTTTTGGAAAATCGTTAGATCCAATGGGATTCATGAGAGAGTATCTCTGTAGTAGAGATCCAACAGACCGAATCCAGGCAAGGTACCTATGCCTAATTTCAAATTCAAAAATGTCTTTATTTATGTAGGCCTCTAAAAAGCACTTATAAATCGTCAATTTAAAAAATCTGTAGAGCAATGTGAATCTACCACCGGTTCGGAATGCTGATTCTACCGAGAAGATACCGGCTAGAAACTCGGTAGTTACTCTTTTCAGCGTTAAAATATACACGAGTAATATACACTTTTTTTAAAGTTCTAAACCAAATCATACAATTAATGACTGTGGGAGATGACCAATAAAAGTGTAAGATCTTTAGATACTCTTTCAATTAATGTATGCAGAAATTTTCAAAAAGTACTCAAGTATAATAATAATAATAATCATTTATTCATAACCCACAATTGCATTTACAAAATGATATACATCGTATGGACAGTCTAGGGTTTGTCGATACATTTGCATCAAAAGGATGAATCCCTGACATTGAGACTAGTTATAAAACTGTATTATCAGTGTCAGTGATTCCTCGGCGTTTTATAAAAATAAAAATTTCATGAAAATTTTATGAATACAATACCAATGCATATCAAGGTGAGTGATGAAATGATGGAGAATGATGATGTGAATAATTGTGTGTGTGTGTGTGTGTGTGTGTGTCTGTGTGTATGTGTGTATGTTTGTGTGTGTGTGTGTGTGCGTGTGCGTGTGCGTGTGCGTGTGCGTGTGCGTGTGCGTGTGCGTGTGCGTGTGCGTGTGCGTGTGTGAGTGTGTGATTGTGGTTGATTGTAGGAGTTGGTGATAATATTATATATATATTATATTTGTGTATGTGTTACGTTCATACATATATATTATTTAAGGAGATTTTCAGTATCTAAATACGACAACTTCAATAGATAAGCTGTGATTACTTTTTTTACTTCAAATCTATTAAGAGTGTAGATGTGTGTCACCTTATGTATCCCAGTATGCTTGATAAGTAGGATGATTTATTGTAATTTTCCCGAGTAGTCCATTTAATTTACCCGTGTATGCAATCTAACCTATCTTGGGTTACGATGAGAAGATAAGATCGAAATAAAATAAAAGTATCCATTTCTGCAGATTGATTCCCGAGAAATACTTTCTCCTCAGAATTAAGTGTAAAAGGATCGTTGCAAGAATCTACAAATCAATTGATATTGGATTTTAATTTATTTTCCGATTGCTTTTTATTTCAAGTCAAGTAGAATGTCTATGATTTTGTCCGTTTAGAATTTAGTCTGCGAATGAAGGTTTGCGCAATTTTTTTTTAGGAATTGACTATTATTATGGTATGCTTGCATATGGCGTGTCACTTAAGCGTGTTAGATAGATAGATGTTATTGCATGGAATCAAATATAGAACTTGGCATACATATTTTGTAGCTATATCGCCTGATGGTGGTCCAATCGCTGATAGCGATCTCTTGCAGACAACCTTCAGGTAGAGGAAAATAAGCTACTGAAAAGAAGGGCGGGGCCGTGCAGTGCAGTGTTTTTCAAATCAAATAAAAATCACCATCTAGGTTGTACAATAGACACACACCTACTTGTATTGATTTGTTGATAAAAGCGAAATAACAACATCAAAAGCCACTGAAAGTGATTTCAAATTATGAAGTTTCTTCGAAAACAGTTCCATTGTTCACAAACGTCTTCCTAAACGTTGACAAGTCGAGCAGTGAGACAATCGCATTGTGTGGCATCCATTGAATGTCGGGCACTCTCGCCGCGGGGGTTGCTCGGTTCCTGGGAGGTATTCTATGCTGATATATGGGTGGTCGTAAATGTTGCATTTGAGTTGCTGCGACATGTTTATTGTGCACGTGGTTCGTCAGAATTGAGACAATATTTTTGCCTTTAACAGTTGTGTTTTTGTGTATTGCAGTTTATTGGCTTATATAACATCACGCTCGTTATCCCCGAAGGGGTAGGTAGAGTCAAAAGTGCAGCAAGCCTCTTTAACCATAGTCAAAGTCAAAGTCAAAGTCAAAATATTCTTTATTTATATAGGTTTTAAAGAAACACTTATAAATCGAAAACATACATAACATCACGCTCATAATCCCCGAAGGGGTAGGCAGAGTCAAAGAGGCACCAAGCTCCTTTAACCACTTTTAGCCAAAAATAGAAATGGGCTGGGTAAGATGGAAAAATTGTGAAAAAGTGGTCACTTGTGGCTAACTTCGTCGCCTTTTACGATATGCTAGACAAGAAACACAGTTGGCACATTCTATTCAAGTCCCAGACCAACATGGGACAATTTTTTATTGTCTTGGGAGCCTTTTATTGGCGTTCAGCTAGGTAGAGTAAACTTTACCATGAAGGCCTTGATATTTACTTCGTGGCATTTAACTCGAAAATACTTTTGATTGAAGCCCCCGTTTTATCAGCTGTTCCTGTTATACAAGTCTGGAATAAAGTTTTATGCAATATGTACTGTAATGTGACGATGCATTGTACTTATTGACCTATTTTTAACCGACTTCAAAAAAAAGGAGGAGGTTCTCAATTCGACTGAATTTTTTTTTTTTTCTTGTATTATTTTATCAGATGAATTATTTTTACTTTGTGCTTTTGTGTGGCATAAATAAAGCGTGTTTTTTTAATGCGTAACAGCGACTGTGTATTTGTAGATAAATTGAATGAGTTGTTTATATATTTTGTAATGAATTTATAGACATTTTGATTGTGAAATCTTTAGACAAGAAGACATCGCAAAATCATTGCTTTCTAGTTTTTTTTAAATAAACGAATTATTTTTGACTGGCTCGATGGCGCATTCGGTAGTGACGCTGCCCCATGCGCCAAAGAGTTGTGGGTTCGATCCCCACCCAGGACAAACATTCGTGTGATGAATACTTGTGTTTATTCTGTGTCTGGGTGTTAATATCCAATATTTAAGTATATATTTGTAATACCACTGTTGATTCTGATATCCGTAACACAAGTGCTTAAGCTACTTACCTCGGAGTCAGATCAATGTATGTGATGTTGGTAGTCAGATATATTAATATTAATTAATTTATTTGTTTCTAACAAATTCGTGACGTTACGTACGTGTTACTAATATCATAAAGGATCTACGTATAAATAGTGAATCGACAGTTATTATTATTATTATATTATTATTAAATATTATTTTTATTTTACTTAACCTGACTCCGACCCAAATTATTCTCGTACAATTCTAATATTCACTTTTACAATAAATCACGCGGCCTCATTGTCGCGACTGATTAAATTGTCGCGTTAATTCGCGCCGGGCTGCGCGCGCGCATCTGTTGACTCGCTGACAAATGGCCCGGCTCGTTCGAGTTCGCGTTCGGTCAGGGCGCGGTTCAAACGGGCTAGATTAGGCGGAAATGCCGTTTGCAGTCCTCTATGTAGCAAATACGAGTATGTCTTTGGTTTATAATGTATTCGTAAATGACTCGTTTCATGTTGTTCATCGTTGTCCTAGTGATCCAATAAATCATGGTTACACATCTACAGTTATATGAAAGTGCGTGTACTTCACAATGTTTTCCCTCATCGTCGAGCATGTCAAGTGGTAAATGCGTATCTATACACTTGATAATACAGAGATACATACATACACAATACATACATAACATCACGCCTATAATCCCCTAAGGGGTAGGCAGAGTCAAAGGGGCAGCATGTCCCTTCAACCACATTCAGCCAAAAATAAAGTCTTGCTAGGTTAGATGGAAAATTGTAAAAAAGAAGTGACAAGCGGCTAACCTGTCACCTACACAATCACACACCCAAAACCCGATATGCCATTAGTCGCCTTTTACGACATGCTAGGCAAGAACCACAGTTGGCATATTCTTTTTAAGTCCCAGACCAACAGGGGACAGTGGGCTGGGTTGGATGGAAAGATACAGAGGTACGTGGCTGAATTTCAATTCGCAATACTCGAGGCGTGTCCTTAATACCGCTCCACATCGCACACAAATATTAAGAAGCAATTAATAAAAAAATCACAACTTATAATAACAGCAACAGTGATAAACACGTATGTGTATGTGTTTAAATCCTCTCAAATGTTTTGTGAATTTATTGTAATACAGATTATGAGGCTCTGTTGTCGTAACTAGTGATGCCGAACTATCGATAGTTCCGCTATCGATAGTTGACCTCGAAAATCAGTTAGAATATCGATAGGACTATATCGGGGTAATACTATTGATGACTTGCAATACTATCTAAAACATAAACTATCGATAGTATCGATACTAGAACTATCGATAGCTTTAAGCTATCAATAGTTCCTAAATTTTCGATAGTATTACTTAGAGTTTTAGAGTTTTAGTTTTAGCGGTAATAATGTATAATTTAGTTTAAAATTATACAGCATTACCGCTAGAGAAGTAATGAAGTCTTAGTAATTAATTACCGTAAAAAAAAACCTATACGTACTAGTGACCATTATAGGTACCAATAATTTCTAAACAATAGTATCGAAAATAAAACAACTATCGATAGTTTAAAACTATCGATACTATCGATAGTTTATTCTTCGTGACCAACAATACTATCGATAGTATCGATAGTATTGCTTTCATGCAATAGTATTGCCTGGATCTAAGCTATCGATAGTATCGATAGTATTGCTTTCATGCAATAGTATTGCCTGGATCTAAGCTATCGATAGTATCGATAGTATCGATAGGCTATCGATACTATCTACTATTGATATACTATTATTATAATTAAATGTGATCTAGTTTATATTATAATATTGTGAGTGGTGCGCAAAAATATGTAAGAGGTACCTTCGTTTGTCTGTATTTTGACTGGCTCGATGGCTCATTCGGTAGTCATCCTGCCCCATGCACCAAGAGTTGTGAGTTCGATCCTCACCCAGGAAAAACATTCGTGTGATGAATACTTGTGTTTGTTCTGTGTGTGGGTGCTAATATTGATTTAAGTATATATTTGTAATAAATCTGTTGATTCTGATATCCGTAACACAAATGCTTAAGCTACTTAGCTCAGAGTCAGATCAATGTATGTGATGTAGTGAGATATTAAATACCTAACTAATCCACAAAAAAAAAAAAATTGTGCCTGTGAGTCTGTCGGCCCTAAAACTGATCGTGGAAAAAAATCTCAAATGACGGAAAATACATTTTTAAATATACGAAAAGACATCTTAGCATAGCTTGTTAGTTATAAGGGTAAGTAGTTAATTATAGAAATGTGTCGGCGCATAATACTACTTAGAATACGAAATGTAAGAAAAAGAGAGAAAACTCGTGCAATAGGACTAGTCCCATCATCATCAGTCATATAGAAAACGGATAGATATAAATAGTTTAAAAACATCCATGACTAGAGTAGGTACAAAATAGCCGCGATCATTACACCCACATTTACTTCAACCAGACGTGAACTTACGGCCTTTAGTTTCGTAACCATTGTCTCTGACCGCGAGACTATGCGTACGTACAAACATATACGCGTCATAATATCAATAAACATTCTAGAATGCAATCCGAGCTCCAGTTTATTAATAACTGGCGGCCCGCCCCGGCTTCGCACGGGCGGACATTTTTTTTAACCTAACTTTTTCCAATTTATTATTCATAGCCTATGTTAATCAGGGATAATGTAGCATTCTAATGGTGAAAGAATTTTTGAAATCGGTCCAGTAGTTTTTGAGTTCATTATATTTATATATATATAACATCACGCCCGTAATCCCTGAAGGGGTAGGCAGAGGTAGACAGAGTAAAAGGGAAAGCAGTCCCCTTTAACCACATTCAGCCAAAACTAAAACAGGGCTGGGTTAGATGGAAAATTGTGAAAAAGTAGTGACAAGTGGCTAGCTTGTCGCCTACACAATCACATAGCCAAAACCCTATATACCATTAGTCACCTTTTACGACATGCTAGGCAAGAAACACAGTTGGCAAATTCGTTTATAGTCCTGGGACTAAATCGTATAACGAATAACGAATAACGAAAGTAATAACGAATCCCGTGTTGGTCTGGACCAACACGGGATTCGTTACATACATACAAATCTTTCTTCTTTATAATAAATGAGTAGACAAAAAATTCGGGTCGCGATACAAAGCGCCAGTAAATAACAATAACCCGGGTTAGAAATAACTGCGGTTATAGTTAACCGCCGGTTAGCAGACGACGGGTTTACGAGCCAACGAATGGGAATCACGTGATAACGATTGTTTCATAGCTTCCTGCTGGATATTTATTGCAATCGGAATGTAGATCATTGAATCGTTTGTGTTTGCCCGTGTATCCGATGGAACTGAGCGGATTATGTGTCGTTTGTTTTATTAAGAGTTGGTGGTTGAATGGATAAGGTATTGTGTTTAATTAAACATTGTATTGTTCATGAAATCGACGTTTTAATTACATTGTTCAAATTAATCCTTTTAACAATGTAAAATATAATAGCAATCAGCTTAATCTTTTCAATATGGTAGTGAAATGTACGTACCCTTTAAAACATCGCATATTTCCGACAACTTTGTAGTAAACTTTGTAGTAAATAATAAACAATCTTAATTATAAACTACAAACATAACATCACGCCCATGTCGCCCATAATCCCGAAGAGGTAGCCAGAGTCAAAGGGGCAGCAGGCCCCTTTAACCACTTTCAGCCAAAAACAAAACAGAGCTGGGTTAGATGGAAAATTGTGAAAAAAGTGGCAAAGTGGCTTAGTCACCTTTTACGACATGCTAGGCAAGAAATACAGTTGGCACATTCTTTTTAAGTCCCAGACCAACTTGGGACAAAATTTAGTTACTTTTCAAAGTATTATTACGATTTACTCCATAGAATTTGATGTTGTGGTAAACGTAGGTACGTAGGTACATTACTTATTTCTTTTACACATTTAAGCTATGTATTGATAAGATTATCTACGCTTGTTCAAAAAGAAGCTTATTTGGGTATGATACACACATATTTGGGTATAATTTAGGTTTAGGTCATGACAGAATAAAATATCTTGTGTTTAAATATACCATATATAATTCCGCGACGTCACCCTTACTCGTCAAATTACAGTGACCTTATTCAATTACAGAAATAGAAACACACTGATTCATTCAAGCATTGAGCGTATTGCACATGGCTCCCCAATAGCCCCCGAATATCCCATAAAATTAGGGCGCCAATAAAGACCCTTGTGCGATGAAACGGATACAACAAATAAACGCCATAATTACCTCTATTCATACATCAAATTATCTGTCGCATTTATTCCACGGATCGGCGTAAATTCAACAATGGCGGCTTCCAAGCGGAAAGCGCGCGAATCGCCTAGTTTGACAGTTGGGGGCGGGCATCTTGTATTGTTATTGCAAATGGCGGTCGAACGATCATTAGGGCCGGGTGTAGGACATCTGTGTGAATGTTTGGACGATTTGGAAAATTGTTCGCTAATTCATTTTTATGGGAACACTTTTCCGTTATTATGGGACGATATGGGACAAATTATAATGCAAAATGATTGTGACAAAATATTATAAATTAGAGATCTATTTTCATCGTATCTTTTTGATTTAGACCTGTATTTTTTTTACTTTAATTTTTACACTAACTACCAATACCGTTTTACCTGTAAGTAAAAATACATATTATGTAATTTCCGACAGAAGCCCTATCAAATACTTCCGGCGGTTGATTTTTCATTCGTCGCTTCTATTCAAAAGTTTGTCATAAATCATTCGCAATTATACATTTTGCTTAACATTAGCGCAAATTCTGGTCGTGGGAGACCGGTTCTCATTATGGGAAAAAACTGACCCGAGTTGAAGTTTAACGAGCATGAAATGACAGAGATGCAGGAAGTCGCATCCCTAATTCCCATCCGATGCACTATGCACGCGCTGAGCACGTTTAAATTGCAACAGACGAGATTTCAGTGTAAAGTGATGCTGGTGATGAATGGATGTTGTAATTGCATCGGCGAGGATGCAGCTTATGCAAGTCCTAATCGCTGTCATTAAGGGCTCGTTTAGGCTTGGCGGCCTTTTAACAACGTTGGCTTAACAAATGAGGCGCGCGGCGCAGTGAAACGTTTGGAAACGCAAAAGTTGCATCGTGATTGCGACCGCCCTGTAGGAACAATATGAGCTAAACTTATACTAAACTTATGCTGACTGTATTGAGTCAGCATAAGTTAGCGGCACTGTATTTACTCTTTAAAGTGACATTTGGATATCTTAAAAATCAATAACCTCTTACTGGTAGCTAGGAAAAGGCATAACCCCAATTTTTTTTTTTATATTGGCATGTATATAGAAATTTTAAAACTTTGTTGTGTATAAAATTCGTAGATATTAAGCTGCTACGTCTACGCTTACGTCTTAGGAGATTTAATATTCCACCCTTATTCTGTACTAAATCATGTTTCGGCGATTTGTAATTATAGCGTCTTATTCATAAGTCGGTCGCTTAAATATTTTATTCAGCTCGGCAATCCACGCCTTATTCCTAAAATAAATGGTAAAAATTCGTACAGATGGACAGAAATAAAATGTCATACTTAGTCAAATAAACATTAATTACATCTAAATTACTTCAAAAGAGAACATCACTAATTCCCTGTTCATTTTATTTTCGCTTTCACGGCGTATAATTCTATCCAGCCAGTGTCCCGGTCTCGCTGCAAAAAGTTTGAATAGCAATTTCATAGCCTTTTATGTTAAAACTGGCAGAAAACACGCATTAAAGCGGGTAATTTTGAATTTGAATACAGAGTAACTGCGTGCGTTCGAATGAAAGGCGGGATTAAGTTATTCAGAAAAATAAACCTTTTTGAATGTATAACGTGTGTCAGACATATTGTTAAGGTGAAGTCGTAGGTACGGAAAATAAATTGTATCTATATTAAATGGCTGTTTGTGTCTACCATTGACAAGACAGGTCGGCTTATGTTAAAAATAATTTTGTTGTCCCTTTTTATCTCTGTTCAAAGAGTTGATACAAATGGAGGATACAAATGTTTATGCGACACGTACCTACCTATAATAAAAGAGATGGATTTTTGCGTGTATATTTTTAGGTATGACCCTGGATTCGGTCGTCATGGTCCAGGCGGACCCAAATTAAGAACAGGATTCACACTTAAATGGAGGCTTTTTATCTTTCTGACTTTTGTCCCAAAAAAATTCTAAATCTTTTAAGCAACTATCATGTTCAGAGCACAGACGGTTAGAGCCACTCGCATAAGCTAGTATCATCATAAAATACCCTCTGGACATATAAACAATACCTGATCTAGTATGAGCTAAGATGCATGACTTTCTTTAGCTGTACCCTGTCCAGATCGGTTTGCCAGATAGTGTACAGCAAGTGACTTATGCCTAATAGCAATAAGGCACAATTTAGCTTAATTAGTGATGGGGTAGCGCGAATCGTCGCGGAGTGCGGCGGCTCCTCGATAATGAATATTAATAATAACAATCTTATTGTGGCGAAGCGCTCGCCCGGACGGCGGTCATCCATCATGGCGCAGTCAGCTGAGCGGCCGGTTATTAAATATATTAGTGTCGGTGATAGATGAATGTTGCTGTCGGTATGGTAGGGGTTCGATTTCCAATTTAGTCTATTTAGGAATATTAATTGGCATATGTAGCCTGAAACATATAATATCAATCTCGACCAGACGCCGCAAACCTCAAAATGTAGTTTTATTTTTGTCTGAATGTGGTTAAAGGGGCCTGCTGCCTCTTTGACTCTGCCTACTCCTTCGGGGATTATGGGCGTGATATTATGTATGTATGTATGGAAATAAAAAATATTTAAAAACCAGCTTAAACAAATTATATTACGTGAACTTTATTGCTTAACTGAAGAGGGTTAAGTAATAAGTTTATTTATTCTAGTGGCTTTCCATCGACTGAAATCCGGTCGAAATTTTTAAAAAGGTCTTATAAACACGCCATATTGAAAATATAAACTTTGGAAATCACATTATTATATTCAATTCTTGAAATTGACAAAGATAAAATGTAGGTAAAAAAGATTTTATAACTTTAAAAAAAAATTACAATTAACTATGAATTTTGTCTAATTTAACGTGTTACATATTTAAGTTCATATATTTTTAACCGTCATCATATTGTACCCAGATAGGCCGTGGTAAATCACATTTAAATTTTCTTACTAAGGTGAAAAGCTTTCTCCGCATTTCAATGTACATACTGTAATATAAATATGTTTTATAAACCTCGTCAAGATTGTCAGAATAAAATATATGGCACTATAAAGTACAACAAGTCACTACTTAATTACATTAGCTAGCTAATTAAATTATCTAGCTATTTGATTTTGCAACTGTTAACAAGTTTTACTAGTTATGTAATACAGGATATTTTCCTACTTAGTTAATTAAAAAAAAAAAAAATTTTTCAATTAATGCATACTTCATATGTTGGTCTGGGATTAAAAAATAATGTAATGAATGTGCTCCTTGCCTAGGATGTTGTAAAATGTTGTATTGAGTTGTTGATTAGGCGACGAGCTAGCGACATCGGTCATCACTTTATCGGATTTTCCGACTAACCCAAATTCAGCTTATTTTTGGGCTGAATGCGGCTTAAGAAACTTTATTGCTCCTTTGACTCTGCTTATACCATCGAGGCCTTTGGCCAAACTCAAACTCAAACTCAAAATATCGTTATTTACTTAGGTCCTAAAAAAAGCACTAGTAAATCGTCAAGTAATAGGTACAAAATAGAACAATTTGAATCTACCACCGGTTCGTACCACAAAATTAAAATTTACTTGGTATAAATATTAATATAATAAATAAATATATTAATTATTAATATTCATTATCGAGGAGCTATTATAAATAAATATTAAGTCATACAGTTAGTTTTCGTTGAAGATTTAGGCGAGTATTATATATATATTTATATTTATTTTTCTTTTTTTAGGTGTTCCTTTGGTAATAACATGAGTTTTTAGTATAGAAACATGAGTTAAATTCAACCATGGTCTCCTATTATTACGTTTTATTGTGTTGCTAGACCGTGGCCCATGAATCATTGAAATATCGATATAATCTGTTCTAATGCCGACCACTTTCGTCGATCAATCACGTTTTTATTAATTTATTAATCCTCGCTTCGTCTTCTTATGGGATTTTTTTGTTTCGTACAGGGCTGCCGAATGATTTATGCATTCATTTCATTTATAAGGCACAATAAACTTGTGAAGTTTTATATATCTGCGACTTTCACTTTATTTCTGAGCTATTTTTTTCTAATGGAAATTATTAATTTCTAAACTAATACATCTTTTATTTATGTAGAATACTATTATTACTTAGTTTTGTTTTAAATTCATTAAAACCTAAGATAAATAGCCATGGAAAATATATATACTATTACATGCAAAAATTGTGTTAATTACCGGAGCTAAATGCATTCGCGCATTGCATTATCGCAAATCTCCAAAAATATTGTGGACATTTGCAGTTTTCTGTTAACCTTCACAAATAAAAGGAAACTGAGTGTTACTTAATGTATAAGAATTGCACAACAAAGAATCTTTTTCTTAAAAAATATTTCTTTACCATTTAACTTTTTATAAAATAAAAAAATTAAACCATCAACCCTAATATAAGGTCGCGCTCATGCACGCGGCTCGCGGATTATCACTCGCCCTACACAAGCCCTAGCGATCCGGAAGCAAACATCGCTGCCCCTTAACAAACACCACCAATCTAAACACTACCTTACCAGCACAGCCTCAAAGTTTAATATTCTTCGAACGTGTCCCAGCCTGTCAACGGTTTCCAATTTCAAAAAACTATATATTTTTTCGAAAGTCCACCCTTTGCTTTAGCATTAGACTTTATTTTGTAGCATTAAGATTGAATTTAGTTTAGCATTCGCTAAATAAATAGCCGTAGGACGTGCCCGACGCGTGTCTACGCATAATATCATTGGCATACACTGTTATTGGTGATGATTTGTCAACTTTGTCATCGGAAAGGCTGTACTAAACTGTATCACGCTGGGTTTGAGTTGATTTTTGAATACGTTTTCTGTGTATGTTTTCTTTTAAGTTTAAAAAGTCCATTCACGGTCTGAACTCGGAGATGGGAGCAGGAAATTATTTAAGGCGAACCTTGAGTATGCTAAGTAAAACGTGACTGAACTAATATGATTTTATTTATTTTTATCATTTTTTCTTTTGTATGCAAAGGCGTACATGCCATAGATTAAATCATGACGTTGGAAATTGTTTAAACTAAACTTAACTTTCAATGTTTACATGATAATAAATAAAAGTGCAAAGTTATACATAAATACAACACTAATTTGTACGTATACTTATATTGCACCTTAAATTAAAATTTATTTCTGTATTCTTAGATTTTAGTTCATATACAAGTTGCCTTTACGTTATAACCAGACTTGCTAAATCAGGATTGTTCGACCAGAAGTCGGCTAGAAGCGGGACATATCGCTAGCAAAGTGATGAATTCTCTTGAAATGATCAGATAGAAGGGGTAAAACTTCCTTATCTTTATACGAGACATAATACTGTACAATCATCCGGTCATATTTCAATTAATTTATCGTTCATACGCAGGCCAGCTTCCACGCATCTCGAATGGCTCAGCCACCGGTGGCCATAGGCCTATAAAACGGTTTTACGGCCTACCGCTTCGGTAGCTTTCGCTGTTCGCACTAAACAATACCGTTTTATAATAGGCCTTTCACGCCATAGAGTAAATAGACCTGCTCAATAGACCAGGTAGCAGATTCGATAGGATTTCTTGCGGTAATGGCGGGAAAAGTGACAGTTTACACCTTCCGTAGTTAATTTTGAAATATTTGCAACATAAAATATCTGATTAATAAGTTTATCTAATAATCTGGCTACATATTGCCTTTAATTCGCGTATTATTATTATTAGATTATATGAGCAGTTGGAATAACAATTAATTAAAATGTTAGTTATTAACGGTTCAAATTAATAAAGATAAATCAAACATGAGAATGTTTGAGAACTAAGTACATAAAATAAATATTGTTTACTTATTTATATTTTAACTCTCATCTGAGGATTCGTACAAAAATTAGATTAATTAATCTTTCTAGTGTTATGTCCTGTGCTTAGATGGCGTTCGCTTAGACCATGTTTAGGGTTTAGCGAGTCTGGTAATTACATTGAAGCGACTGCCGATCTGACCTTCGTAATACGGGAATCAGACAATTTTTGGATCACGGCTACAAATTCAAAGTGTTTGAATTTGCCGGTTTCATCAGGATGTATTCTCTGACCTTCGAGCTAGTGGTATAAATACGTACATAGATTTAAAAAAATTCAGAGGTACGTGCTCGGGTTAGAACCCGCACCCCTCGGTTATGAAGCGCGTGTCTTTACCATTTAGCTACCACCGCTCAATACAAATATATTCAAACTAGCTGTGCCAGCGGTGTCACCCGCGTTTATGGTTAACATTATAAAGACTATTTCCTATTATATTATTTTATAGTAACTTTAACTATTAAGCCTGCACACGCGACGGAAGCTTAAAAAATGGAGTAACTTCTCCCGTTCTCCCAACATTTCCCTTCACTACTCTGCTCCTATTGATTGTAGCGTGATGAAAAGTATACTATAACCTGCCCAGGAGTATGAAGAATAATTGTACCAGGTTTCGTTAAAATCCGTCGAGTAGTTTTTGTTTCTATAAGGAACATACAGACAGACAGACAAAAATTTTACTGATTGCATTTTTGGCATCAGTATCGATCACTAATCACCCTCTGATAGTTATTTTAAAAATATATTTCATGTACAGAATTTACCTCTCTACAAATTTATTATAAGTATAGATATTAAATTGAAATTCATTTTGAAATTCGAAAGACAATCGATAGTATCGATACTATCGATAATTCATTGGATAGCAGCGATCAAAACTAACGATACTATCGATAGTATTGCTGTTTACGTACGATCGTATAGATGATATGGTTAAACTATCGATTTGGCAACACTAATTTTTATCGTTCCTTCTAAGGTACATGGTCTTAAAAACAAGTCACAAATTAACAAAAACAAAACTATTCGTAATTACTCCGACACGATAAACAGTTTACAAGTCACCTGTCGTTGCACGCTGTTTTTGTCTCGTAATTGTCCAGTAATATAAACTAGGGGTACCATAAAAGTCTATAATGGGAGTTATGGCAATATACCCCATTCCCGAGGATGCAGTAAACACCATGTATGGTTTATTGCCGCAATATCCCATGGACACTGATGGCTACCATATCCCATAGGCTGTAGTACTGTTATAAAATTACTGTGTGTGCGCTAAACAGCTTTCGTATTTACTTGGGAAGTAGGAATTGCGTACTGACATTGATTAATAATATAGTAGAATCATTTATTTTGTTTTATTTTATGGAACTTAGAAAAATATATATTTTTACGTAAAATACACGTCAATATACAATATATACTACCAACTTAATTACTACCAACACCTTGTAAACATTATGGAAGCAATAAATGATTGAGTATTGAGTATTGAGTATTGAGTATATCTAATTAGGGGAGGGCGGGGTTGGACGTGCCGATTTCGACTAATCCCTAAATAAATGGCTTAAGAACAATGCTGAGGTTTATAGTTCAGGTTCATCTTATGTGTAATTTAATCTAGATTTTGAATTTATACCCAGTTTCCGTGATTTTTTAATAGTTTTATTTAGAGTATTATATTTTTAAACAGAAGTCGTGCGGCACTATTGACCCCTCGTTGGGGCAAGTTGTGCCCCAGGTGAGGTCGGTTGTGCCGTTGGTAATGTTTAGCCTTTATAGACGATAAGAAATTGATTTTAAATAAAAACAAAACACATTTGATCGTTTTCTATTTATTAGATGTAAAATTATTAAAAAATCTACAATTTAAAAACATTACTCAGTTCTTATATAAAAACTAATAAAATAAACAACTTGTTACACTTGTTAAATTATAGGAACTGAAAATACTTCTAAATTCTTCTTCTCTTCTCCTTATTTAGATAATTACTTTTCTTAAATAATCTGTCACACAAATTATTCGTCACAAATTATCTTTGTATAGGTTTTTGAAACGAATTAAAAAATCATCAAGCTAAGTTATTCTTTATCTAACTGATCAGAATAGCCATTAGGACAGACAAAATATGGCAAGTTTTCGACATCTGCACATAGCGTATGTGCCCAGTTTTTACATGCGCTACATTTAACTAATTATTCTTTAGGCACACAATTAGACAACGAGTCACAGCATATGATGAATAAGAAGAAGAATTATGTGTATTCTCTTCATCGATACTTTCATCATCCCTAAGAAGAACTTTCTTTCTGGCGGGGTTCTTGGTCTTGTTTCTTTTTGATTTCGTTCCTTTAGCACTTTTTCCTTTCTCATTCTCCTTACTCTTCTCTGTGGTTTCACTTCCTTTTTCTTTTTTTTTCTTATTAGCCTGTTTTTCTGCTAGTATTTTTTTTCTGGAGTGTTCGATAGAACCGCTGACTTCCTTTTAAGTCGTGTATTAACCCTAGTTAATCCGAGATGTGCTTTAGGTAGTGGTTAAATGTTGAGTAGACCTGGTTTATATCCAGCCGTAAGAGTGAGACCATTCTTTATATTTTTGTCATACCGTAGTATCGCTGTGTAACAAATTTCCAATTCACGCGTAACTGTTTTTAATTTTCGTCCCTCCTTGTTGAAAGCATAAGCAGCCCTTTGCTTTTTCTCATTCTTTTAAAAAATCAATAAAGGATATTACATTATACTTGGGTGGGGTCAGTTGTGCCGCGGCACAAATGACCCCCATCCAAAGGCACTTTTTACCCCGTATGCAATACATCAACTATTTATCATATTCCAAGAAAATATTCTGTACAATGCATTAAAAATTAACAGATTAATATTCCTTGTTAAGTAACAAACACACTAGTAAAACTCCCATCACCGAAAGACTAAAAATGTTTGCATGAGACCAAAATGTATTAAAGAAAAAATATTTTCTAACTTGACGACGGAGGAGCCATGCACATGCTGCCGCTAGCGCCGCGTCGCTGGCGTGGCTAAAATGACCGCCATGCATGCGCAAGGTTGCCGGAGCATAGGATACTATACGAACATGTTGCTATCTCTTACTGTTTTTAAGATTTTTGCATCGGAACAACTTACCCCCGGCACTTCCAACCCCGCCCTCCCCTACTTATATACGCTTGCATATCCTGCAATCTTGTCCCATGTTGATCTGAAAAATAAATGTATTTCTTGCTTTTATGCCGTAAAAGGTGACTAATGGTATATTAATACGGGGAGGGGGTTTGCATTTGTGTAGGCGACGAGATAGCCATTAAAAATACACAAAAGTAGCCACAGGTGGGTACTGTTTCATATATTTCCATCTAATCCAGCACGTGAAGTTTAGTTAGTTAGTTAATTTAGCCCAATTCTAGTTTCGACTATCATTATTTATTTTCCATACTGCTTCTTTGATTCTGTCAAGTCCTTCTAGCTTATCTAGTATTACTTACCTGTTTATTTCTCACAATGGTTGTCAAATTTTAGTTTTAATATTTTTGAAACTAATAAATCTTTCATTCTAAAAAAAACAGACTTTTATGTTTCTTTCTTCTAACAAACAATCTAATATTTGCGAGCATTAATTAAGTTGATTAAAACCCGGAGAGACATCCAGAGGCGCTCATTACTCATTCACCGCGCCTCCGCGAGGTGTCTTCCTTTAGCAGCTTCATTTGCTCTTTCGGGATTTGTCCCGATTTAATTACGCGAAGAAGGAGACAATGGATGTGTTTTATCTGTGACAAATAGTTTTGGGGCTCAGCAAATAAAATACAATTCACTTGATTAGTGAGACTGTTTTTTTTCGGATAAAAAGGTAGTCTGTTTACGTTGTTAAGCTTTGAAGGTGTGGCGTATAATTGTTATTATAATTGGTTAGTAATAGCGAGAGATAATTACTTTGGCAATATCTATTTTACGGTATAACCATTTTGTGTAGGCGACAAGCTAGCCACTGTCCACAAATTTTTCACAATTTTCCATCTAACCCAGCCCAGTTTTATTTTCGGCTGAATGTGGTTTAAGGGGCCTGCTGCCTCTTCGATTCTGCCTACCCCTTCGGGGATTATGGGCGTGATATTGTGTATGTAATATTTGGTTCTCTCTGCCTACCCCGTTAGTGAAGTGGCGTGAAGTTTAGTTAGTTAGTTTATATAATAAAAGCTGAGAGTGAGATATTTTATATAATTGACTATCAATTATACGCTGTTGTCGCAAATTCGCCATTTGAATCCCGTTTCTTAACCAGAATGACTATTATAAACTTGTCTAAAACTGTCAAAATAGCAAGTTTCGTCCAAACTTTCAGATTTTATCCAGAATACTGCATTTAAATTCCATCTCTATATTACATAAATAAAGTCCAATTTGGTACGGCATCAAGCAGCCAAGGCCCGATTAAGGGGTATATAGAAAATTTACGATACAAGTCATCCCCGTCGTCTTTTATTGCTAGCATTCTAGAATCTTAAACTTAGTTTTGCAAGAGCCATCAAAATGTAGTACTCGGAACCTAATACTCTGTTATTTGTCATGTGATATTCGGAACAGCTAGTACTGACAGTGATTCCGCATTTATGATAATTTAGTTCGGTTTGTTTATAGATATTGCTTTTAGATGACGTCAGTTTTGAGTATTCGAGTCCTCTTGTGAGGGCTTATTTCTCACTTATGTTATCTAAAACGGATCAGAGGTAGTTTGAGGAATCTGGAATAGTCGTAACTAGTTTTTACAGTGCGAATATTTAATCTTTTTAGTTTAATTTAGGCATAAACATGTTTTTAGCCAGATAATTTCTAGATTCTAGAATAAATTACTAGATTAATTTGCTTCCAAACTGTTGACCTGAAGTTTGCATACTAAAAACTAAAAAAAATAATTATCCAGACTAACACCAATTCCCTAGTCCCAAATTAAGCGAGTACTTGTGCTATGGATACTAGGTGAACGGATAGACATACTTAAATATGTTTATAAACATCCATGACTCGACAGCAAATGTTCATGTTCATCACACGAAACATTTGCCCCTAGCGGGATTCGAACCAGTGACTCCTTTCGTGGCCCGTGTCTGACCACTCGTAAACGGGCCAGTCTATTATGGGAATTATAATTAACAAACACCCAGACTCCTGTATCGTCCTACCTTGTCCAGTGCGAGAGTCGTTCCCCCCCCTTACATTAGTTGTAATATTGAACTATTGCACCAACAGAGGGGCCGTCTATCTAATTAATATATATGAACAATTAATCTCGATAATTTCAAGAACACCCTGTAGCCAGCAATAAGGAAGCTATTGAATATGAATGTGGACTCGCGCATCCAACAAGCGAACGCTCAATATTCATAAATCTATTACTAAATGACACAAAAACAGCTTCCCCGCGAGGCACGTAATAGGCCTTATCGCGGCCTGTCGCTCGTAAAAAGAGACGCCCGCCTGTATAAGGCCTAGACGGGTGCAGATAGCCTAACCGAGTAATAGCTAGGTCACACATATGAAATATGCCGTGAGAACACGCCCGCAAAAAGAGTTGAGACCGCTTACGCGATTGGAGGGAAAAAAATATTTCCCGTTCGGCGAGGAATGTCGTGCCTTATAAAGGGCCTTTCGCGGAATCCGATTTGCGCTCGCGCTGTGTAAAGCGGGCTTTTTGTGGGTTTTCGTGAACGTGGGGTTGAACTTGCGCATGCTTGGGATGCCGCGTGTGGCTAACTTGGTCTGCCACGTTGGGCATGTTGAGCGTGGCGCGTTTGGCGTGGTGCGTATGGCTAGCTTGAAGTGGCTCGTATGGCATGCTTGCAGTGGCTCGTATGGCATGCTTGGAGTGGCAAGTTTGGCAAAGCCTGTATGGCAAGCATGGCGTGTCCAGTTTGGCAAGCTTAGTGTGCCGCTTTTGGCATGTTTGGCATAGTTTGTCTTCGCAAGCATAAGTGCAACTACTACAACATTGTTCTGTAGGTGTTAATTGAGTGCTAAAGAAAAATTATGACGTAATATGCATTGTATTGTATGTAGTAAGAAGTAAACAGAGCTTGCTGCTCTTTTGACTCTGCCGTCCAGGGCACCCGTCAGCAACAGGCGGATCGCGGTCCGTTTTCTGACTGCAAAAATTCAAACCTCGGACCTCCAAATATTGTAATGTGTTGCATACTATGGATAAATTAATACATAGTCTTAAATGAATGGTCTCGAGAACTAAACTATAAAAAAAACTGGCTCAAAACCGTCGGTGTAGTTTCTCACAAAAAAAATTTTGGACCTCGTTAATTTTTTTCCACAATATCAGAAACCCACCAAAAATTACATGCCGATCCCTGGTCTCCCAATGCAGGCGTCATGGCATATGAGCGTTACTCATGTAATTGGTGCAACGGTCCCTTGCACCGTCCGAAACGTCAAGTAAACATGTGTTACATATGGTTCATTCCGGTTGCTATTATCTCTAAGTGCACAAGTTAGCGCACTCTCTTATTCTGCTACATTAAATCCAAGACTTGGTCCTAATGCGAACTTGGTCGGAGCTTTCACATCATGCGAATGTCGAAACGCAATCAGACCAATATTTACAGTCACATCTATTTGCAGCTTAAGTAAAAGCTAATCGGACAAATATACTGCACTAGTTATTTTCCGCGGCTTCGTTTGCAATAAGTAGTATAGATTTTTCAATCACTAAGTAAGAGATTTATTATTAAGAGACATTTTTTTCGGATGGCGGTAGTCAAATTTTTACAATTCTTGACTACAATTAGCAAGAAATTATGTACCCAGGTACATAATTTCTTGCTAATTGTAGTCAAGACGTCACAGAGTAACAAACAAACTCACTTTGACATTTATAATAATAGTTAGGATGACATTAAGTAGCAGGGAAGTTAGTGAGTTAGTTAGTTAGATTCAACGTTTCACAGAAGTCTGGGAGGAAATATAACACTGTAGTCATAGGTACTTTTTGGCAGAAACAAATTTATTTTATAGATTCCATTACAGTACACATTGTAAAAAATGTGTAGGTACTACACCACTCAAGAGTGATGTGGTTTTGGAAAATTTTCACTTTAAACTTCATCATCTTTCTAGCGTTATATCCCGTGCTTAGACGGGGTCCGCTTAAACCATGATCCAGGATTTTGCGAGTCTGGTAATTACATGCGACTGCCGATCAGACCTTTGTAACCCTAAGATAGGGGAACCAGACAATTATTGGATCATGATTACAAATCCAAAGTAGTTTGAATGCAGGTTTCATCACGATGTTATCCCTCACCGTCGAGCTAGTTTTCACTTTAAATTTATTCTATGTTTTCCAAATGAAAATCCAAAAAATTGCCAGGATCAGATTTAAGGCAAGTTTACGTGTCAAATACTTTGACATGAGATCCTGGCCCGAAATATAAATCAATTATTTCCAAAGACGAAGCAATCATTACTATAACAATATTTTACGGCATAGTTGCACCACTTGAATGATATTTTATTCAGAAAACCGTGATTGTACATACATATTATTATCGACATTCCTAATCAAAGCATCGACTTCGATCGTTCGTAATACGCATATTTCGTTCCAATCGCAAGGTGCTAAATATATTCCGAGGTATTTGCTAAGCCGTTTTACGAGCGTCCCCTCCGTAACTAGATAATATCTCCGGTTCCAGTTAGCTAGATATTCGTGATCGAAGACAAGTGTTCAGCGTGTTTAGTCAGGATAAGTAAGTGCAAGTGTTTAGCTGAACAAGTTTGCGATTTACGTATCATTACGCGAGCTGTCTGCGTAACTGTCTATTGGAGATAGAAACTAATGCTGCCCTTAGAGGATTATTGCTAACTGGACGGGGCTTGAGGGAATATGTGT
This sequence comes from Glyphodes perspectalis, assembly GCA_951394215.1. Lineage (NCBI taxonomy): Eukaryota > Metazoa > Arthropoda > Insecta > Lepidoptera > Crambidae > Glyphodes > Glyphodes perspectalis. Next base: position 15,034,441 of record OX596213.1, on the reverse strand, counting down.
CTGTCGAATTGGATCCTATTTATGTCTCATCCTGATGTTGTGTATCGTACATTCCTGCTCTGCATTAGATGTCATTTTACAGCATATGTGTTAAAATGTTATTAAAATGGCTGCAATATTGTCTGGCCCTATGGTCGAGTGGTCAGAGACCCTGGCCACGAAACCGAGGGTCGCGGGTTCGATTCGCTTGGGGCAAATGTTTCGTGTGATGAACATGGGCATTTGTACTCGAGTCATGGATGTATAGAAACGTATTTAAGTATGTCTACCCGTTTACCAAGTATCCATATCACAAGCATAAGCTTAGTTTGGAACTAGGGAATTGGTGTGTCAGTCTGGAGAATTTATTTATTTTTGCGAAATTCATATGAAAGCATTTAATGCAGTGGTTCAGACATCAGCAACATCTCATCAAAATCGTTCATAAAGTTCCCTGGTTCCTTACATTTTGACTCTATTCTTTATTTACCTTACATAGTTAAGACGTAGACAAGAATATAGCCACTTGTTACTACTTTTTGACAATTTTGCACCTTATCCAGTTTATTTGACTAAAAGTACTTAAAGCAGCTTACTGGTCTTACTGCCAATTAATGTCTCGTTTATAATCCGAATGCTTTGTCGTCGAACGGTCGTTGTCGAAAATGAATCAACAGTTTGGACTCCAAAAAGCCTGTAACATAAAACAGCCGTTACTAATGGAAAGTAATCGATTCCGTAGCGATAATTGTGGCACTCGTCGGTTGTTCAGTCGCACAATACGCGATCGGCGTCAGATATTCAGATGGACGTGGCACTGCGAAATGGCGGTCCAACTTTTACGACGCCAATGCGCGTTGAGAAATGCGGAATAGCTACAAATAGATTCGCTTATTATAGTGTCCTTATTGGATGGCTAAGATTTCGCTGCAGTTATGGTCTGTTTGTAGTAATGGCTCGTTATTATCAGGTGAAATTATCTTCACTTTGATTAGGAAACCTGATCTACCTTATTCATTTAAAGTAAGGGTAGGTTACTAGAAGTTCCTCGATTTCTTCAGATCCATACAACTACTCTTTAAAAAATATACATTATAAAAAGTACATTTCTAATACATACCTTTACGCCTTCAATCCCCGAAAGCGTAAAGGTTTCTACGAATTTGAGCCCGCAACCCTTGGTTTCGTGGCCAGGGTCTCTTACCACTCGACCAACTCGGCCTCTCAAAAACTGTTGTAACAATATCACAAAACGTACCTAACTAAACTTAAACCCGTCCAATAAACCACACTTTCCCCGCAAACTTCCAACGTCATTTGTAAACTTAGTTGTATTTGTAAGCCGCTGTACGGACAGACAGACAGTGTCATGTTCGGCCACGGTTTAGCTGCATTACTGTTGTAACGAGCGGCTAAGGGGGATTACCCAACGGATCTATTTATCCTATAGTCTAGTTGCTAGAATTAGGAGTAAACTTCTAGGACATAATGATATTCGCTAGATTGTAGTACGTACTAATGGTATATCGGGTTTTGGGTGTGTGATTGTGTAGGCGACAGGTTAGCCGCTTGTCACTGCTTTTTCACAATTTTCCATCTAACCCAGCCCGGCTTTATTTTTGGCTGAATGTGGTTGAAGGGGCATGCTGTCCCTTTGACTCTGCCTACCCCTTCGGGGATTATGGGCGTGATGTTATGTATGTATCTGGTACGTATCTTTATATAATAATGTTATATTATTATTAGATAGCTTCGGCCTGTGGCTGTAGTAGAAAGAGCCTGCTATATAGACCTATATCAGATTTTTTGGTTAATATGTACTACCTCAGTCTGCCGTAAGGATTCATACGGTAGGTGAAACAATTTTTACTATTTTTCCAAATTAATTACATAAAATCACGCCCATAATCCCTGAAGGGGTAGGCAGAGTCAAAGGGGCAGCATGCCCCTTCAAACATATTTAGCCAAAAATAAAGCCGGCCTGGGTTAGATTGAAAATTGTGAGAAAGCAGTGACAAGCGGCTAACCTGTCGCCTACACAATCACACACCCAAAACCCGATATACCATTAGTCGCCTTTTACGACATGCTAGGCAAGAACCACAGTTGGCATATTCTTTTTTTTGTCCTAGATCAACATGGGCTAAGTCCCAGACCAACATGGGACAAATCCAAATTAATGAACTCATTGATTAAATGTTAAGTAATAAATTTACGTCTTACAGGAATCTTTCTTTTGTAATCCAGCTTTTTAAGAATTTACATGATCCGATATTAATAAGACTAGGATGTAATTTCATCCGTTGCCTAAATTTTAAGGGTGAGAGTTTCCCGCTCCCCCGCCAGCCCGGTAGGTAGTAAAAGCCGCCTTCGGCCAACTCCCGACGTCCTCTCACAAAAAAAAGAAAAGTAATTTCATCCAAAAACTCACTAAATCTCACGCCACTTGCCTAGCGGGGTAGGCAGAGAGAACCGAACGCCATATGGCACGTACATTAATTTTATCAAAAATCAACTATAATAAAACATTCCCTATAAATCCAACCAAAAACAATAAATACGTCTTTAAATTTTAAGCGAACTTTCTTATAATCAAGTAATTTTTGTGCGATACGAATCTCATTACTGTTTTCAAAAACAAACTCTTAAATTATTTCTTAGAAACTAAATTATTCCATACCACCCACGTTCAATTTATAATTTAACTGTATTTTATATCAGCGTTAAAAATAAACACAGAGCTATTGATATTGAACTGACATCGAGATAGCGTATCAATTTCAAATTTGCCATGATTTATAATAACGAAGACGTATGATGCTCAATGTCTTGGGGGCTAATTGCGGTAGATAAAACTAATATAACATTAAGTATAACTTTGATAAGAATAAGTATATGGACGTCAAGTGACCAGTGTCTCACCCACGCTGAGACGGAAACAATCTTGTTAAACAACTTCGATTAAAGAATTTTATTAAAGGTAATAGGGATGAAGACTGGGTCAAAAAACTATTATTCCATTTAGTCCGTCAGTTAGATGATACAAAAATACAAGACACATATTTGTTGCTTTATCAAGTTAACCAAAAAATACAAAGATAAAGAGCATAAAAGTTCTGGAGTGGGGGCTTGCGACGTCACTATTAGGTAAAAATTTTACCTAATAGTGACGTTGACTCTGCCTACCCCTTCGGGGATTATGGGCGTGATGTTATGTATGTATGTATGTAATTGTACCTAGGCGTGACGTCACGCGCAACTTCAATGCACTGTATCTCCGTCAGTGTTTGTTTGACAAATAAATTAAAAAATATGTGTTTAATATTTTTTTATAATTTAACTGACGGATTGACTAAACTGAATTTTTTAGTCGCCTAGCTTATTTTAATATGGGATTGTATTAATGTATAGTAAGTAGGTGAGATAAATAATTTAAAGTTACTGTTAAGTATATTGCTTGCAATTAGAGGACATTTCATTTAAAAAGTGCCTATGTATGCCTATTACTAAAACTCCACTGTCCGTTCGTCCGTCTGTCTGTCACCAGGCTATAAATACAAATATTAAAAACAGAATAAAATTATATTCAAGGGGGGCTTCCATACAACAAACGTGATTTTGGACGTTTTTTGTCCGATACATATTAACAACGGCAAGGTAGACACTTGTTTAGTGTCTAATGTTATAAAGATAATGGGTACGGAATCCTTCGTGTGGGAATCAGACTCGCACTTAGCCGGTTTTTGTTTATTTTTCCTGTACTTTTTAGTGGCTCTTACTACTAGAGGCAAAACTATAGTCTGTGCAATGTGGATTTAAAAATTTCTGCTTATTCTATCAATGAGGTATTAAAAAGTACTCAAAATTTTTTTTTTAGTCGATAAGTTAGATTATTAAAAAAATATTAAATTATTTTTTGGTTTAACTAACATTAAAAAAATTACAAAGATACAGCGCTTCAAATATCTGAAATTTAGCGCTTTACGTTACTTTGACGTTAAAATTTTACACACCTTGTGACGTCATGCGGTACTTTAACGCGCTGTATCTTCATCATTTTTAGTTTGCTGAACAAAAGAAAAAATATGTAAGCATTATTTTTTGTAATATTTTTTTCTTAATAGCTTAATAGGCTTTCTAGTGTGGTAAGGAAATTTCTAAATCTGAAAATTTAATAAAATGGAAATTAAATAGATAACTTGATATCATCTAGCAATCCGACGACAAGAACTGACAATGGAGTTAGGAAGTGGATAATATTGAGAATGTAAATTAGATAGAGATTGCTTCATTATGACCTTCTAAATTAGGTATTTTGTTGAACACATCATACGAGTCGTATAATTTTAAACGCTATAAGGCAAAAATCTAAACTTGTCTTGAAATTGTTCTTAATTAATGTAATATATTCTTAATAAATCCTTTAACTGGTTCAATCTGGCGTCGAACCTAGAGCTTAACGTATTTTACCCAACTTACTTGTGAACTCCATCATTAATATCAGGGTTTGTCTAGCTTTTTAATATTAAAAGATGGACACGTAACATTTGAGATAAGTGGAGAATTTAAAATAAGTTAAGCAAGCAATATTTCTTTGGGCATCCGCTAGGAATGTGTGAAGGTTATCTTACATCCTCCCACGCGATGCGATCGCCGCGCGGCAAACTTATAGCGTTGCTAGGCAACGCGAGAATACCCGTTTTAGAAGATAGAAAATGCGCAGTCGGTCTGTGTGACTGTTTGTGTAAACAAGAATGCCTTGGATATGATGGTGGTCATGGTGAATTGCCTTTGGCAGTCTTTCGATCGTTAACGAAAGGTAAGCAACCTGGTCAGTAGACAGCAAATGGATGGGTGACCATTGTGATCAAATTTGCTAGACGCTTATTAACAATGACTTATGTGTACACATACAATACTCAAATTAGGTATTAACTTGAATATGTACCTATTGTATAGATGACAAACCCTTGACATGAATATGGAAAGTAGTACCTACATCTGTACGAATAAATAATACGTGCACGTGCTTAATAAATAATCATCATCATCTTCCTAGCGTTATGTCCCGTGCTTAGACGGGGTCCGCTTAGACCATGATCCACGATTTAGCATGTCTGGTAATTACATTGAAGCGACTGCCGACCTGACCTTCGTAACCCTAAGATAGGGGAACCAGACAATTTTTGGATCATGGTTACAAATCCAAAGTTGTTTGAATTTGCAGGTTTCATCACGATGTTTTCCTTCACCGTCGAGCTAGTGGTATAAATACGTACATAGACTTGAAAAATCCAGAGGTACGTGCCCGGGTTTGAACCCGCACTCCTCGGTTAAGAGGCGCGTGCCCTAACCATTGAGCTACCACCGCTCAATGGCTAGTGCTTAATAAATAATAATTAATAAAAAATATAAATATATATAAATAAAATATAAATATGTAAATGAGGCTATATAGCCTCATTGGCAGCTTAACTTTTTAAGAATCTTTATTTATGATTTGACAGATGTCGGACTAGACAACATCAATTTTACAGTTTAATTTAAAATATCTAATTTTCTTATTTACGTTGAAATAATAGCGTAAAATGTTGTTTCTCTAATTTCAGAGCAACACAGCTTTTTATTTCAACAAATAGTTTATGTAAAATCATATTATAAATAAATATAATAAATAATTAATATTATTGATTTAAATAATTAATTATAATTTTTATGTAAGTTATTTATGTAGTAAACGTAAAATAAGTCGAGGATAAATAGTTCATAGTGCCATTTAAGATAAACTTGCAATATGTTTTAGATTATTATACACTGTTTACTATTGAAAAAAAGAGCAGTGGTAGCTTAATGGTAAGGACACGCGCCTCACAACCGAGGGGCGCAGGTTCAAACCGAGCACGTACTGCTGGAATTTTCAAATCTATGTACGTATTTATACCAAGCACTAGCTTGACAGTGAAAGAAAACATCGTGATGAAACCTGCAAATTCAAACAACTTTGGATTTGTAACCATGATCCAAAAATTCAATGTAATTACCAGACTCGCTAAATCCTGGATCATAGACTAAGCGGACTCCGTCTAAGCACCGGATATAACGCTAGGAAGATGATTTTATTGAAAAAAAAACTAAAGTTAATTATAGTTATTTCGTTTATCATTAAAGCTGTAAACCGAATTATTCTGTCAATTTTCTTAAGCTAAATACTCTATATGTTATGTATATACTATAACACGCATTTAAATAATGTATAATTTATTTATTCCAGGTACGTCTCAGAGTCACTATGCCACAGTAAGTATGTAAATCTAAACAATCAAATGTACAAAATTCTGAATGCTTAAATTTATTAGTACCATCTGATTTTAATATATATTAAATTCGTAAATTCCGCGGCACCAATATTACACTACTGATTCTGTTTCCAACAATAATTTATTGTTCCTAACACTTGTAAATACATGTACAATACAGCGCTCAAGGTCTCTCGGGGCATTTATTTGAGATTTTCTATAATTATTTTACCATAAGAAGACTCGAAGTCATCTATAGAAAAAGAGCGTAACGACGGATTTTTGATTAACGTTTTTGTGTTTTAATTTAGTCGTTTTAAAGTTTGTTTTGACTTGAATGGTAGTTGTGTTTAGTGTAAGGGCGTTTTAAGAGGTGGATTTGCGCAATATTTGTTTGTAATCGCCGGCTAATTGTTGATCTGTGTCGTAATCGTGCGAGCATTCAATTGCCGGTGCGAGCGAGGATGGTTCACCGGCCTAAAGTGGGTCTTGGCCTCAAGAACAGACCATTAAAACATGATTCTAGTGAAGCTCTAATGTTTTCCTTATATCTTTATATAAAACTAGCTGTTGCCTTCGTCTTCGTCCAGAAGTAAACAAAAAAGCATATCTTTTGGGCCCGGAAGCCTAACCCTTTTCTTAAACAAAATTAGCCTACACTACCTCTTGTAACATCAGTGAAACCATCCAGTGAAAGTCCATCAAATTCAGTTCTAACGGCTGTATAGACTTTAACTCTTGTCTTGGATTATGCTTAAAAATAATACTAGCTATTATTTACCTACAATTGTACCTAAGGCCGTTGCATCACAGTCGAGACGTCAAGCTGTATCAAGCGGTTGGACCAAACTTTAGAGTATGCTGGCAATTTATTAAATAATAGTATTGTTATGATGTGTTTACGTACCCGATTTTAATATGTTTTGCTTTAGATTTCCGCGGCTGAATATTTGCTATAGATAGACTGAATAAGCAGATGTGGCGGGACAAATTCCGGCTATCGGAACCAATATTTAGTTGTATGGAACTCGTAGTAATTGAATTTCTAATGAAACTATTAACGTATTAATATGACAATATTATCTAGTAGTTTTACTTTTATATCTGACTAGCGCCCGCCCCGGCTTCGCATGGAGACACATTTCTCTCTCATTTGACATTTATTTTCTAACGTTTCAAAATATTCTATAGCCTATGTTAATCAAAGATAATGTAGTATTCTATTGGCGAGTGAGGTGTGTAAGGATCGTGCCATATGACGTTCGGTTCTCTCTGCCTACCCCGCTAGGGAAGTGGCGTGAAGTTTAGTTAGTTAGTTTTAGTATTCTATAAGTGATAGATTTTTTAAATTGGTCCAGTAGTTTTTGAGTTTATTCGTTACATACATACATAAAAATCTTTCCTCTTTGTAATAGTGAAACTATGTACGTTGCGATTATTAACGGACGGATTTTAGTAATTATCTTAAACTGTGTAAACAAGACACTGAGTTTTGATCGACGAGCGAAAATAGACGAATGTCACAACAAATTCGAAATGCAACTATTAGTCAGTGCATTGCGCGTTCATTAATATTGTCATACAAATGTTCTACATAGACAGCGCAATGTATCTTAAAGTTCATATGTTATATGTCACAAGGATTAATGATGTATCCCCCGCCGCTGTGGGAAAGAGGTCGCAGGTTCGGACTGTTGCATAATCTGTGTTTAGCTGGAGAGGGAAATGTGAGGAGGAAAAGAGGACGGTGGTAGAGTCAGAGGCATATTGATCAGATAAATACTTTTTTATATGTAGGTACCTACCTATATTTCGTTATGCATATTTCATGAGGTGAGGTGGGATAGCGGTCTTTTAATTGTTTTTTCATCATCATCTTCCTAGCGTTATGTCCCGTGCTTAGACGAATTTTTGTTTTAATTGTTTTTTATCCTACCAATTTATTTTTCAATATTTTATAATAACGCAATTTCATATGTTAAACATTTTACGTTGATCCAATCTATTCACAAAGAAAAAACTGACAGCTTTAACATATTTGTTTATTGACTGGCTCGATAGCGTATTCAGTAGTGCCCTCGCCCCATGCGCCAAGAGTTGGGGTTCTATACCCACCCGGGACAAACATTCGTGTGATGAACTTGTGTTTGTTCTGTGTCTGGGTGTTAATATCCAATATTTAAGTATATATTTGTAATACCACTGTTGATTCTGATATCTGTAACACAAGTGCTTAAGCTACTTCCCTCAGAGTTAGATCAATGTATTAGATCAATGTATAAATACCAGACTATTTATTTATTTAAGGGTTTTTCGTTGCGAATTGCGGAACCCAAAGGAATACAATCTTTACCCTATTATGCGTTTTCAATGCGCCCAACGTAATTTGCGTGCAGAACAACAGAATTGCGTTGTTGTGTCTACGTGGGAAACGGCGCCCTTATACGTTTCGTAAAGTTTTCGTATCCACAACATTGTACTTAATCATCGAGTCGGGTGAGTCGGTTTTGCAATGGCAAAAGTGTGGTAATTCTTTGTTTTTCAGTTTATTTACTTATTAAACATGGGGCGTAATCTTCGCTGAAATATGCATAATGAGGTTTTGTGGAAACTGGATGTGAACGATTGTGGGTTGTTTGTTTCATTGACTACGAAACAAAAACATATTTTATTAGTAACTAGTTATTCATTCTCAGCATTGCCTGGGAAAATCTTATCAAAGGATTATAATAAAATTTTATCAAACAAAGTGTATGAAAACATAAACTATACCTATCCAACTACATCACATACATTGATCTGATTCCGAGGTAAGTAGCTTAAGTACATGTCAAAGTCAAAGTCAAAGTCAAAATACTCTTTATTTATATAGTTTTGAAACAAACACTTATAAATCGTCAATTCAACAGGAAAATCAACTAATAATATGAATCTGCCATGTGTTACGAATATCAGAATCAACAGTGGTATTACAAATATATACATTAATATATTTATTACATTGGATATAAACGACCAGACACAGAACAAACACAAGTATTCATCATACGAAAGTTTGTCTTGGGTGGGGATCAAACTTTCAACTCTTAGCGCATAGGGTAGGGTCACTACCAAATGCGTCATCGAGCCAGTCAAAAATATAAATAAAATTGTATGAAAATCAGCAATTAGAATTTAAGGAAACTGAGAAATATCTTTTCCTAACTTTTGCATCTGATACCTGCAAATTGGCTCTCTAATCAAATTAACTAGTACCCGTACGTTAATAGAAGGTATAAATACTTCCCTTTGCCACATATTATTGATCAGAAAATAAGTAACGTCTGCCGGCCCTAGGATTTCACTCTAATAGTTTTATTTATCCATACTCACTTAATACATGTAAGTTACTACAATCAACAAGTCTCATAGGTAATATCAACTTGAAACACACTAAGTAAAACCTGTAAGACCGCGTATACAGCTTCCAACGTTAAGCTAAGTAAATATACGAATAAGTCATCACCTCTTTATCAGATCCAACGCCGTTATTAGATAAACCTTCCGCGCAGCTTCTGCATTCCGCGCCTGGTGCACTCTCGACTCTTTTGCATTCAGATGAACGGCTGCGTCCTCTAACGATTCGAAAACACACACGCAGTAAAACTGTCGACGTACAAAACAAAAAGTTTACCGGCCATTCCCTAACAGCGCGCGCGCACGGGTGGACGGCGGGCGTGGGACAAGTCACGGGAATTAAGTCTTATCTGTGAGTGTCTCAGTGAATTTTCTAGCTGTTCGTTACTGGTGTATGGTAGGACCATATGTCATTAAACCATCTTGTTTTTACATACATATCACGTTCGCAATTACCGAAGGGGGCAGACTCCAAGAAACACAGTTGGCACATTTTTTTTTTTTACAGTAGAGTCTGCAACAACAACAACATAACATCACGCCCATAATCCCCGAAAGGGTAGGCAGAGTCAAAGGGGTAGCAGGCCCCTTTAACCACATTCAGTGAAAAATAAAACTGGGCTGGGTTAGATGAAAAATTGTGATTGTGGCTAGCTTGTCGCCTACACATTTGCGATAGCCACCATGAAGTTTAACACATAAGATCCTATGTAATGGCGTATTCTTTGTTACATGTACTTGATATATATATATGAGATAGATTTCGAAATGCTATACGTTTTTTTTTAATATCGACAATTGCTTTTACTTTTGTTATGCAAACAAAAGATAACTTTTTACAAAATGAGTAGGTAAGAATATAGCCATATTGACTGGCTCGATTTCGCATTCGGTAGTGACCCTGCCCTATGCGCCAAGAGTTGTGGGTTCGATCCCCACCCAGGACAAACATTCGTATAATGAATACTTGTGTGTTTTCTGTATCTGGGTGTTAATATCCAATATTTAAGTATATATTTGTAATACCACTGTTGATTCTGATATCCGTAACACGAGCGCTTAAGCTACTTACCTCGGAGTCAGATCAATGTAAGTGATGTAGTCTGATATTTATTTATATTCTCTCTGACTATCCCGCTAGGCAAGTGGCGTGAAGTTTAGTTAGTTAGTTTGTTAGTTATTAGGTAAACACGCCATTAAAATGTTTGATTCGTCTCTTGTCTATGAACACTAACGTTCTCCGCTGGCGTTCCTCGCTTGCCCACCACCGAACACCGCAGGGGTCCTCTAATTTATTTGAAGGCTCTATTACCGGCCAAGTGCCAACTAGTTGTAAGCCTTTTTATTTATGCATCTGGTAATACAGTATTTACATATCAAGTTACCATCGGCCTGTTTTGAATACATTTCGCCCTTGTAATGGATATGAGATGGACATTTAGCCTCGATATTATTTCTGCGTCGATCGGCGTCTGAAGATTGGATAGATATAGGTACCTTTTAGATGGTTTGCAGGTGAGTGGGCAGATAAGGTGTGTAGGTGATGGGGTATAGGCGGTGATTGGGTCTTGATTTTGTGTTTTTTTATATGTTAAAGGATGAAGGGAAACCTGTTTGATAACGCGATGTGCTTAGACAGAGCGATTTCTATGTTGAGAAATCTGCTAATGGTGGTATTTGATTGAATTTGTCCTGAATAGGGTATTCATCTTTCTAGCGTTATGTCCCGTGCTTAGACAGGCTCCGGTTAGATCATGGTCCAGTATTTAGCGAATCTGGTAATTACATTGAAGCGACTGCTGATCTGACCTTCGTAACCCTTACATAGGGGAACCAGACAATTTTTGCATCATGGTTACAAATCCAAAGTGGTTTGAATTTGCAGGTTTCATCACGATGATTTCCCTCACCGTCGAGCTAGTGGTATAAATACGTACATAGATTTGAAAAATCCAGAGGTACGTGCCCGGGTTTGAACCCGCACTTCTCGGTTAAGAGGAGCGTGTCCTTAGCATTGAGCTACCATCGCTCCACGTCCTGAATAGGGTATTATCCTCAAAAACAATTTTAGTCCGTAAGTTAGATTATCAAAAAATATTGCTTTATCTGATACTCGAAAAATTACAAAGATACAGCGCTTCAAATATCTGAAATTTAGCGCTTTACGTCACTTGGACGGTAAAATTTTACACACCTAGTGACGTCAAACGGTACTTTACCGCGCTGTATCTGCATCATTTTTAGTTTGTTGAACAAAAGAAAAAATATGTAAGAAATATTTTTTTTTAAATCTCAATAGTGGACTATAGTTTTTTTTATGAGGAAATAGTTTATTGTGTTTTGTAAGACTCAAAACGTAGGTATACATTACCTTGCTATTAAGCCACCAGGACCCACTCTTCGTTCATATACCTATATAACGTAATTACTCAAGTACTAATCGCACTAATATTATAAAAGCGAAAGTTTGTGTGTGTGTGTGTGTGTGTGTGTGTGTGTGTGTGTGTGTGTGTGTGTGTGTGTGTGTTTGTTACTTCTTCACGCAAGAACTGCTGAACGGATATGGATGAAATTTGGCACAGAGATAGATTACAGCCTGGAATAACATATAGGCCAGAAAAATGCACAGTTTCTGTAGGATACAGAAATATTAGTCTACGCGGGCGAAGTCGCGGGAAACAGCTAGTTTATACACCAGTAATATAAACGTGCTTTCTAACAGACATTATTCGGAAGGCACATTTAATTGGTGCGGGGCGCTGTAAATGTCGATCGATATAGTAAATCAAGTTTTAGTAGAGCTTAATAGAATGTTAACTATTGCAACTATCTATTAATTGTAATGGCGATTGTCTTGTCTATGATGTAGATATTTACCATGTCTGGTAATTAACGGCTGTAGTAATAGTAAGTAATAACGAAGTAAGTAATAACTAATAGCAGAGCATTAATATCTACATACATACATACATACATAACATCACGCCCATAATCCCCGAAGGGGTAGGCAGAGTCAAAGGGACAGCAGGCCCCTTTAACCACATTCAGCCAAAAATAAAAAAAATAATATAGTCTTTAGACATTAATCGCTTAGTTCTTTTTTTTTAATAATGGTCTCCTAACCGATATCGCTCCTAGCGCCCAATCTCAACGAGGATTACCTGCGCAGGAGATACTATAGTGCACAAGTGTATGCGTAAACACAGGTGCACTCTCTATTCTTTCACTCATATTTCGGTGAGACGGCAATTCGACATGACCGAAGAGAGATCAGGCGCAGGGCCAACGGCTTAACGTGCTTTCCGAGGCACGGGGGTGATTAAGTTACTGAGTAATTTCAATATTGAACTACTCAGCCACAAATATTTGGTCCGACCTAGGATTCGAACCCAGGACCACTTGGTCCTTAGGCGGCGCGTGCTACCACTAGACCAACAAGGCAGTCAGTTGTTGCCACTGGCAACACTAAGCTAACTTTGACAGCTGCGTAGGCGGCGAGGTGGGAACATCCGCCCGCCATTCTTCCTTCACCAACTTGATGACACGGACAACGGGACAATGTTACAATAATGTAATTAATGTGGTTTTTGCTATATAAAACAAAATAAGCTAAACTTCGATAGTATTAATGTCATCCCTAACTAATGAAGTGACCAATAACACTATATGTAAAATTAGTGCTTTCAATGTGACATACATGTCATTACGTCCGCAATCCCCAAATAGGCAGAGTTGAAGGCGAAATCAAGTCGCACTTAGCCAAAAAAAAAGGTGAGTTGGAAAATTATTAAAAAGATGTGACAAGTGACTAGCTTGTCGCTTACATAATTACAAACCTAACACTTAATAAACTTTTACTCGCCAGTTAAATTATATAAAAATATTGAACACGTATTTTTAAATTTAGTTTTAAAGAAACACTGACGGAGATAAAGTGTATTCGAGTTGCGCGTGACGTCACGCCTAGGTACAATTTTTACCTAATAGTGACGTCGCAAGCCCCCACTGCAGAACTTTGATGCTCTTTATCTTTGTATTTTTTTGTTAACTTGATAAAGCAACAGATATGTGTCATGTACTGACGGACTTAATGGAATGATTTTTGTAATTTTTTGCCCCAGTCTTCATTCCTATTATATTATTATTATTCGGGATTCAAAATAAGAGTAATATAGACGGAAAAATTCTTGTTAGAGGGAAAGAAAACACAATAAAACCACACTTTGTATTTTGGGTTTGTACAATCACTATAATAGTTATATAGACTAGGTTAACATTTTAATAATACGCAAATATAATAAGTGATTTGAAATTCGAACAAGACTAAACTAAATAGTAATTACAATTTCTAGACGATTATATTATTCTACGAATGAGTACATCTCTTACATGAATAATGTAATATATACTAGTATTATAAAGAGGCAAGATTTGATTGTTTGTTTGTTTGTATCGAACAGGCTCCAAAACTACTGGATCGATTTGAATAATTCCTTCACCAATGGAAAGCTAATTTATCAGCGAGTAACATAGGCTATATTTTATCCATCCACGGGATGTGATATCCACATATCCGTGATATCCACGGGAACGGGAACTATGCGGCTGAAACCGCGGGGCGCTGCTATGTAATAGAGTTTCATATTTTAAGTCTATAGTCTCTCAAAATTACAAGTATCTAAAATCACGAAGCTGCTATAAGCCTGTACATAAATCATGATAATGTTTTCTACACACGGATATAATTTGTTTAAAAATAAAGGTATTACTTTGCTATATTGGCAATATTATATAGATTTTTATATTAGCTAATGAAAACAGATTTTCGTACAACATTCATTTGAATAAATGATACTACTGAAAATACAATTGGATATGAAATTTACTAGAAAAAATCAAATGTTCTAGTAAATTTAAGATAGACACAATCCGTCTACCTCTAAATTTACGAGGCGCTAGATTGCTGAATTAGATCAAATGTGTATTATAGGAATTATATGAAAACGCTTTATGATTGATTTATATTATTAAACGCAATTGGATGATCTAATTGAAGTGCAAAATGCCTAAAAGCAATGAATTTTACTTGGTGAATTGTTAGAAAGTTGAGAATACAAATTTGGTTGCCAAATTTTACATCTATACCATGGTTTAGACCCTCAATATTCTAGCAGTAAGTCAACAACTCGTCGACTGAGCAGGGCTGGTCACAGCACTCGGACACCACCCCTCTCTTACCTTTAGGACCAAGAGCTTCGTGAGAGGGCAACCAAGGCCAGCCGAGGCCTTCAAAGCTGGGCATCGACCATTTGGGAGGGGGCTTACCCTCACAGAGGTACGCCAAAGTCAGGGCCAGCCTTCTACCACAGTAGACCTGTCTCGTAGTATCACCAGACACCAGGCTTGTCAGACCGAAGACGAACAACAGCAGCAGCATCTTCATGACTTTAGCACCTCTGATAATGTCTGAACAAGGAGTGTGCCTACAAGGAGAAATGTTCTCGATTTTATAGGCTGGACTTCCATTAATATTCAATTCGTGTCTGGAACAATTAAGCCCTAATGAGACTTGAATTAAATATGCCAGTAGACACGTGTGACGTGATTCATGCTCCAGTGAACATTGGACGAAGATTTACCTGGATTTATCGAGAAAAATACGTTCACATCGTATTAGTGACATTGATGTGCCAAGGACACAGGTAAAAGCAATAGAAAATCTTTGCAGATGTTTATTCGTGCATAATTTTGTTCTTAAGATGGCACATGATAAGGTGAGTGAGCATCAAGCTGTTTAGAAAGAATCTTAGATGTGTATCTTTTCAAATGAATATTCATAGATTGTACTGGTATAAAAGGTAAAAGTCTGCAGTCTAAATCACATTCAAGCTTTCAGTTCGATTAAAACTACTGCTTTCTTATATTTAAAAAAACTAAAGAAGACCAGCAAAGACCATGAAGATCCAGATCCTTTTCGTCCTCACCATCGCCTGTCTGCTGTCTGTGGCTTCGTCGAAATCATCAGCTCAAGTATTCTGCGGTCGGAAGCTGGCTAACACCCTGGCGTACTTCTGCTTCGACGAGTCCATGGAGAAAAGGTCTGGAGTGAACTCTGTGGAGGACTACGAGTATGGCTGGTCCTGGTCTGCTCCTAGGGCGAGGGCTCTAGAAGGTTCGAGAGGGAAGAGAGGAGGCGTGGTGACGGAGTGCTGCGAGAAGCCGTGCACCCTGAGCGAACTATTGTCTTACTGTTAGTCGAATCGATTATGTGAAACTAGATGAAATGATAATGTTATGAATTCAATAAAATGTTAATGTTTTGAAGTTTTGTTTTCATGGTTGCCACTAATAGATACCCCTATTTAAGAGTGTATACGATATATTCTGCTCAAAAAGGCTATTATATCTAACTATAGGTTACCTATAAGGTAATACCAAATACTCTTCACTAACCATATGCCAAGTAAAGTCTGCTACGTTAGATTGTAGTTCGAAGCGTTCGAGGGCCTGAGTTCGATTCTCGGTCTGGACGATTATACACTTTATTTATGAATTGGCATAAAAACCTTTAGTGAATGAGATCAAATATTTGGTTGATTATCTCACGTATAGAATGGCAGCAAAGCCGTATGCTTTAGTTGTATATTAAAAAGATAATAACACTTTTACGTCGCTTTTACTGCTCGATACACAATAAAGATATTTGTTTATTTATTATTTATGCATAAACAATTTACTACCAGAATAAAGAGAAACGAAGACAAGAATATGGGAGTCATAAAACGCTTTGACAGAATTTAGTGTTTATATAACGATGGGGAGTGGTATAAGCGCGGAAAGTCACAGGTTCGGATCCCTATTGGTAAAATGTTGAAGACTACATGTTACTGATTTTGTTTCTTAAATGGTTTATTAGTAATTAGTCGTGTAATTACTATGTGGAACGTAATCTCCACGGAAGATTCATATTAGTATACAACTATACTAGCGACCCGCCCCGGTTTCGCACGGTGAGCACAAAACAATGTGAAACTATATATATTTTGTAAACCATTATCTTAAATTCCTTGCATAGTTTATAAGATCTGCGCCACCCCACTAATGGGGCGGCTTGGTGGAGAAGAGTTGAACAATAGGGATCATGACTGCATTAAAAACTGTATTTCTATTTAGTCCGTCAGTTAGATTATATTAAAATACTTGACACATATTTTTCGCTTTATCAAATTTACAAAAAATCACAAAGATAAAGAGAATCAAAGTTTTGGAGTGGGGGCTTGCGACGTCACACGAAAGCGTGACGTCATACGCAACTTGAATGCATTGTATTTTATTTATTTATTTATTTAATATCTTCGTCAATATTTGTTTGACAAATAAATAAAAAAATACGTGTTCAATATTGTTTTATAATCTAACTGCCGGACCTAACAGAATTTTGTAGTCATCTTGTCTATTCAATTTGTTGTATACTATATAGAGATTTACCTTTTTTTTATGTAACACTTAAAAATTACTAGTCATTAGTCGTACTTATAAACATTTCTAAGCTATACAAAGTGTGAAATAAAATTAAAGTTCCTAATTTAATGAGAACTGTTATTTCATCCTTTCCAAATCAATATTAAAGTAGAGAATCTCAGTGGGGCTGCAATTTCAACAGTAATTATTCGGCACGTTTTTCCTTTTAATTGGACTTCTTTCTAAGTGAGAATGTCAAATGATCCAGATTAATTTCCTCCTCCGGTATAAGGCCCGAGATAAAAAACGCTGGATGAATGAATAAGTAATTGTTTTTGGAGAAATTTGTCTAAACTTTGTCTTGTTTTAAACGTAACAGCCGACGAAAGTTTAGAGAAAATAAAAATCAAATAAAATTTACGAGAAATGTATACTAATATTATAAAGAGGAAAGATTTGTATATTTGTATTTTTGCGTGTGTGTATGTTTGAAATGAATAAACTCAAAAACTACTGTGCCGATTTCAAAAATTCTTTCACCATTGAAAAGCTACATTATCCGGAAGTAACATAGGCTATATTTTATCACCACATTCCTACACTAAGCGAACTATGCGGGTGAAACCGCGGGACGCTGCTAGTCATAAATATATGTTATGTTATATAGCCTGTAGCTTTCCTCGATAAATAAGCTATCTAACACTGGAACAATTTTTCAAATCGGACTAGTATTTCCTGAGATTAGCGCATTCAAGCAAACAAACAAACTCTTCAGCTTTATATTATTAGTATTGATAACATCACGCCCGTAATCCCCGAAGGGGTAGGCAGAGTCAAAGGGGCAGCAAGCCCCTTTAACCACATTCAGCTAAAAAAAAAATTAAGTAATGGCTAATCATTCTCCTAGCGTTATGTCTGTGCTTAACTTTTATAGTTTGTTTTTAAATCTTTCAAAGTAACTTATATAAAAAAATTAAGTATTTAGTTATTTACGACAAAATTCGTATTTAAAGGCCTATTTTCTTGGACCATTAGTAGAGTTCCGCTTAAACAATGATCTTGGATTTAGCAAGCCTTGATGTAGCCACCTTCAAGTGACTGCATATTTAATATTCGTAAGCTTAGATAGGCGAACAAATAAATTGGATCATGGTAACACATCCATATTTATTTGAACGTCTAGTTTCTTTACGATGTTTTCGCCTTACCGCCGAATTTAATAGGCAATCGCTTTAAGGTTGCTAAATTAAGGCTTGCTTAGTCCAAGATCATTGTTTAAGCGGACTATCGAATCTTACTTAATCTTACACTTTTATTGTTTATCATATAATGTCATCTCTCACAGTCATTGATTGTATGATTTGGTTTAGAACTTAAAAAAAAAGTGTATATTACTCATGTATATTTTGACGCTGAAAAGAGTAACTACCGAGTTTCTTGCCGGTTTCTTCTCGGTAAAATCAGCATTTCGAACTGGTGGTAGATTCACATTGCTTCACAGATTTTTGTTAAAATTTACAATGTATAAGTGCTTTTTTGAGGCCTACATGAATAAAGATATTTAAAATTTTTTGGATACCAGTAAGATGGTGTCAAAAAATCCCATACCTCACTATAAAGACCCAAATATTAACGGTACACTGGAACACTCTCACGAGTCGATGTAAAAAAACTAAAACGTTGTTTATAACCGGGCGTCTTGTGATTTATTGGACCGTTCGCCACGAATGTTGCGGGGCGACAAATTGATGACGGAAATAAGTGAAATGTGTTGTTGGTTACCGTTTTCTGAGCACGTAAGTATTTTTGTGCATGGTTTTACGCGTGGATGAAAGATGTGTAAAGGGTGGTTTTTAAAACTGATAACGTACGCTAGAGTGCGCTGTACCTGTTATCCTTCTAATACATACCTACCACCATGCCCGCTTTCCTTAAAGGGGAATCAAACGGGAACCTTTCGAAATATACCCTAATCAGCTTTCGAGTCAGCTGTGCCTGCGGTGTCACCCGCGTTTATGGTTAATGTTATATACACTAGCCTTCCTCAATAAATGGACTATCTAACACTGAAAGATTTTCACTAATCGGATAAGTAGTTTTTGAGATTAGCGCAAAGAAACAAACTCTTCAGCTTTATAATATTAGTATAGAAGTATAGATACATAAGATACATTACATAACTAGTTAACTAAAATTTTAGTAAACAGAAATTTTAGTGACTAATCAACCGTAAGCAGTTTATATTTCACCATGCGGTCAAAAGCGATTAGTCTCCGCGACAAATCGCAACGTTGACTAATGGTCGGCGACTGCCTTGTAGCATTCGTGTACCCAGAGACGGCTTTAGGGGTATTGGCGCCCTAGGCGATACTTTAAAGGCGCCCATCTGTCAAACGATGCCCATCTGATTTTTTTCCCATGATAAGGGTTGAAATTATGAATTACTATCTTCTGCCGGCTCTCTCGCGGCTTTGCTCGCGTGTTACATCGATAAAACATAGCCTTGATATGTTAATCAAGTGTATAAGCTATATTATTGTAAAGTTTCATTAAAATCCATTCGGTAGTTTTTGCGTAAAAGAGTGACAAACATCCATACATCCTCATAAACTTTCGCGTTTATAATATTAGTAGGATGGTTAATATAAAGTATTACATTAAGCTTTTATCTTGTAAAGGGAGAAATCTTAACTTTCTTTAAGCTACAAAAACTGCCTTAGACCTGACCTTCTTTTGCACACATTAATCATCACGGGCGTGTTTATCGATTGAGAGTAATCCTGAACAGACCATTAGTTAATATTTTTCGATTCCTATAAACTTAGGCCCTTTAAGATTAGTCGCCCTACACCCTTGCCCCCGTCGCCCTTCTAAAACCGGCTCTGCTCGTCCCAGTATCCCGTTTGTGTTTAAATTTTGATTCCAGCAGATATATATCTCGTGTCATGTTTTAAATTTAATCAATACTAGTTTTTAGCCAACAGTTTTTTATGCAGTCCAGGTAAAGTTGCAATTGCAATATTATCCCACTGTTCCATGTTGGTCTGGGACTTAAAAATTATGTGCCTACTGTGGTTCTTGCCTAGCATGTCGTAAACGGCGACGAATGGTATATCGGGTTTTGGGTGTGTGATTGTGTAAGCGACAGGTTAGCCGCTTGTCACTACTTTTTCACAAATTTCAATCTAACCCAGCCCGGCTTTATTTTTGGCTGAATGTGGTTGAAGGGGCATGCTGCCTCTTTGACTCTGCCTACCCCTTCGGGGATTATGGGCGTGATGTTATGTATATATGTATGTATGCAAAATTATTACGTAAAACACAATTAAACCTATTTATGTTTCCGTTTTGCAATTGCAACTTTACCTCAAAGATTAAATTGCTTTATCATGCATTTTTACGCGGTTTCGCTTATTTCAATGGCGATTATGCTACCCTATTTGAAATGTTTTATCTGGATGAATGTAAGATTCAGGTAAGTTTCTGTGTACATTATTAGTCAGTATTGTACAATTTCTCTTCTGTCTCTCATCCTGGCGATAAAACGTGTAACAGTTTAAAGAAACATATGGTCTTCAGCATATAATTACGTATTTGTCATTAGATATTTACAGTGGCGGATTTACCCTAAGGCCCAGTAGGCCCGGGCCTAGGGCGGCCAGATATTAGAGGCGGCCAATCGTGTTAAAAATTAAGTGATGACGCGTTAGTACTGAGAATTATGGCCTCGGGCCTAGGGCGGCCAAGACTGTAAATCCGCCACTGGATATTTATGATGCGCGTATTAGTTATGTTGGGTATATTTAACCTTAAACTAATATTTTTGAATACTACATAAATATGCTTTATACACAATTTATTTTATTTACAGTTCAGATCCTCAAAAAGAATTACATAGTCAGTCTTTTGTGTTTAGTTGTCGCAGTACTGTAGTAGCACCTCGAGGGTGCAGGGTTTAAAGCAGCAGTCGTCGATGACGCCCCTCTTGCCGCGGGATCCTGGAGCCTCTCTGGGCCCCAGCCAGCCCCACTCCAACCCCTCGTAGTCCGCAACCGGCCCCAATTGCCCAAGTCCAGGCATATGGCCAGATCGCTTCTCGGTATATGGGCAAAAAGCAGCCAACGTCTCCGCCAACCTCCTCCCACAGAAGAACTGAGATGTAGACTTGCCTAATGTAGCAGACATGAAGATGACAGCCAGAAGAAAGAAGACGAAGTGCAACTTCATGGTTGATGTTGGAGTTGTACTTGATGCGAAGAAAGGCGCTGAATGTGCCTCTGTCTTGGGCAACCTACCTTTTTATACCAATACCTGGTCAATAACATTCATTATTCATGTGTCTTTGATGTGATTATCATTTGTCTATGCCACTTCACCCTTAATTATGCCGTGGAAATTATCTCCGTTCATATGTGAAATTGTGACCTGATGGTTACCGGAATTGACATCTCACCTGCTTCTGACGTCACCATCATTCAAGCGTGTGTACCTTAAGGTCGAAGTTTGAATATTCATGAATCGGGACCGTATATAAGGGTGGAGATGGGATCCTTATTTACAGTTATCAAAAGCGTCTCCGATCGACAAGTGATCATGAAGTTTCAAGTGATTCTCGTTCTTACCATCGTCAGCTGGCTGGCTGTGACTTCAGCGAAGGCACCCGGTCAGATCTTTTGCGGGAGGAAACTGGCGAATACCTTGGCTTATCTGTGTCCTTCAGATATGGAGAAGCGGTCAGGGCTGAACTTGGTGGACTACGACTACGGGTGGCCGTGGCTGGCGGCGCAGAGGGCGAAGGCGCTGGAAGGGCGCGGCAAGCGCGGCGGGGTCGTCTCCGAGTGCTGCGAGAAGCCCTGCTCCCTAAATGAACTGCTGTCCTACTGCTAACTGACTACGAATCGTGTTAACCGATGTGGAATTGAAATAAATGTTCGTTTCTGTTATTGGTATGTTTTTATTCTCTATCAGGTAATCCTAATTAGGTGCCATAGGTAAATTAATTAAGTTACAGATTCACGATTTAACATCGAGGCTTTCACATGTGTGAAGGATTGTGGTGTTACATGCGTAAATATAAACTGTCAAAATGAAGTAGGTCGACTTTAATCGAAAAATTTATTCTATAATTTAAATTGCTCTAAACGTGTTAAATTAATTTGACTTATTATTTTATAGTTAATCCCTAATTATTATTATGTCTATAAGAATCTTTTATTAAAATGAATTTATAAGCTCATAATTGACCCCATAAAATATTCTTATGGATTAAATGTAAACTATATCGTACAATATACCTATATGGCCTCTGAAACTTGTGACAAATATGTTTTTGTATGTACTTGCATACAACATACCACCATGCTCCTCATGTAAGGTCCTTTAATCACATTTAGCTGAAAATAAACCTGGGTTGGGTTTTATGTAAAGTAGTAACAAGTACCTAGTTACGGTGGTAGCTTAATGGTAAGGACATGCGCCTCTTAACCGAGGCGTGCGGGTTCAAACCCGGGCACGTGCCTCTGGATTTGTCAAATCTACATATATACATGTTTATACTACTAGCTCAGCGGTGAGGGAAAACATCGTGATGAAACCTGCAAATTCAAACAATTTTTGATTTGTAACTATGATCCAAAAATTGTCTGGTTCCCCTATCTTAGGGTTACAAAGGTCAGACCGGTAGTCGCTTTAATGTAATTAACAGACTCGCTAAATCCTGGATCATGGTCTAAGCGGACCCCGTCTAAGCACGGGACATAAAGTTAGGAAGATGATTATCCTTTTCCGGACGAAGATGTTATAAGTACCTAGCTCGTTGCACATCACATAGCCAATCCAATCCAATATTTAATAGTCGTCTTTTGCGACACAGTAGGCCAGATATATAATCAGTATGTACATAATATATCTTACGCCAACATGGAAATAATATAATATAATATAAATATAAATATCAGACTACATCACATACATTGATCTGACTCCGAGAATCTGAAAGAATTACTATAGATATTTCACGTGTATAAATATTTGTAATAAATATTTTCTTACTCTGCCTACCCCTTCGGGGATTATGGGTGGATGTTACGTATGTGTGTATGTAAATATAATCTTCATTAATCTTCTTAAGTCTCGCTAAAACTGGAGAACGGCTAGACCGATTGGGCTGATTTTTATTTTAAAATATTTTTAATATTCCATTGAAGGTTTGTACGGTAAGAAAAAAATAAAACATTGCAAGGATAGTAATAACAAAAATCCGAGAACGAGGCGTTAAGAAGTGAGCTGGGACAGCTAGTTTTTATTTAAAAAAATACAAGAGAGCATCTCTTGTCTTTTGGTAGAGTTTTGATACAAAAACAGTTGTGCATGTACTTTTATCTAAATCCGCCGAAAGATTTATGAAAAAGAGAGTAGGCAGGATCGGGCTAGTGGTCTAACGAGTTAGGCTAACGCAAAGGACGTGGGTTCGATCCTCACACCGGTATAAATAGGTTTTGATAAAATTTATTTATTTCTTTTTTGCGGTCACATGGTATACATAGTGTTATAATGTAAATTTATTACTTAAACACGTAACACCCTGTAAGGACACTGCAATATACAGAGGCATCATTAGAGAAATTAAAATTATAACTAACTTAATTTACATAATAGAAATAATAAAGATACAAAATTTTTGCTTCAAATGGTTCTGTACCTGTATTGCTATGTGACTTTATCTGCAAAAAACTCATTTAAATATTAATAAATAAATAAATATCAGACTACATGACATACATTGACCTGACTCCGAGGTAAATAGCTTAAGCACTTGATATCCGTAACACAAGGTAACGAATATCAGAATCAACTGTGGTATTACAAATAAATACTTAAATATTAGATATTAACACCCAGACACAGAACAAACGCAAGTATTCATCATACGAATGTATGTCCTGGGTGGGGATCGAACCCACAAATATTGGCACTTGGGGCAGGGTCACTACCGAATGATCCATCGAGCCAGTCAACTTATATAGAATACATGGGACATGGGACAGCCATGTTGGTCTGAGAGTTAAAAAGAATGTGCCAACTGTATCTCTTGCCTAGCTTGTCGTAAAAAGCGACTGAAGATATATCGGGTATGTGATTGTGTAGGTGACGAGCTAGCCACTTGTCACTACTGTTATGTTCTTTCTTACTCAGCCCAGTTTTATTTTTTGGCTGAAGTTAAGGGAGCTGGCTGCTCTTGAATTTGCCTACCCCTTCGGGGATTGCGAGCGTGATGATATTTATGTATGTATGATACATATGTATTTGACAAGCTCGATGGCGCTTTCGGTAGTGACCCTGCCCCATGCGCCAAGAGTTGTGGGTTCGATCACCACTCAGGACAAACATTCGTTTGATGAATACTTGTGTTTGTTCTGTGTCTGGGTGTTAATATCTAATATTTAAGTATATATTTGTAATACCACTGTTGTTTCTGATATCCGTAACACAAGTGCTTAAGATACTTAGGTACTTCGGAGTCAGATCAATGTATGTGATGTGGTTGGATATTTATTTATTTATATGTAGAATACATGCTACGTCAAAAAACTATTTGTTGCCTACATTCAAATCAGATTTTATCTTATAATATACGGAATATTGATAACTACTGAATATTGAAGAGGCGAGTGAGGTGTATAAGGGTCGTGCCATATGGCTCCGGCTCTCTCTGACCACCCCGCTAGGGAAGTGGCGTGAAGTTTTAGCTAGTTACTTACAATAAATAAAAATATTAGGTAGGTACCTACTAAGAGAAAATTTGTGAAGTACTTATTTTACACTCGGTTACCTGAGATGAATATTTTATTTATGAGAAGATAATGAGTATATTAAATGTAATTTTTATAAAGTTTTAATTAGATTTTCTAGCATCCCTAAGCTTTATATTTATTTATACCTTGTTGATATAGCCGTAAATACGAAATATTATGACACATGACAGAAATTAGTTAAAAATTATATAACTTTCTAGTTGTATTATGAACTTGCCGTTGATTTAATTATATGTACTAATAAATGCCTCATAAATAACATAATTAGTCTGATCTCAAACTGTGACTGTCATGTCCTATGAATAGATAATAACTACTTATCGGGTCCCTCATTACTAGTATACTTAAGATAAACAATTGATTGCGTAAAGTAATTTTTTTATTTATTCAATTAAATAACTAAATTATCAAAAAACAAATAATGACATGACAATACTTTATTAGCGTTACATGAGTTTATGAATATAATCATTTAGCCTTAATCTAAAGCATCTACATTTAAATGTGTCTACATGAGTATAGAGTGATATTTATCTCATTGAAAGCAACTTATACCTGTAGTATGGGCTCAGTACTATCTATTGAAACTATATTAAACGCAGCTTATAAATTTTAACATTAATTAGTCATGCGTATATTTTATGATAATATAAATTCTATATACGTTAAAGAATGAAAGAATAGGAAAGAGATATGAAAAAACTTTTCAATGTTACAATTCTGTCGTTCTTTAGTAGTAAGACATGAGCTCGATCAAGGAGCAAGGCTTGTCGCAACACTCGGTGGCGACGCCATCACTCCTCTTGGGTGGCATCGCTCCACTTGGGCGCCATCGCTCCTCTTGGGCGCCATCGCTCCACTTGGGCACCATCGCTCCTCTTGGGCGCCATCGCTCCTCTTGGGCGTAGGCCAGTCGCGTGCGCGCTTGCTGAGCGCGGCCAAGTCGCTCGCGCGCGCAAGCGTTACGGTCAGGTGCCGCCCGCACACCACGTGCCCGCCGGCGCGACGCCCGCCACCAGCAGCACCGTTGCCACATGCTCCGCTGTGGCTTCGGCTGGCGCCGAATGCGACACAAGGAGAGGCGTCCTCGCCTTATGTACCTACTCACCTGCCCACATCCATATTCATACACGCCAGGCTTGAGCTCGCGGGATGCATGGATTGCGGGAGCCCAATGAATGATGTCGGAATATAATTACTTCCAGTTCACCTGTCTTCACGTATGAACGAACCCTAATTTGCATACCTGGAGACCTACGACATAGATTTCGTATCCTACGCTGACAATGAAATCTGAGGGGGCGATAACTAAATATTAATGTCTTCAGTTTCATTATAAAATGAGGCTAGATTTCGAGAGCTAGCACATTCCGACGCAAGTCTCCTAAGCAGCAACAGCTAGGTTCCTTAAGCAGCAACACCAAGATCCCCTTAGCAGCATGAAGGTCCTCGTGTTCCTTTCCCTGGCGGCGCTGCTAGCGGCAGCAGTGGGCGAGTCCTCATCGCAGTACTACTGCGGCAGGCGGCTCGCCAACACGCTGGCGTACTTGTGCGACGCCGCGACCGAGAAGAGGGCGGGGCGGAACTCCTGGGAGAGCTACGGGGCAGAGGAGGCTCGGAGCGCGGCGGAGTACGGGGCGGGCGGCTGGTGGCAGGAGGCGCGGGCGAAGGCGCTGGGCGCGAGGGGCAAGCGGGGCGTGGTGACGGAGTGCTGCGAGAAGCCCTGCTCCTTGGAAGAGCTGCTGTCCTACTGCTAAAGAGTCGGCACTTTGAGATGTTTGTGATGACGTATATGTTGCTGTAAATAAAGTTTGAGATGTTGTTAAGATTACTTTCAACTTTTAATGCCCCTTACCTTATCAGATTAGCACAAATCATTGTCCGTAAATCATTAGCTCCGACTCTGCTTTTATCAAGAAGCCATTACCATCGACTACTTATGAAATGTTTAGGTACCGCGAACATCGAGTAAATCCTGAAAATTGAGGAGAACAGGTTTTCCAAAGGAATTTCCAGAATAGACTTAATATCCTCGTACGTACCCATATTTCTTCAGTGTGGACTTGTATCACACTTTATAATTTAGGTTTTGAACTTACCGGTAGCGTTGGCTTATAAGTATTAAGTAAGTGTTCAAAAGCGCTTGGTCATAGGCCCTTTCCTTGTAAATTTTGTAGGTAGACAGATATGAAACATCTTTTATAATTCAATTCCAATTCAAAATATTTTTATTTATATAGGCTTCCAGAATGTACTTATACATACATAACATAACATCATGCTCATAATCTCCGAAGGAGAAGGCAGAGTCAAAGGGTTAACCACATTCAGCCAAAAACAAAACTTGGCTGGGTTAGATGGAGAATTGTGAAAAAGTAGTGACAAGTGGCTAGCTCGTCGCCTACACAATCGCATACCCAAAACCCCATATACCATTAGTCGTCTTGACGACATGCTAGGCAAGAAACACAGTTGGCACATTCTTTTTTTAAGTCCCAGACCAACGTCGGAGAAGTACTTATAAATAGTCAACATACAAAATAAAAAGAAAAAAAACAATACTACCACCGGCTCGGAAAGAAGATTCTATCGAGAAGAAACCGTCAAGAAACTCGAAAGTTTGTCTTTTAATTCACGTTTTACAGACTTTATTATGATTCTAGCAAAAGATGATACCTTCGAAAAAATATATGATCTAATGATCTCAGAGTATTGAAGTGACCCTTATCAGAGATTTATCAACTTAATAAATAATACATTAAATAATATTTTTCTTAGAAAACATCATGCACGCCATTCATTCGATGGCGCATACGGTAGTGACACTACCCCATGCGCCAAGAGTTGTGGGTTGGATCCCCGCCCAGGACAAACATTCGTATGATGAATACTTGTGTTTGTTCTGTGTCTGAGTGTTAATACCAATATTTAAGTATATATTTGT
The DNA here is from genome assembly GCA_951394215.1 of Glyphodes perspectalis. Classification (NCBI taxonomy): domain Eukaryota; kingdom Metazoa; phylum Arthropoda; class Insecta; order Lepidoptera; family Crambidae; genus Glyphodes; species Glyphodes perspectalis. The sequence continues at coordinate 15,006,551 of OX596213.1, read as the reverse complement.
AATACCACTGTTGATTCTGATATCCATAACATAAATGCTTAAGCTTCTTATCTCGGAATCCGATCAATTTATGTGATGTAGTCTGATATTTATTTATTTATTATGTTCTTGGTTCACTAACACACAAATCCGAGACAAACACTTGTTATCAGCCAATCTTTAAAAAAACGAGGTCACCTATGTTTACTACGAGCAAGTCATTTGTCACACAGTTTTCATAATTTTCCGTCTATCCCAAATCATATTTATTTTTGACTAGATGCAATTTAAGGACCGTAATCGTCCTTGGACTCTGCCTAACCCTTCGGCGATTGAGGATCTGTTCCTATGACTAGGTTAGATCTGTGCACTGGCATCGCAATTTATATTTTACAAATAAAATGCTCGTGTTTTTGCCCAGTGATCTGTCATTCATTTATTTACCGCTAGAAGTCATTCGTCTATATTTATTTAAGACCTCTTTTATCTTATCCTCTGCGGATTTACATATGTAGTTTTTTCATGTGGATAAAAATAAATAAAATAAGATAAATAAATAAATTCTTCAGAGTAACACACTAATTCCCTAGTCCCAAACTAAGCTTATGCTTGTGCTATGGATACTAGGTGAACGGATAGACATACCTAAATACGTTTATAAACATCCATGACTCGAGTACAAATGTCCATGTTCTCACCCGAAATATTTGCCCCTAGCGGGATTCGAACCCGCTTCCTTTGGTTTCTTGGTCAGGGTCTCTGATCACTCCACCAATGGGTTGAAGTATACGTATACCGTGACATAACATATTATCCTTTTGTATCTTAGCCTATTGGGCCTTGTAATTACTCTCCCTACTTTTATGGTACCACTGGAACTACCCGTTTAGCTCTGTTTTCTTTTCATCATATTACCACGATCAATTTATGAAAATATGTGGACTTTTTATATAAGTATCTATTTGAGTAACATTTTCGAAAAAAACTTCATGAGCATTATATTAACAGGGAATAATCTGAAATCTAAAGAAAAACGAAGCTCGATATCTTTGTTGTGTAGGTTCAAGTTTAAGTATGGGTTCTCCAATACTGTGGTCATTCATATTTTTAAATAATCAAATACGATGATTAACATGACAAAGCTTTATTGGGGTTAGGTAACATTGACATAGTAGATATTTACATGAATATAGACATACATCTTACTAATATAACTTAATAGTACGGGCTCAATACTATTTACTTATTTACTTAATATATATACATAAACATCAATATTAAGCATTGGATTCACGGCATTGCTTTGATTCAAATGCAAAATTTAAATATTACTTATGAATAAAAGAAGTGTTTACATTAAGATGAACGATTGAAATGCGAAGAGACTTTTCTTTTTACAATACATAGACGGGATTCAGCAGTAAGACATCAGCTCGTTCAGGGAGCAGGGCTTGTCCCAGCAGTCGGTAGCAACGCCGCCGCTCCTCTAGGGCAGCAGCGCGCGCGCGCGCGCGGCAGCAGCCAGGGCCAGTCGCGTGCGCGCTTGCCGAGCGCGGCCGAGTCGCACGCGCACGCCGGCGACACGGCCAGGTGCCGCCAGCACAGCACGCGCCCGCCGTCCGCGCCCGCCAGCGCGCCGCCCGCCACCAGCAGCACCGTCACCAGCGCCCACATGCTTCGCTGCGCTGCCGCCGAATGCGACACGAAGGAGAGGCATCCTCGCCTTATATACCGACCTGCCCACATCCATATTCATACACGCCAGCCTCGAGCCCGCGGGATGCACTTGAGCCTAATGAATGATGTCGGAATATAATTACTTTCAGCTCACCTGTCTTCACGTATGAGTGAACCCTAATTTGCATACCTGGAAAGCTATGACATAGATTTTGCATCCTACGCTGACACTGAATCTAAGGAGGAGGCAATTGAATATTAATCTCTTCAGCTTCAGTATAAAATGCGGCTAGATTTTTAGAGCTAGCACATTCCAACCCAGATCTCCTAAGCAGCATCATCAAGGTCCCTTTAGCAGCAACAGCAAGATCCCCTTAGCAGCATGAAGGTCCTCGTGTTCCTGTCCCTGGCGGCGCTGCTGGCGGCGGCGGTGGGCGAGTCATCGCAGTACTATTGCGGCAGGCGGCTCGCCAACACGCTGGCGTACTTGTGCGACGCCGCGACCGAGAAGAGGGCGGGGCGGAACTCCTGGGAGAGCTACGGGGCGGAGGGGGCTCGGAGCGCGGCGGAGTACGGGGCGGGCGGCTGGTGGCAGGAGGCGCGGGCGAAGGCGCTGGGCGCGAGGGGCAAGCGGGGCGTGGTGACGGAGTGCTGCGAGAAGCCATGCTCCTTGGAAGAGCTGCTGTCCTACTGCTGAAGTGTATTGCTAGAAAGATTATTAGTTGCTATACAGTGCCACTGTAAATAAAGTCTAGTAGAATTACTTCTTTATTTATTTATGCAATATCTTGAAGCTGCTATCTACACTCTGATCATCATATAACCCCGATAAGTGTTTTTAAATTCGCATTAACATTTCACATACTGACAAGACAAGAAACTTGCAAGGAAATTATATTAGTTTGTTTATACCAACCATCACCGTATTCTAACCCACACTTTCTTTAGTTACCAGTTAGGGATGTCGATTCTCGCCGAAAAAGATCGATTTTTAAATCGATTTGAATCGTGACCTGATGAATCGATCCACAAAAAAATCGAGGTCTAAAAAATCGATTTCCAATAAATCGATCTTTTTTCAAATTCGCTTTTACAATGTAAATATAAATAAATTAGTTAAAAAACAAGACATTTGTCTGGTTTTAAATTTTTTTATGATTAACGATAATTCATTATAATAAATTTATTTGTTATAATTAACGATCTTTTATTCAGGAAATTCGATTATAACAATTATTTTTATCACCATATCAAAGATTCAGATTAAGTAGAAAACGAGGCATTTATTTCTATTTGGTCATAAAGCAATTAGATAATTTAGTTTATATTTCCCATAATTATGTCTAAACTTTTTAAAAACAACAGTGTGTCAAGTCTGCAGGGATCCAATCCACAATTATTATAACTCAACTTTTTTTTTTATTGAAGAGAAGTTAGGCAAAGGAGACTAAACACAGCCATCTCGCGAGTTTTTGAGTAGTTATCCGGGAGAAATCTAGTACTACGGGCACCTTCAACTAATTGTATGGTTTATACCAAAACAGAAAAAATCGAATGTCGATTCTAAAGGGTGATGTATCGATCCAATGAATCGATCCAGTACTTCATATCGATTTAAAAAATCGATTTTTTTAGCTTGAAAAATCGATTTTTCGATTAATCGATCTCAGATCGACATCCCTATTACCAGTGTACATTTCACTCAATAACAACCTACAATTCCACGCTTCTCCGGGACTCAATCGGTCATCCCAACTTGTTTTTATAACACAAAATAATAGATTATCTCATCTTTGCCGCGGCAAATTGCCGCTTATTATCTGGGCAGTAAACATGACCAAATTGGGAGACAACCTCGTTACGGGACACGTGTGTTTAAGTATTTTGATGGTTGTTATAATTATGTCGGATTTCTAAGACGGAGGCTTTGTTGTAAGCTTGTTAGAATTAATAGTTATGTAGTTTATCGACGAGGTTAATCAGACAGGTGTGTTCAAAGGAGAATTATGACGATGCACTTGGAAATGTTTGTCAATCAATGAAGCTGAACCATTTGCAAGAAATCACGAAAATCAAGAAAGATAAAATTCAAATTCAAATTCAAATATTTATTTATTTTTCCAACAATCTATACTTATAATAAATCTGTAGAGAGGTCAATTCTGTACATGAAATATATTTTCAAAATAACTATCAGGGGGTGATTAGTGATCGATACTGATGCCAAAAATGCAATCAGTAACATTTTTGTCTGTCTATCTGTCTGTCTGTCTGTCTGTCTGTCTGTATGTTCCTTAGAAACAAAAACTACTCGACGGATTTTAACGAAACTTGGTACAATTATTCTTCATACTCCTGGGCAGGTTATAGTATACTTTTCATCACGCTACAATCAATAGGAGCAGAGTAGTAAAGGGAAATGTTGGGAAAACGGGAGAAGTTACTCCATTTTTTAAGTTTCCGTCGCGTGTGCAGCCTCAATGGTTAAAGTTACATAGAAATCATGTATGACGGAAATAGTCTTTATAATATTAACCATAAACGCGGGTGACACCGCTGGCACAGCTAGTCTTACATATAAGTACAGCATTTACAAGAGGAAGAATAACATCGTTGATAGCAACAAAAGTGTAAACGTGTAAGTAGGTAAATATAAAACAGCCAATATAAGCTTACATTTGTTTTACGGTCAGCGAATAGCCGAAGACTTAAACCTATGTCATAACATTCTCACCATGCTCCGGTATACCGGTGCCAAACGCAAAATCGCTATAGCCCAACTGAAAGTCTCGCAAAACGCAATTATAACCTAGTCCGTTTCATATCGCGGCCATTAATACAGGACTTTTATTAACGAGCTAACAAGGGTGTCCGCCTTCACTGGCTTTACAGATATTTACGCGGTCGTAAACGCAGAATTACGGCACGATATATCCGTGCGTTTGCCTTTTTACATCCATTCCTGTGCCAATTGCTTTCGCTTGTATTTTTTGGTAATATCTAGTCCGCCATCGAATGCGATCTGAACGGTTATGGTTACATAAGTTAAAGGATGCACGCTTGAGCTGAATAGTAACCTGTTATTTTAACGTTCCTCACATCGCAGCTGAAATGCATTTGCATTGGCTGTACTAGAACAGATACTAAAGGAAGCTAAATAACAATATTTATAGCTTACCAAAATCAATTATACCGTATTTTAAATAATCTTTAAGGTGTTTTGGAGTATTGATTGCATTATTACAACGTTTTAAATTATCATTTGAAGGTTAGTTTCATGTAAATACAACTGTAATGGCCCAATTTACAGTAACAGAATCTTAAGGATATTGTCCTATTTATACACTGGCACCATTTAAATATTATATATATATATATTATAAAAAAAATGGGAGGATCGGCTTCTATACTGTCATCCTTATACTTACGATCCCATATCTATATATTTTTGCGTAAGCTATTTAACAAAAAAAATCTTAAGTATTTTATTTTCTTAATGTTAGAATGTAAGTAACTATTAACACTAGTACTAGTAAATGAGACAGTCTGTAACTAAGTAACACTTCTATGGATAATTTGGTCCGAAATAAATTAATTTATTATATATTATTATTATAGTTTGGCCTATTCACTGTTTAGGACTAGTCGGATTCTAACCATATTATAATATTTATTGTATTCTATACGTTCAGCAGTCTAAAATAAGATTTTACGAGCTTAGATTTTTAGGTTCTCTAAAACCTTACGGTGTTTCTACCATCAACTATATGAGGTTATGGTTAAACCATAGATTTAGAATTTTTAAATCTATGGGTTAAACGAAATGAAATAATCTCGAAATCTGTTAGTTGTTTCCCTACAATAGGCAAGGTGACCAACAAATTATGTTTAGTCCGTCAGTTAGACTACTTATAAAAAAATATTGAACACGTATTTTTTTATTTATTTGTCAAACAAACATTGATAAGATACAATGCATTCAAGTTGCGCGTCACGTCACGCTTTCGTAAAATTTTTACTAAATAGTGACGTCGCAAGCCCTCACTCCAAAACTTTGATGCTCTTTATCTTTGTGATTTTTTGTTAATTTGATAAAGCGAAAATGATGTGTCTAGTATTTTTGTATAATCTAACTGACGGACTAAATAGAATATAGTTTTTTAATGCAGTCATCAATATGTGTGGGACACGTCCTGTCAAAATAATAATAAATTTCAAAGATGCAGCAACCATTTTACGAGATGTTTAATGATAATAATTTCAATGTTTAACGACAGGGGGACCGTTTTCATAGCCGTCCGTTTACGACTGTGGTTGATGTTCGACGAAATTCTCTGTCGATACGGGTTGAGGACTATAATTGCTTCCAAGTTGACAAGTATAAATATACCCAAGAATAGTTTATACCATGAAGGTAGCTAACAGCGTATAGGTGTTCTGATAGTCGGCAGTCGGCTATAGGCAACACAACGGTGTCACTTGCACGTTGATAAACTTTGACTGGCCCGTTGGTCGAGTGGTCAGATACTCTGGCCACGAAACCAAGGGTCGCGGGTTCGAACCCCGCTAGGGGCAAATGTTTCGTGTAATTTGTACTCGAGTCATGGATGTTTAAGTATGTCTATCCGTTCACCTAGTATCCATAGCACAAGCATAAGCTTAGTTTGGAACTAGGGAAGTGGTGTGTCAGTCTGGAGAATTTATTTATTTATTATTTATTAATACTAGCTATTATTTACCTACAATTGTACCTAAGGCCGTTGCATCACAGTCGAGACGTCAAGCTGTATCAAGCGGTTGGACCAAACTTTAGAGTATGCTGGCAATTTATTAAATAATAGTATTGTTATGATGTGTTTACGTACCCGATTTTAATATGTTTTGCTTTAGATTTCCGCGGCTGAATATTTGCTATAGATGGACTGAATAAGCAGATGTGGCGGGACAAAGGTTTATAACCTTTGAAAAATTTATTACATTTGCCACGCAACAAGCACCTTTAGTCCCTCGCGGCGATTCCGAAGAGTTTTTGCCTATATTATACTACTCCGAACAAACGGTTTTCTTAACATGATATTTTTGAATTATTTGTATTCAGCTATTATTTATAGACTAGACTCAATTAGAAAGTACCAGCTGTGTTGCTTGCCTAGCATGTGTAGACGACAAGCTAAAACTAACTAACTAAACTTCACGCCACTTTCCTAGCGGGGTAGGCAGAGAGAACCGAATGCCATATGGCACGATCCTTACACACCTCACTCGCCTCTTTAACATTCATAATCCTAATAACGACAAGCTAGCCACCCGTTTATACGTTTTCACAATTTTCCGTCTTTGGCTTCTGAGATGACTGATGGTAGAAGGCGTCGAGGCCAGCCACCAACTCGGTGGTGCAGAGATTTGGGTAAATTCGGCTCCACCTGGAAATAGCTGGCCCAGGACAGACAGAAGTGGAGAAAATTGGGGGAACCTGTGCCTAGCAGTGGGATACTATAGATCAATTTAAAAAAAAAGGGTTAATAAGCGTATTGCTCCTTTGTCTCTACCTAATCTTTAGGGGATTGTAATCGTGATGATATGTACATAGGTAGGTATGTGTATTTCTAGGTGAAAGCCTTAATTACAATGCAATGAGGTCATCTATTGATCTTCAAACCTCATTATTGAGCTTTCAATAGGTTGTATGACTCTGTCTATGTGTCCGTATCGACTGCGCATACGCCACAAGCGTGCGTTTAATTGGTACTCCCCTCAATAAATCCTCCGCTGTTATCAGATCTATTTAGCGTAAACAGACATACAATACAATCCACTTAGCTGTGTTACTATTTAGATCAGGGAACCGCAACCTTTTCGAAATGACATCCTAGAAATCGGTTTTGCTACCAGGGAATATGCAAAGATATCTTTAATATTGTTTTGTAGCAATTTACAGACTATTTTTTAACCATGGTTCATTATTGTGAAATGTTGTATATCTTTTTAAGTCTACTTTTTGACAAATTATGGAAAACGAAAAGTGTGAAGGATGTTCATTCGTCGGTAGGAAAATTATAAAAATTTTACATAACAATATTTTCTGAGTGAAATATTGTTATGCAAAAGTTAACTATCTTTTCAAACATCGTAGTTTTACTTAGTTAGCTATCTTTTCAAATATCGTCGTACAGCAGGGAAAACCCCGTAAATACTTATGAAAAAAATTTACAGAAGGAAGAAAAATCTGGCCCCTGAAAAAAATTATGGATTGGAATAGTACTGTTTATGTTATTTTTTTAAGAATGATTGTAATCTATGGAACATTGTCGTACGAATTAAAATATCTCGTTGCTAATTAAGACTGATGTGACTTACAAATCAAGTAAAAAAAAAAGCAAATCCGACTTCCGAGGTTTTCACTGCCGAACGACGAAATACCTCTCAATTAAGAAAAAGGTTGAGAACGCCTGTTTCACATCGATTGATACCAACACAAACGATCGCTAGATTCGGTAAGAGGCCCAGATTCCGTCCCAACAGGTCATTATATTTAAATACAACCGGATAGGGAGTTAAACTATCTTTTGTTTTTTTGAGATCGTTATCTTAATTTCAATTAGTGTTTTCCTTTTAACATACTTGGGTGTAATAGTTGAAACTATAATTATCTTGTTTATAAGTCCAGTAAAAAGTAGTTATCTCTCAACCATTCAAGTATTTTTTACCTATTCTTATTTTTATAAGCTAAGTAGGTACTGTAAATAAATAGTTTGTTTGTTACTCTTTGACAAATTAATTTAATGAACTATCTTATCATTTATAAGAACCTTCACTTCACAATAACAAACACAACTCAAAAAGAATTAGCGAAATCTGTAAGGCCGTTCTCAAGTTATAGCTTTGGGGTGGACCACCCTTATCACGTAGGGATATGAAAAATAGATAACAACCTATTCTCAGAACTACCAAGTGTATATATAAAATTTCATCAAAATCGGGGAGTGTGGCTACTAACAAGTTGCCATATTCCTCCGAAACGGCTTAACAGCTCTTTTACACGAAACATTTATATACTTAAATATAGATTTTTCAAGTGATTTTGATTATGACACTGTAATCCATCGTTACCCTCAAGAGCATTTCCTACGTCAAAAAACTACAGTGTATTTTACTTCTATTCTGTACATAATATTTACGTAATTCGTATATCCACCCTTCCTTATGTTCCTTCCTTTCCAACTTCCTTCCCTAGATTATTTTCCTAACCCTTTTCCTGTTCTATTACGTGCTGCGGATCGCATGGCTAATCGATTCTACAAGCTCAACCACTTCAACACGAGATGACCAACTTTTTCTCATCAAACGTCAGCAATCACGCGGCCCGTAATTACAGTGAGCGTCTCATAGATGGCGCTGAACACATTAACGTCTCGTTTAACTAACCATGGGTTAGTTTAACTGATCCGAGCGAGTATTAAAAGTCATCGTTCGTGATCGGGCGATTGGTTGGGTCCGGTATAAGGTATGAAAGATAGCGATTATGATTTTGAATAGATAAATATGTAAAAAAATTATAAAAATGTATGAAAGTTCTTGCTTGTTTAACCTATTCATGATTTACAATGAAATCGATGTATATAGTGTTAAATTGTAATTTCTTGGGATACATACAAGCAGTAATGTTATAAGCCACAGATATGATATGTGACATTGATGATATATCCGACGGTAACAACGCTGAAAGTCATTACGGTGAGATCTGTAGAAATCGGTCGACTGTGCTACAAGACGAGTCAAAACTGTAGTTCCAATAAGCGTTGCAACAGATGATGTTAATTGACAAGACGATGTCACGTCATACAATTGATGATAGCTAACATAGTTAATCTCACCAGAAAGTTCTTTCTCACATACCGCTTAAGCAATCAACGCCGAGCTCGGAGAAAGTACTTCCACTTGAGCTCGAACAGACAACTTTTTCCACAATCATAAGAGACAGAGTGGTTAAACCGCTCCAGCTTATACCTTACTCCAACCTCGAGGATGGCCTCAAGGCATATCACACCTCCGCCTCATCGCCGCATTATCGGCTCGCAATTACTGTTCTACGTGTTTATGCCCATTACGGCAACTATGCGCGAGCGCAGCCCGACTTATAGTTTTATAGTCGCAACAATCGCGTCACGGCGCTCGAGTGAAAGTTTGACCGACAAAGGGTTCGTTTGTGACATCTTGTGCGGTCTGATTGTTTATGGAAAGGGAGAGTGCTGGTTCTGATTTTATTAAAAAAAAAAAAAAAAAAACTTACAAGCCATTTCCCTAGCGGGGTAGGCAGAGAGAACAGAGCGACATACGGCGCGGTCCTTCCACACCTGACCCGCTTCTTTTACATTCATAATCCTCATCATGTCATGAAAGCATGTTGTAAGGCGACTAATGGTATATCAGGTTTTAGGTATGTGATTGTGTAGGCGACGAGCTAGCCACTTGTCGCTAATTTTTCACAATTTTCCATTTAACCCAGCCCAGTTTTATTTTTGGCTGGATGTGGTTAAAAGGTTACTCTTACGGGGATTATGGGCGTGATGTTAATTAGGTATGTAATCCTTTTCATACTAGCTCTAAGGATATTTTGGCTCCTAACGCTACCTTCTGTTCCAACTTACTGATAAATAGTAGGTAGTTTATTTAAATCTACGGTAATAACCGTATTTATCGGTTGGATATCCAAGACTACAACTTAGTATTCACTTGCATAACACGCTTGCTGATACTCACATCATTTCCCATAAAAAATTAAGTTCTCATAATTACAATGTTATTAAAGTGCATCTCCAACACCTCGATGTGGCAACGACGTCGTAAACGCTTTCGCAAAGCGCTCGGGTGCGCACGCGCATGTATGAGCGTAAAGCGCTTCGCATCTAAATGCTTCGTAAGAGGGCGCAGTCAAAACACATTATAGTGAAACACCTCTGTTCAACCTTTCTTGTAAAAATCTTTATCTTTTAAAAGTCCTAATCTTAATTGATGTTGATTCGAATCTGGCTTTAGTTAGTTAATTTGATGGCTATTCTCTTTCGAACAAAATGTTCTGAGAAACGTTAAGCCATTTTTTTTTTTTTTTTTAACTAAAATTCAGAATTTGACACAATTTGTTTCTCTCTTTATACTAAGCTTAAGATTATCATTATACTAAGAAACAAATGTAAACTTACCATATACTTAAATTTTGAAGAATGACTGATTTTAACTTAAGTAAATATTCTCTTCTTGGTCCTAGCGTTGTATCTCAATTTTGGTCATCATGATCCTGACTGATCTTGACTGGTTATTGTACTGATTTCTTCCATCAGGTTCCTGTAATCCAATTAGATACGTTTATAATAAAAAATTATGTGTTGATTAACTGTCTTTGCTACTATACTGTGTCAATTCCGTGTAAGCGGCACAATTAAAAAGGAGAATTGACAAAACCGAAATTGCGAAATCACAATAAAATTGTATCATAAAAACGCATGAACAACCACAATATGACTCGGTTTTGGTTTAAAAAGTCGTTACATGAGACAATTTTCTTCAATAAAAACGTATTTTAATGACGATTTCTCTCTAATTGAACAAATACCTATATAAGTCTGTTGTTTTTGTGATATGTCGAAATTGGTCTTTAAACTTCATAAGATTTTATCAGATGTGATCTAATTTATACTCGGACATTCAATTTCGAAATGCATGCAAAGATTGCTGTAAACGGTAGGCATGGTGTCAAATTTATTATAGTTCGAGCTATTATTATTGAAAGTGTACCTACATAACACTTGTTTGTAGTTAGTGATAGCCCACGGACAAAATTGACATTAATAAATAAAACAGAGAAATAGAAAAACGGCGCCAAAATTTTATTTTTCGAAGCCACAGATTACACTAGACAAATCCGCGTTCCTTTCTACGGACAAAAGCCGCAGCGGAACGGCGCGACAAATTCATAATCATGACATTCCACGCTCGCTGCCGCCAGAATTATAATTGCCCTTCTGCGTAACTGGCGCGTAATAAATCTTTCGCCGCGATGAAGATTAGGCGCGTTAAATAAAAATAAACATTGGAACGGAACGTGGAGCGATGATGCTATGACAAATTAATCAGAGCGTTCGGCGCTTTGTGCTCAAATGTGATGCAAGTTTGAAAATGGAACTAGAATTCCGAAGTGAGAGTAGTTACAATGAGAAAATAAATTAAGTTTTTAAGTAGTGATCTAGAAAGTATGTACGCGAGTAAAGCCGCGGGCAGAAGCTAGTTTTAAAATAATTCCTTTTGTGATTCATCGGGCTGACTGACATTGTTAAACTGGTCTTTTGAAAATCGGTCCATCGTATTACGTAGCCAGACTCAGTCGCCATGTTTTTACTGGCCATTTTGCTAGATCTATTTCTATCAAATCTAGTAACGAGCTAAAATAACCTGCTACGGGGCTTTGCACTCTTAAAAACGCATAATGACCCGAACCTATCATCAAGTAATCTTCTTTGTACCAGTACCTCATGTTTCATAACTACTTAATGACAGTCTTTTGTGGCTGCCAGAGACAACAATGGTCTATTATGGATGCTAGTGCATTCGGAATATTACAATGTAAACAAAAAATGTGAAAAATGCGCGATGGGTGGGTCGGGATCAATCTATTCGGCTTATTACGACATTCCATGGAGGTTGAAACATAACACTTAGCAAGATCCACGGAACAGTTAAATGTGGATGTAACTAGTTCAGCAATAGAGATTGTTAAGTATATTTAATAAACTGATTTTGTTCCTACTTAATATGCTGGACACCACGTAATTATATGAAATGCGTTATTAGGTATCTAATAGTAAGAGGACATTCATATAAAACGCACAACACTTTCACATAGACGCTATTAATTATTTATTCTTAAACATACATACTTATATTATATTTGGAAGCACTAAATCTAAAGCAGAATTCTAAATTTAAAACAGCAAGAAGCACATGAAAACAGCAACGTCGAACCACGTATTCTAAATTCAAAAATGGAAGACTAAATTCAGAGATGGCCAGTTTAGGCAATGTAATAGTCCTGTCAGAACCAAATGTATTACTCTAATATAAACCAGATTTGCAATGCATTAGGTTGTAGGTAATATGTACCGTAATCACGGGAGCATTCCCGACCGGCCCGCACGGGATAAGCCGCGCCAACAACTAATTTCACAAGCCGCTTGGTCGCTTGCAGCTGGATGGTCAAAAGCCGAGGTTTGCATTACTTGCATTGTGTGTGTTCGAGTTTTAATTAAGTCGCCATAATGTTTGACTAATTGGTGGTGGCTGTAAAACAGAATAATAAACAACAGATGAACTTATTTTTCCCAAAATGTTCACTTTCATTTCTTCAGCTTAGCTCAACTCAGCTCTTTCATTCATAATCTATGGTAATGGTAATCCTTTTTTCTGTTTAAATTGACTATTTATAAGTGCTTTTTTGAAGCCGATATGTATAAATAAAGAGATTTGAATTTTGAATTTTGAATAAGCTAAATAAAACTAAGGTAAACAAAATGCGAATAAGCGAATTAACAGAACTCGGAGCGTCAAACATAAAAGTTATAACAATGAATTTACGAAAGAATCCAATTGAAAATAAATGAACGCCCAATATTAAAAAGCACGATCAGAAAAAGATTCCAATATTTACTATTTATAAAAGTAACATGTTCAATAATATTACTGGTGTATAAAAAAAACATACGTCACATTTTCTTTTCCCACATCGTATTTATTTTGCATGGCTGTCTGTCATTTGTTTTTAAAACTGTCATTTGTTTTTAAAGCGATTCGTACCTCTGCACACCAGGCGAGTGGGCAAGTAATCATGCAGCGAAATGTAATATGTAATCACGGAGGCATTCCCAAATGAGTCGTCCGCACAAACGAGCCGCATTACGGGACAAGCCGAGCAAACAACTAATTTCACAAGCCGCTTGCTCCATTACAGCGAGCATACAGGGCGAGCTCGCCTCGCTGCGTTGCGATATGTGTACGCTTTTGTTAATGTTGTCAATCTAGCAGTGTTGCTGTTAACTGCTCTTTGAAGCAGCAAATAGGACTGCCTATTAATAGCTTGAAATTGGGCTATGCACGCAAAAGATGCGGTTTCCAAAAAAACAAAGTACTACTGTGAATATTCAAAAGACGCCGTTTCGAAAACACAAAGTACGCAGTTCAATAAATAACTGATGAATGATATTCATTTTCTCGATAAGAGAAATTAACAAAATAGTTAGCGTATTAATAAATTACAGAAAAATAAAAATCAGACTCGAAGTTCGAATGGGTACGTATTCAATACAAACGACAGTATGGCGCCAGTGAAGAAAAAAAAAAAATATAAACTTAAAGAAAAATACAGCGATTCAATGTTTTCAAAATGAAGAAATCTTTATTTACACAGAGTATTTTATTTCAACAAAGCTCTTGTGAATGGCCAGACCAAACGAAAAGTTACCACAATTTATGTTCGCGAACTTTTTTCATTCGAGTATCTGTTTGCGCCATAAAAGCAGAAGCGAACAAATAGCAAATAGTGTTCTATAAATAGCGATGTCGTATTTTAACGCATACTGTATGCGGCATACTGTATGCTATCTTCATGCAGTTTCATTCGCCGCGCATCGCCCGGGGCGGCGGGCCTACAAAGGCCCGGGGCGGCGGGCCCACAAAGGCCCAGCGATTAACGCATCGATTTGCGGCGCCCCTGATAAGCCTCCTGTTTGTTTCAGGTAAACGAATGCGTTAAACGCGTACGCGAACATAAATAAAATTGGTCTCGTCTATTTTTATTTATTTAAGTTCATTTAAAAATAGCTTTTAAAGAAATGGCAGTTACTTTGAGTAACAAAATAAGAGTGTAAAAAACATAACGTGAGCGAAAAAGCAGTTTAAGACCGCAATAAACAAAATTAGTGCAAGAACAACCATAAATGATTAACAACAATAATAAATATCAAAATTACTTACTGGTTTGTCTTAAGTTATTGTAATCTGCTTACAATGCATGTTTGTGTACGGAAAACTTTATTATCTAAATAAATATTGTTTAGCTACATAAAAAAATGTATCTTTATTTCATCTATATCTAACTAACTAACTAAACTTCCCTAGCGGGGTAGGCAGAGTGGGCAGAGAGAACCGATCTATATCTATACTTACTTACTAATGCTTTAAAGAGGAAAGATTTTAATTTTTGTATTTTTGTGTGCATGTATATTTGTAATGAATAAACTCAAAAACTACTCTACCGATTTCAAAAATTCTTTCACCATTGGAAAGGTACATTATCCGGAAGTAGCATAGGCTATATTTTATCTCCATATTCCTACAGGGACGAAAACTAGGCGGGTGAAACCGCGGGGCGCTGCTAGTTTTAAATAAAGCGTCTCACATATTTTTAACTGCAAGGAACATTAAGATTTTTTATGTTTATGGGTAAAAGGTATATTCTTTTCTCTGTTTTTCTGATAGCTCTTAATAAATGTAAGAGCGACAAAGGAATAAATTAAGTTTAGCATTTAAAGTAATAGTTAGGATGATGTGTGGTTCCCAATTTGACTGGCTCGATGGTGCATTCGGTAGTGATCCTGCCCCATGCGCCAAGAGTTGTGGGTTCGACCCAGGTCAAACATTTGTGTTATTAATACTTGTGTTTGTTCTGTGTCTGGGTGTTAATATCCAATATTTAAGTATATATTTGTAATACCACTGTTGATTCCGATATCCGTAATACAAGTGCTTAAGCTACTTACCTTGGAGTCAGATCAATGTATGTGATGTCGTTGGATATTTATATTTATTTATTTATTCAACTAGCTGACCCAGATTCAGATTTCAGATTTTCAATAATCATTTATTTTTAATATTCCGCGCAACTTTTCTTTTTTTTTTTTTCTTTTATAAGAACCTTTACCTGATAATAACAAACACAACTAAAAAAGAATTAGCGAAATCAGTCCAGCTGTTCCGGAGATTTGCGCTTAGCAACACATTATATATTACTTGTATCTGATAAGGTATTTATTTGTTACAGGTAAGCGAAAGTACTTTCCTCGGCGTGGTTTCAGCATTTGAAGCTCGCGGTAAGTTGAGCGGTGGTAGCTCAATGGTAAGGACACGCGCCTCTTAACCGAGGAGTGCGGGTTCAAACCCGGGCTCGTACCTCTGGATTTTTCAAATCTATCTATGTACGTATTTATACCACTAGCTCGACGGTGAAGGAAAACATCGTGATGAAACCAGATTATGCTCCAGGACTTAGCGAGTCTGATGATTACATTGAAGCGATTATCGATCTGACCTTCGCAACCCTAAGATAGAGGAACCAGACAATTATTGAATCATGGTTACAAATCCAAAGTTATTTGAATTTGCAGGTTTCATCACGATGTTTTCCCTCACCGCCGAGCTAGTGGTAAAAATACGTACTTACATAGATTTGAAAAATCCAGAGGTACGCGCTCGGGTTTGTACCCGCACCCGTCGGTTATGAGGCGCGTGTCTTTACCATTGAGCTACCACCGTTTAAAGGATTTGTTTTGATAAAGAAAAAAATTGAGGTTTAAAATTTTATATATTTTTTTCAATTTTGTAAATAGTCAGAGATTATAGTAAAGACGTTATAGGAAGTCCATCTTTGAATTGAAATATTACCATAGCCTACTGGCTCAGTAACATTTAAACGAAATTCACTGCCGAGAACAGTTCGGGTTGTATTTTAAACATTTATCATCGCCACGGGCTGTGGAAATTGTTTTAAATAAGTAGTGTTGGGCTGAAGATTTTCAACCCGATAATATTTATGTTCGTATTAGCTTTTAAACTGTTTTACTGAAGGTATATTGATACGCGAAGCCACTGGCAGAAATTCGTGTTTAATATTGTAGAAAAGCAATTGATGTAGGTATAATTAATTAATAATATTTTTTTGGTATTATTACCTAGGATAGGCTTACATATTTGGAGTTTTAAATTTAAATTAGTCCACATTTTTACGACGTTGACGAAGCGATACAATAAAACATACAATGACTTTAAATAAAAACTATTTAGTAAAAAGTATTTTGGAAACTTGAACCAAGCATTTTTTTAAAAGACATTTTTTTTTTAAATTTATATTAAAATCAAATAAATAAATCAATTTGTCGTCTTACAAAGATGGCGCAGCACTACCTTAAACGTATTGCACCAACTAAAATTTACGCTTCGACCGGTCATAATGAATTGCGCATTGTGCCCGCCCGGCACAATGGACTCGTGTTCCGTTGCCTCGCCGCTTCTTAAAAACACGGCGCACTTCTTTCTTCGTGACATTTAAAACGGCGGGAAAAGTTTCGAGAAATGACTTTGACCCTTAGACATCGAGCCTCTTTTTTAAATTACGACTTGGGAAATTGTATTTTTGGAAGATATTTTGTTTTTTTTTATTATTATTCTGTCCTCGATACTTTAAACATTAAAAGCCGCGTTTGTTTCATACCTTATTCAGTAAGAACAAGGAATGTATTTTAACAAAGGTTATCCGATAGGTACCTACTGCTGATTTTACAGCGGCCATTTTATTTATTTGTAGATTTTTAAGTGTAATCTTGGTTTCTTTTCAATATAAGCCATTTATAAAAGTATACAATCAACATAAATGGTTATCATCAGGTTGATGGATTTTCGACCCCTCACCCGTACACCAAGTCTATATCATAATCAAGGATGACTACTCAATACAACCCAAAAATACCATTCGTTTGATAGGAGGTATTCTGTATCCGAATATTACTAGTTTATAGGGTTGTCAAAGACTGCATTTACTCAATAAAAGTTTTTGGTTTATCTACGATTGCTTAGTATCTGGTTGGTAAAATTATTTATTAGCATAAGTGGTATCAATCGGGGTAACTATAGAGAGTTAAAGAGAATGCAGAATAATTATGAATTGTCTAGTAGGCGTAAAGCACTGTTAATCAATACGAATCCCAAGTAAATCGCATCAAGTGGTTCACAATTCACTAAAAACCTCAATCAATCCAATTAAGTCGTAAATTTTCACCATATTGGCGTCGCTTTAGTGAATTTGAACTCTTTGTAATAAGGAAAAGTTAACATCAGCATTCATCTGTTTCATTTATATCATTTAACCAATTACTTTTCTACTTTTTAATGCCCTATCCGGATACAATAAAACTGGCGACACATAACTGCACATTTTTTTTTCTGTCCCGCCAGCCCTGTCTGTGCGCGTATTTGATCGCGGACAGCTGCACGGAAGGCGAACTGAATTCGGAACACAATCTTCCCGCCGTTTTAAGCGCGAAGCGTGACGGAGATCGACCTAATGCCGCGTTATCGTAGTTTGTAACAGTTTCTAAGTACGTTTTGATTGTTTAAGAATTTGGATGTACAACCAAAAATTTTCGAATATGATAATAACTCATACTGTTATATATTATGTATACATACTCATACATATTAACTGTTAAAATGCAATTCTTCAATTGATTTTGTGTGGTATCAGCATGATATGATATTACGGTTCACGGTATGACACAATCAACTGACTGACTATTCAATCATATCAAAGAAACATATAAGTAAGTAATTATAATTAATTTAATATTACGTCTTTCTACAAAAATCTTAGTTTTCTGCGCCCTTCTTTAAGAACATTAATTGCGCACACTCTTTCTTGATTCTGTTACGAATCAGAAAGTTCTTGCTTTACCCGTCTTACAATAATAGACAATGCCTTGGAATTGTTTGTGTATGTTGTCTTCATCTCAATTGCGAAGCTGCGGGCCAGCAGCGCTCAATCGAAGTGCCAGTCAGCCGGAGCGAGTCTATCTATTTAGTATATGGGCGGTCAACGCTCGCGGCGTGATGTCACAGATGCAAAACGGTCCTAATAAAAAAACGATTTGTCTCGTTTAGGCCGCGCGCTATTCCGCCGCGTGTTTTTATTGTTGAAATTAGCCATTCGACGCGCCTCGTTCGCGATGTGACAGTTTTTTTTTATTTCAACTTAGTTTACGCGGGAATTTCATTGGCAATTTTCAGTTCGGTGCATGCGCGGTTTAATAAAAAAGTTTTGTCGGCATTGCCAACTTTACAATTGGATTGTTCCGACTATTTAGTTAACAGGCATAGTGGAAGAATGTTCTTTATATTTTTTTTCTAGCGCTTTGTTGCGTTTGTAGATACAGTCTAATGTAACCTTGATTCTAGATTTAGCGATTAGTATTTAGTAATACGGGCACGGAAATTAGATAGGTATTTCTAAACATTTACTTAAGGCAAATAATGCAAATACGAACATGATAATATAGGATCTAACTACTACAGAAATACTTTTTATTTAGGCGTTTAGTTATAAATATAAAAATAAAAAAAACTCTGAATTGCTTAGAAAGCAGATTTTCCTATTCTAAAGAAAACTTATCTTCCCGCGCAAACTGACGGCGAGGCGCATAGCTGAGCCCGATAACCCTTCACTCCACTTGATTCACTTCAGAACCAAGGGGCAGATAAAGCTATCACCCGAACAATGAACGATGCGCCCACAGCTCAGCCGATCACTCAATACCCACCCATACATCTCCGCTTATCTGTAATTTATTCAACGTCATAGAATACCAGTCTTCGTAATTATCGCAACCGAGAATCGGGGATTTCAGATTATCTGCGCCGGGAAAAAGGTTGGTTAAGAAACTTGCTGGCTGAATGAATTAATGTCGTGTTCTGTTTCCGTGAAAGAAGTTGTGTTGCTCTATGGTTCGCCGGCTGAATGGGTTTAACGTCGTTTTGTTTGCGGCGAGAAAAAGTAAGTGCGAAAAGTTGTTCTGGCTGGAAGAGTTAATGCCTTGGTGTCTTTGGGAATGAATTGGTCGGGAAATAAATTGAGCTACAGTCTGGTGAACTTATTTCATTTTGTATTTGAAACGCTATTTCGTGATCATTTTGTATCGTTTTTCGCCATGGTTATCTATTTGGTTTTTTATACTACAATCTTATTTTAAAATTCGTTTAAGTATGTAAATTTAAATTGATTTATTTCCTATTACATATCCCCTCTAAAGGAATGCAATCTATGCCTTGTGATTTTTTTTTAAACATTATTTGGACTGGAATTATTAGACCACGGTGTCGTCTAACATATTTGCGGATCATAAATATTCATATAAGGCTTTTAGCTAATTAATTGCGAGCATGAAGTGACCGACATAAGTTTCCGGGAACCGAAGCCCGCCAAGGATGCCGCCGGGCGCAATCGATACGCATGCATTATGCACGCGGTGCATCGCCCGCGAGCGCGACGTGATCAAGACGCGGGCTTCAACTTAAGTTTTGTTTAGTGGCCAGCTGTTGACCGCGACTTCGGATCGAATTTAGGAACATTTTTAGAGCACAATCCTTGTTCTATTTTTACAATAAAAGAAGTCTTATTGAATCCAAGTATTTATCAGCTATCTGTAAGTGAATGTTCATTCCATTGCAGATATTAGCCGGAACAAACAGAAAGACATTTTAAAAATCGTTTTGTGTTGTAAATGCCGTATATACTCGTACTATCATATGTAACCAGTAATATTTGCTGTAGAATATTAAACACATATAATGGAGGTACACGAGGTTCAGCACAATATTCTGGCCTTAGCTATAACACGTCGTATTATACCTACTTAATCAAAAATGTGTTATACCGACGATTTCGTTTTACATGAAAGACAAAAAGTTATTATGAAAGATCCTTTTTAAGTAGAAACAATATTAATGGGACTAAATGCGATTACCCCCGTTAGTATTGTTTCTAATTATAACGCAACGCGAAAGTTTAAAATTATGCAGTTTTGAGTAATTAAGAGATGAAAATATTTTTTGAGTAAGTACCTAATTATGAGATAGAACAGGAACAGAAACGTTTTCGCATTTATAACATTAGCTAGTATCACAACAAATTGAAATAGGCAAGTTATATATAAACAAACTTACAATAAAGGGTAACTCTGCAACACGACATCAAGGGGTTCAGATTACAAGGCGCGCCGCGGGGGAATACGAGCGAGGGCGCGTGCGCTCGCGGTACACAACGCTGATTCGATACTAACCTTTTAAATTCGACATTATCGTGTAATGGGTGTAAGTATAACAGTTTCAAGCAAGCTTTATGTGAGTGTTGAAAATGCAGAAGATAAATAAAAAAATGTCGCCTCTGTTCACCTGGCTGAATCAATTCCAAGGTGAACAAAGAACACCGCGTATGTTGAATTACTTTACCGTATTTATTATTTCTCCTTCTGCTTCTGCCCGCGGCTTTGCTTGCGTGGTACATCGATAAATCATAGCCTATATGGTATTCGGGTGTATAAGCTATATTATTGTAAAGTTTCATTAAAATCCATTCAGTAGTTTTTGCGTGGAAGAGTAACAGACATCCATTCATCGTCACAAAATTTCGCGTTTATAATATTAGTAGGGATGTCACTTCGGTAAAGACAACAAAAATTTCAGTTTCTTCACCCAGGTGACAGCAGCCAGGTGGACACAACGTAATAAACCCTGTGATGCTCTCTAATATTTCAATATTTAACCGAAATCGATACATGATCGATAAACAACATCGAAAATGCGATGTGTAAGCTGGCTAGATATAAAATAAAATCAGTCGAATTGTGAACCTTATCCTTTTTTTTGAAGTCGGTTAAAAAGGTATGATGATCGTACTTTTTCGTAGATAAAAAATGCTTTACATTGTCCGGTTATATTTTTACACGTTCTCAGCAAAATTCAGTAAATTATCTGTTGTATAAAAAAAGGACGGAAAAAAAACACATTTTTGCTTTTTTATGTTTGTTAGGATCACATCATGTTATAAACAAGTATAGTTATAGAGTATCGCGATACTACATTGATCATACGGGATAATTGTCAATAAATATCCAACGACATCACATACATTGATCTGACTGCGTGGTAAGTAGCTTAAGCACTTGTGTTACGGATATCAGAAACAACAGTGGTATTAAAAATATATACCTAAATATTGGACATTAACACCCAGACACAGAACAAACACAAGTATTTATCACACGAATGTTTTTCCTAGGTGGGTATCGAACCTACAACTCTTGGCGCATGGGGTAGGGTCACTACCGCATGCGCCATCGAGCCAGTCATTGTCATTTGAGTCAGAGTAACACCATAATATCAAAATATATAAATCTCTGCCTAGAGATTTATATATACTTACAGGGGAGGCACCCCTCCCTAGGGAAATGGCGTGAAGATAGCATAGTATTGTATAGAATACTGCGTTAGTATATAATTCTATTGCAGTAGACCCGACGAGAGGCAAGTTGTAAAGGGAAACTCTAAAACTCGAAGTTCACCAAGGCACGGGTCGCGCCCCTAGGCTCAGTACGAATGAACATTTTGCACTCGCGTTACATAAAAACGTTTCGATACAGTAGTATCGAAACGTTTTGATATTGTTGCAACGCTTCGGCTACTGAATCGGGAAAATATTTTTGATAAAATAGGTTTTTCTGTTGAGGCTAGGTGTTTGTGGTACTGTCATTGATTCCTTATTGCAAATGCAAGAGTTCACTTTTGGCATCGGAGGTTTGTGATTTTGTCTGAATTTGGGTTATATTTTAATGCTTCCATACATTTTATATAAATACAAAAACCCCGCAAAAAAAAACTGCCTTAATAGCTATTTAAATGTCTCAACACTAAAAAGTATAAAATAAATTCTTTCGACTGCTTCGATGAAAGTATTAATCTTTAACACGTATTTAAATATTTACAATAATCAGTTAGTTTTGGAGTCGGTGCCAGCCCGCGTAATTATATCATCATTTCGGAATTTGCAATTATTTGTTTCTTGGTGAAGGGTGGTAAAATAGGTTTTGAATATACAAAATCAATAGTAAGTTAATATACTCCTATTTAAACTAATTTGTTTCATATTGTTATTAGTAAGGTAACTTGTTATTAAGTGTCTACTTTTTTTTTAGTTTGGCTGGCACCGACTCCAAAACTAACTGATTATTGTAAATATTTAAATACGTGTTAAAGATTAATACTTTCATCGAAGCAGTCGAAAGAATTTATTTTATACTTTTTAGTGTTGAGACATTTAAATAGCTATTAAGGCAGTTTTTTTTTGCGGGGTTTTTTGAAGTCGGTTTTTATTTTTGTTAAAATTTAACTTATTTGTTACTTTTTAGTGAAATTTATTAATAGGTAGGTAGACCAAATCAAAACGAGCTGCTATAATGAGACAGTGCCGGTCTTATGAGACTAAAGACGAAAAGGTATAACGAGCCTTTAATGTTTAAAGAATTACTTAAAACTACTAATCTTCAAAGAGTTATACCTTTCATCATCAGCTAAGCAACATAACATGATGAGTACGAGACGCAAATACTGGTATCGTTTTAGAAAAAATAAATAAAACACTTAACATGTCGTTAAAATTTAAGAGTGGCCCTCGTTTTTATGGAACCCCATCACTAGACCAAGACTTGGTGAAATTGAGACTATCTCGAGAATAACACTCAATATGGCCCTATAATATTGAAAGAATTATCCACGAACTCCTAATCGTTAAGGAGTTGCACCTTCCATCATCAGCTCAGCAACATGAGATTATAAATACCAGACGTAAATACTTGAATTGTTTTAGAAAATAACTAAAATAGATTGCACGCGCCTATAATACTTGAGGGTTTCCCTCGATTTGCCTAAGATTCCTTCATCAGATCCAGATGTGGTACCAATAGGACCAACTCCAGGATATACCCTTTTGAATATAAAAAAGAACTCTAAAAATCGTCTTACAATTCTCGAAGATATCAATATTTAAAGAATCTTAAACTAATTCCTAATCGTTAAGGATTTGTACCTTCCATCATCAGCTCACCATCATAAGATGATAAGTACCATACGTAAATACTTGAAAAATCTTAGAAAATGTCTAAAACACATTGTACGTGCCTATAAAGTTTGAGGGTTGCCCTCGATTTTCCTGGGATCCCTTCATCAGATCCTGACTTGGTGGCAATGGGACCAATTCGGGAGTAAACCCTTTCGATTAAAAAAAAAATTTTGGAAATCGGTTAACAATTCTCAGAGATATCGAGTAACATACATACAAAAAAAAAAAAAAAAAAAAAAAAAAAAAAAAATTCAGTCGAATTGAGAACCTCCTCCTTTTTTTTGAAGTCGGTTAAAAAGTGAGAAACAATTTAGAAAACAATCCTAGCGAATAATTATATTGATTACAATATTGTAATTGAGGTCTATACATAACGTGTTGTTGTAAGAAATTACATCTTAAAATTAGTTGTCTATGGTATCTTTCTCAGTTGCTATATTTAGCAAAAAAAAAAATACTGGTGAGTTTTCACGCAAACCGGTTTCCTTTTTCGACCGGCCACGTATATTGTAAAAGGAACCTTGTATCTAGGGGATTGTAGTGTTAGTACTCGCAGGCGCCAGTCAAATTAATCCCAGCCTTTGACGTTCGCGGTAAACACGCCGCATTTGATGCCGCGCGGGAACAAATTGCTTTTTGGTCGTTTTCGAACGGGCCCAGCTTGCACGCTGGTGTATTTAACTGAAGTGATGTTGGTTTACGTTTTGCTTTCTATCCTGCCTTCTAACTATTTTACTATTATAAACGCGAAAGTTTGTATGGATGGATGGATGGATGCGTGGATGTTTGTTACTCTTTCACGCAGAAAGTACTGCATGGATTTTAATGAAACCTTACAATAGTATAGCTTATACCTTAGACATTATACATTAGAATAACACATAAAGCTATGTTTCGTCCATGTACCACGCGAGCAAAGCCGCGGGTAGAAGAAAGTTATAATATAATACTCGTACTAGCTTCTGCCCGCAGTTTCGCCTGCGTGTTACATCTAGAAAACATACCATAGGATATCTGTGGCAAATTTCATCCAGAATCCTTTAGTTGTTTTTATTATATTAGTAAGATAAATGTGAACGTGAGTTTGTATGTCAGTCTTTTCCATCTAAAATAGGTACTAAATCAATCACCATGAATTTTAAGAATCAGTATGTACATTGTCAGGGATATAAGTAATAAATAAATAATAAATTGTCACACACACCAATTCCCTAGTTCTAAACTAAGCTTATTCTTGTACTATGGATACTAGGTGAACGGATAGACATACTTAAATACGTTTATAAACATCCATGACTCGAGTACAAATGTCCATGTTCATTACACGAAACATTTGCCCCAGCGAGATTCGAAACCGCGACTCCCGATTTCGTGGCCAGGGTCTCTGACCAGCGACCAACGGGCCAATCAAAGATAATAATTATAGAATGTACCCTAATCATTTAATATTATCCTGAAATTTATATACATATATAGTCATAAAAACCGTCGAGCTTGTATGAAAAGGATCATAAATGTTGAAGAGGCGAGTGACGTGTGCAAAGATCGTGCCATATGGCGTTCGGTTCTCTCTGCCTTCCCCGCTAGGGAAGTAGCGTGAAGTTTAATTAGTTAGTTACTTTAATATACCTAATCTAGAAAAAAATCTGCACCCGAGGGACTAAAAAGCCGTAAAAAGGACCCCGAAACAGGATATACCGCTAGAGAGGAACTACATTTTTTTGTTTAAATAGAACATACTAGTTTTGCCCGCGGCATGTTCTGTTCTGAGTCACTCACAGTGAGCTCAACTTGCACTTCGATGCCATTTGCATACTCATTGAGCCCTTTGTTTATCTATCAAAGATTAAAGGACAAGCCCACTGCGCGTGACGTGAAGAGGGTAATGTTTTTAATTATTTCGGGATTTACGAAGTAAAATACGGATTATGAAAGCTTGCGAGGGCGAGGTTTGAGCTTCGAGGTTCAAGGATATTGAGTTTTTTATTTGTTAATAGTCTTAAATTTTCGAACGGGGGAGATTATGCAAAATTTTCAACCCCCTCATTTTGCTTGATTGATCTAGTCATACTAATATTATAAAGAGGAAAGATTTGATTGTTTGTTTGTATTGAATAGACTCCGAAAATACTGCACCGATTTGAAAATTTATTCCACCAATGGAAAGCTACTTTATTAGCGAGTAACATAGGCTATATTTTATCCCCGTATTCTCAGGGGAACAAAAGCTACGTATGTGAAACAGCGGGCGCTATAAGTATAAAAATTAAATTTGCCAAACTTTTAAAAATATAATTTGCTTATAAGATCGAATTAAGAGGATGTGTGAGTTTTTTTTGTTATTTCAGAAACATAAAAGAGTTTTGAGTTAAGGATATTCGCATTAGGATTGTATTAGTTACATAATATTTACATTTTCAATCAAGCATGGCGCAAAAAGCGAGAATGGTAGGTATATCGGGTTTTGGGGATGTGATTTTGTAGGCGACGAGCTAGCCACATGTCACTAATATTTCACAACTTTCCAACTAACCCAATACAACTTTATTTTTTGGTAAAGTGGTCTAGCTGCCCCTTTGACTCTGCCCACTACTTCGGGGATTACGGGCGCGATGATACGATGATGATGTGATGTTGATGCGGTTTCCACCAAAAGACTGCAGATTAATGTGGAAGGCTTATATGTAATAGTTTCATATTTGAGTGCCCATCGTTCGACGCCGGGGCGGGTCCCCATTCGTTATAGTAAAGATAATGTTCGTCACATTAATATTTGCTATAAACTCGCCACCTTTAGTTTCGTGAAGGTTATCTATGAATGACAAAGGAAAGTTTAAACTCCCTATAAATAACAAACACATTCAAAATCTAATTTGTGTTGACTAGTTTGTAAACAGGGTATATACCTCTCACTTTTATGTAAGTAATAAGTCTGCAAAATTTAATTACTCATACATACATCATAACGAATATTCCCAACGAAAAGCGAAACGTCAGACAAAATAAAACTGCTAAAAGCGCATTTTTAGCGAAGCGAGCCAAACGCAAAACATTCCGTACGGCTGAAGATCGGCGCAAAAAGGCGACGCGTGGAGTGCGGCTCGGCTTACGCGCGCACGGTCAGTGGGTTCGCCGCGGGTCGGGTGACGCGCGTACCGATAGCATAATCAGATGTAGTTTTTGGGGTCTTTTATTTTATTAATTTGGATATTTAAACAAACAAACAAACATAACATCACGCCCATAATCCCCGAAGGGGTAGGCAGAGTCAAAGGGGCAGCATACCCCTTTAACCACATTTAGCCAAAAATAAAGCCGGGTTGATTTAGTCGAAAAATTGTAAAAAAGCAGTGACAAGCGGCTAACCTGTCTCCTACACAATCACACACCCAAAACCCGATACACCATTAGTCGCCTTTTACGACATGCTAGGCAAGAACCACAGTTGGCATTCTTTTTAAGTCCCAGACCAACATGGGACAGATTGGATTTTTTTGCATAATTTATTCCAATAAAACATTTTTACATTTGCGCTTTAATTAAGTAGGTACACATTTATCTGTATTACAATTTTAGTACTAGTGGTGGCACGCGGGTTTATTCCCGTGGGGATAACACAGTGAAATCTAGAAGTTGATGCCAAACTGTTGTAAAAGTTAAGTTTATTTATGACATCCATGGTGCATACCGCGAATGCTATTTAATTGTTGTATAAATACAAGTAATTCAAACTCGTTCCAAAGTTAAAACCGGTGCAACGGGAAAATAATCAAGATCATTTGTACGAGGTGTAATTTTTACATTAATCTATTTAACAGTTAGTTACTTGATACTGTCTTGAAAAAATATCTTGATCGACAAACAAATAACGAAGTTTATGGGATTATAACAATGTAATAATTAGTGTAAAAACGTGGACATAAATAATAATATAAAACAAAAGCTTCGTTACTTTTACGGCTTATCTGTAGTGTTTGTGTAGTGTGTGTGATATTCCACATGAACCTACGACAAGGAGGCCCGGGAGAGGCCGCCACGGTGGCTGGTGACGAACAATGTCCGCGGAGTCTGCGGTCCGCGCGGACAATAGCGCGGCGGTCAACGCTTCGCTCCTTATCGGTACCGATGTACCGTCAGTGTCAGAATGGCTACCAGCAAATATTCTTCATGTTGGTATTTGTTTTAAATCTGTTGTAAAATATACCACGGTACAAGCTTATTAAAAAATTTAACTCGACTACAAAATATGTATACTATATGTATATCCAAGTATTTACATACTTAATATCCAAGTATTCTGATAAGTACTTATGTGTGCTAAAATCGTAACTGACCGTAGTCTGGTAAAAAATCCTAACTGCGGTGTGATCGGCAAGACAGTCTGTTAATGTCAATTACATTGTTCGACGGCCATGCTACGGAGTCCGGAAAATCTTCCTCGCGTTCCCTTTTTAAAGTCAAAAGACAAGCCTTCCATCAAATTTCCCGCGCTCAATTACCGGCCGACATTCCCCAATTTCCCGGGCGCTCCAAAATTCTTTCTCACACGAAATCGTGACGTACTTTATTAAACATAAAGCTAATGAACCGTTCGCGAAAGAGCCCGTAAATTAACGAAATATATTACTTAGGCGCAATTAATTTTATGAGTCCATAAGTAGGCCCGGAGCGCGCAGGAAATCTCCACTTAATTAACTTATTGGCCTATTACAGCCGCCCAGAGATTTATATTGGAGAGCTGCGCCGTTGTACTGTTAAGTGGGGACGTGGGCACTAGGCTTTGCTCTTTGTGAAGTGTTACAAACATTTAGTAATGTCACCGTCCGTATCTACCAGTTCGCCATTTTAATGAATTTGCAAATTCGTAATGTAACATTCTGATGTGTTGGCTTTTACCAGTTTTTGTGAAAGATCTCGCACAAACGTTCGTTTCAAGATTATGTATTGACTAATTTTGTTAATTTTATTTTCAATAGTATACCTATGCAAGTATTTTTGCACATTTTCATCTGAGCGTTCATTTAATGACTTGAACTGCGGTTGTGCTGTCAAACAACAGTCGATTCACTAAATCTATGATCATATGGTTATGGTTAAACTTGACTGACTTACTAGACTTGACTGGATTTTACTTATCTTTGACTACGAACAGAACAAAGTATTATGAAGAAAAAAAAATTCGCTTTTTTTTTAAAACGTATGTCACCATCAAACTTTTACGCATACAGGAAGTCATTAATATCGTTCCAGAGAAGTCTCGAATTTTCTGCACTCACAAAAAGAAGTCAGCGGAAGGAGACCACCTGCCACATTGTCGCACAATTGTGTCAAATGGACCGAGGTAATTGCGGCAAAAAGCGTCACACGATACGACATCGGGTACTACATGAATGCTTAATTTGGCGACGCTTTGCGAATGGTGTGGCCGTAAAAAGTTAATCGTTGGAACTTTGGTTGCGTCCGCCGAAAATGGCCGCGTTCTCGCGTGGAATCAATGCTGTTTTTTTTTGTTGAATGTGTGACTACATTACTTAGTTACTTTTTGTTATAGGTCAGGTGAAAAGTTGTATTATTCGGTGAAGATGATTTACTCGTATATACTTTTTGTTGAGCAACGTTTCAAAGTGTTAAATCCCATGAGGATGATGTTCATATTTTTTATGGAGCAACTCAACCAAATGTTTGTAAGGGCCATTTAAATAAAACAAAAACGTATTTGTTATTAGTATACGTCTCCTTGTTGAAAATAAAGCAGGGTTGAAAATAAAAAGTATGAATGAGACAAAACGAGATCTTGAGAACAATGTCTATTTTTCTTCCACATTGCAAGAACAGCATAATATTTAAATAAGCGACACGCATTGGCCGCGTAGTCGTTTGTCTCTTTCTAACACCAATTTTCCGAGAAAATTCTCAGACTATTCTATAAGTTGTAGACTTAAGGAATTGCTTGCAATTCCATGGTATCAAATGGAGCAATAGACAAAAACAGCTGTTCCATCCATCGTCGGCCATTTTGTGAGCGGTCCGACAAACGAACTGGAACGAGTGCTGGGGCGACAGATTACACACTCGTGAACTAATCAAGTGTTAATTAATTTCACGGCGTTGAAACATTCATTTGTGGTGTCAGAAGTCAGGCCGGGCGTGCAGCGTCGAAATAGGCTCGATGACAGCATCGGATTTGTTACGTTAATGTCGTAGATCTAATCTAATAAGCGTGCTTTGTTACTGACAACCTGTGAGCTTTATTTAGTTAAAATTAAAAGAATAGCCATCGTTATATGGCGTACATTAATACTACACTACTATCAATGAGAATTCATTGAAATTTTATAGATATCAAAATTTCTTATCATAGTTGTTGGCTGAAAAATACAAAATCGAAGTATCTAATTTATTATTAGTTTTTTTTTTTAATTAAACAAAGATTTAAAATAGATGTTCCACAATTTAACATAAATGCCGATATGCTGGCGGCTGTAGAGGCGTCAAATTTATTATTTCCTTTGTCATATCTTATCGCTCTACCATAAAATTGAATTAAAAAATAACCTGTCCAAAATGTCAAATGTCACTTCGATAAGTTGGCGGGACTGTGCCTTCGCGTTCCGTTATACGCACGCTAGCGGACACCGGGAGAGGCCAAATCAAATAAGTCAGCTTACTCATTTAGTTTATTATCTTTCGGACTTATTAGCTTAGCGAGAAGAGGAGAAGGCGAAACGTTTGTATGAATAGGGAAAATGGTGTTTGATTTGTTAGAAGCAACGGGTTTAGTGAAATATAAAACTTGTTACATGTTGGTCTGGGACTTAAAAATAATGTGCCAACTGTGTTTCTTGCCTAGCATGTCGTAAAAGGCGACTCATGGTATATGGGGTTTTGGGGGTTGTGTAGGCGACGAGATAGCCACTTGTCAATACTTTTGCACAATTTTCTATCTAACCCAGCCCAGTTTTGTTTCTGGCTGAATGTGGTTAAAGGGGCCTGCTGCCTCTTTGACTCTGCCTACCACTTCGAGGATTATGGGCGTGATGTTATGTAATGTATAAAATTCTTACCAATGCATATTATCAAGTGGCAGAGAAGAGACATTAAAAGCTTAAAACATGGTGCTTATAGGTAAGTGCCTAAATTTTAAAACGCTACGCATCTTATCTTAAAAAATAGCCTACATTTCCCATAGGAAATCTCCTCAGCTTAACACAATGAAAAATGATCAAGCCAGGTCTGCCCAGGCTATCACTTCCATTGTATAACGCAAGGAGCGCATTAATTCATACAATACGCAGCATCAAGGCGGCCCGCGCTAAACAAACTGGATTTAGTGCCGCAATAAAATCTATTATTCTGCTCCCGTGGACTAGAATGTAAATTAATATACAGTTCCGGCGCAATGCAAGGGATATTGCAGAGAGGAAAAATTAATTCATTACATTACTAGCTGTGCCCGCGGTTTCACTCGCGTTTATGGTTAATGTTATATAGGCTAAAGCCTTCCTCGATAAATGGACTATATAACACTGAAAGATTTTTTCAAATCGGACCAGTAGTTCCTGAGATTAGCGCGTTCAAGCAAAGAAACAAACTCTTCAGCATTAAAATATTAGTAGGTATAAGTATAGATTTGCTTAGTTGCGGCCAAACCTCTTTGCGATATTTATATCAGCCATTAATAAAACACAACACAGTATTATATTGTTATTTTACGGATTTCATGTTGTACTGTCATTAGTTTTTCAGTCGTTCTTAGCAGGTCCTAGACATCGTTGGGTCTAAAGCAAGTTGTCGAAGCGACAAGTCGTTTGCACGATGCATGGTATATAAGCCAAATCTGTATTGAAAACTTGCACATCTTACAGCGTCTTAAAATACCAATAGCGCCAATTTTACACGCTACAATATATTAATTAATAGATAAAACATATACCTACGTAAAAATCTAGAAGACCAATAAAAAAAAAAGCAAAACATAATTTATTTGAAATATTCAATTATCGATGTGCATGTATACGACATTATTTTATTAACATTACACATTCTACCTTTCCCACACAATACGATATCTTATCCTGCACAATACGACAAGTTAGTTTCAATTGACACGGAATAAAAATAAAAGCCGTACACTTTTTTCTCAGATGCACTGTGCCTCCATTCCCTCGCTTGAGCCCTGGGACCTAATAAAAGTTAGTTGCAAACAAAAAAGCTAAAATAAGCTCAAAGTGGCAGGCTTTGTGTCGCGGCGGGAAAACAAACAGTATTAAAACGTTTGTGAGGGCTCACTTGGGCCCGCAGTTTATTAATGTCGACTGCAACTTTGTCCCGTGTTGAACTGGGACTCAAAAAGAACGCACCAACTCTGTTCATAGCCTAGCATGTCGTAAACAGCGACTTAAGGTGTATTGGTTGGCAACGCGGCAGCCGCATGTCAATGTTTTTTAAAAATTTCCATGTAACACAAAATGTTCATTGTCCCATGTATGTTGGCGTGTCTAATTAAATTAATGCGATTTATCAACTAATTTGAGGTTGTCAATTGTCTCTTAAATGTCAGTAATGGCCACTGACAGAGAACTTGGTAAAGACGAATAAAATTTAAAAATATTGTATCGATAATAAATAATATCGTGGTATTTTACGTGTAAAAAGAGCGGTGGTAGCTCAATGGTAAGGACACGCGTCTCTTAATCGAGGAGTTCGGGTTCAAACCCGGGCACGTACCTCTGGATCTTTCAAATCTATGGACGTATTTATACCATTAGCTCGACGGTGAGGGAAAACATCGTGATGAAACCTGCAAATTCAAACAACTTTGGATTTGTAATCATGATCCAAAAATTGTCTGGTTCCTCTATCTTAGAGTTATGAAGGTCAGATCGGCAGTCGCTTCAATGTAATTACCAGACTCGCTAAATCCTGGATCATGGTCTAAGCGGACCCCGTCTAAGCACGGGACATAACGCTAGAAAGATAATTTTACGTGTTATTGTCATACCTATGAGCTGATTTCTTAAGTAGTCACCTAAAAAAGTATCAAAGTGTAATTTCTGGTTTCGTAAGTAAACCTTGTCAAACAAGAGATTTTACTTTAATTTCACTGTCGAAATCGGCAATACTGAAGTGGTACTTCAGTACTGAATCTATGGTAACCAAAGACAAAGCTATTCTATATTCTATGTTTATTTATTATATTCAACTGCATGAAAAACTTCATAACACTTTCTAGGATTAACTCGCCTTAATAGTGACAATGTATTAATAAACTCACAAACACAATGATATTTAATTAAAAGCACGTTCATTTGAGACTTAGTAAGAAAATACAGGAGCTTTACGTCGAGACCCGTTTGAAATATTCCATTTGAAAGTTTAATACGTTAATTTAGCGAAGTAAAAGAATTAATTAATTTTAAGAAAATAGCTTAAGAAGTTTACTCGAGTGACGGTGTCTAACACCGGTATTCTCAACGAGATTCGCTCTAAAGAAATTTTTTTTGAGTGGTCACCTTAAGTAATCTCGAATTCTCGAGGTAGACATTTGGAGGGCTCTTCACAATTTTCAAGTTTTTTGTTGTTTTTTTTTATTTTGTAAATTGTAGATATGCCTATGTCTAAAGACATCACTCATCTTGGGAAATTAAAATTTATTTTACAATTAAGAAATATACATAATTATTAGAATAATAAGTTTGATGCATTTTATAGTTATGGTTAGTAAGGTCGAAAACGATATAGGCAATAAAATGTGTCAATTATGCTTATTCACAGCGTGTTGAAACTTGTGTTTGACGATGGCAAGACAACTTAAAATTAAGCTTATGAGCAATGCTGCCGTAAATTCACTTATACTATCCCATGAAAAATCGAAAGCTTTGCACACTAAAGTATTTATCCTCCAGTTGATATAATGACTTGAATGTAATGACTGATTCTGTCATTATATTAGCTTGGTGTAACAAAAACAAACGATAAATTGACACCGTTCGTGCGACACAGTAAATTGTAAATGAACTTATCGATTCGGATATATTTATGAAATTCAAACAGTGATTTAGTCACGAATCATTTGTACAGCTCGCTTATTCGATAGGGTCACCGTAATAATAATAATATATTTATCAGCAATAATTATGTCCTTATTTAAATATTCCGTTTCAATCTGCACTATCTACAGCTTATCGAATCGGATAATACAAATAATATTTATCTTGGATCGTAAACAATTACTTACTTAGAAGAAACCTAATATTTGTGCTCCAATTTGTAGCAGATGTTAGGTACATTGACTTTCAATTAATTGTCATAAAGCAAATTTGACTATTATTGTAGCCTCAGATTACAGTTCTGTAATCTGACATTGTAGCACCAATATTGGTTTATCTGCTACCAATTATACGACCTTTACAACTTAATCCAATATCCAATATGTAAGTATTAATAAATATACATAGTTCCAAATATAAAAAAGAGCATAATTTTGTTTTGAAACGAATTATAGGTAATAACCGTGGTGAGTAAGCAAGTTCAAAACAAGTTTACCACCCCGAATAAATCAAATACTTAAGACAGTCATACGTCGCCATAAACACTAATAGCACTTAATCTAAATTAATGTGTGCTTGCTAATTTATTTGCTACTTTACTGGTATTTGTGTAATTATATTCACCCAAGTTAGTTACCTAGTAAAGAGCAAACTTAAGGCGACTTGTTAACATAGCGGTTTCCCCGACTTTGTATTTCAGTCAGGTAGCGAGTTTTGTTGGACCTCACCTTTTTTTACTCTGTGGCTCAATGGACGGCGATTTACGACAGACTCCGTGGCAACAAAAAGTTTCTTTACATTTTTTCTTTCGTACGAGCATGACTGGCCATTCATAAAAGTTGCTTAAATATTTAAGAAAAAAAGTTTTATGTCTTCGTTTGTGGCATTTGATTTAGAACTTTATTCGAAACGTATTTAAATTTACTTTTATTTGTTTTGGGTTAGTTTATTTAGGAGTTGGGCTGATGCATCCAATATGGCTGCATTGTTTGACGATATTATTTGTGGTTTCGAATGACAATGCAAAGGTTATCTGCAGATTATATTGTGCGGAACGGGACAAAAACGGCATTGAATTTTAACAATGATCAATTTTGTGTTTCTACTTATGCGTGTATGATATTTCAATTTGGATCTTCGATTGGTTGTCATAACCAATAAGTAACTGTTTTCGATTGTCAATTGTTTGAGAGTATCTATTAATATGACAGTTGATAATATAAATTTAAAAGTAGAGTTAATGTTTTTTTTTTTCAAAATTTTATGATGTTAATCTAAATTATGTATTTTCAACATTACGATCTTATTAAAAATGTATCTATTGTATGTATTTATCAACGGAGAAGGAATTGCAGTTTCTAAAATATTTACTGCAAAGCGCGAATGATGCACCCCAAACTAATCCTCTTAAAACAAATTGGGACTACACCTCATGTTGTTAAAACACCAACGGGCATCTGTTATCTGACCATATAGTGTTGTAGGACGCTAATGGCTCGAACTAAAAGCTTCACTCGCAATATTTTGTTACACGGCAACGCGAGAGCTCCATTTTGTAAATAAATTCAATCCTCTATCCCATAGACAAAGTTCGCAACGTCCATTCATCCATTTTAACGAAATAAAAACGTCAAATGTTTGTCGTAGCTAAGGTTCCGTATCTGTTTATAAATTCATTGTAGGTAGACTGCTATTTATATCTATAAAGGTTTTCTAAATATAAGTGGATAAACTTATATTTAACTTATTTTTATTTAATTTAATTTCCTTATAATTCAAGAAATATTTTAAGGAAATATGTTACTATCCGAAGATTGCTTTGAAACTCCCAATACTAATAGTTTATACCCCCCATCTTTATCAAAGGCGTGGAATTTAAACCCTAGTCATACCTATTTCGATTTACAATGACAACATCACGGATTGCTCATTTATTTATTTAATTAACTAGGATAGTTAAATAAATTTCCCATGTTGGTCTGGGACTTAAAAAGAATGTACCAACTGTGTTTCTTGTTTAGCATGTCATAAAAGGCGACTAATAGTACATATATTGGGTTTTGGGTATGTGATTGTGTAGGCGACAAGCTAGCCACTTGTCACTACTTTTCCACAATTTTCTATCTAACCCAGCCCAGTTTTAATTTTGGCTGAATGTAGTTAAAGGGGCTTCCTCCTTTGCCTACCTCTTCGGGGATTATGGGCGTGATGTTAGGTTATGTATGTAGATAAATAAATAAATGGTAGCTAAACCAAATAAAATAGACCGTTCGCCACAGATTCCTAAAGCTATTTGCTACCGTGCCTCTAAAACCGATGTGAATAAAGTTTTCGGATAATCAAAACTCAATTATGGCAAAAACAATGCCGGCCGAATCGAAACAAAACTGCGTGTTTACGAGCCTTTGTCCGTCCGTCTGCTGCGCGTGCACCGATTCGCGGGATACACATTGTTTACTAATGGTTCGTATCTTCGTTTGATGTTGATGTTAAACTCGCATCTTTACCGTTTTAAGGGCTCGTAATACTTAGGCGACTATCGGATTACCGTGCAAATTTGATTTCATTGCATTTCATATCCATTGCATCTTGAACAAATAAATATATGCGTAACAAAACCCAACAGTAATCCTGTAGCTACTTTAAACTTAAGATTACCTATAATTAACTTATGATCTTACTAATATTATAAATGATTGTATGAATAGTGTTTGTTAATCTGTCACGCAAAAAGTATCTATGCATGGATTTTAATGAAACTTTACAATAGTATAGCTTATACATTATAATAACACATAAGCTATGTTTCATAGATGCACCACGCGAGCAACGCCGCGGGCAGAAGCTGGTTACCTTTATTTTCGTTACTTATTATAATATTTGTTTATTTATTTATTAGAACCTTTTTAGTCTTGGAGCGACTTGCCGCGTGGACAGCTTTGGGCCTGAAGATATCTTGATCCTGCTACCCTGAATATAGAATAATCTCCGCTGAATAGAGCAATATTACATTAAATATTCGCGTTTGATTGAAGAGACTAACCAGACCATATATCTACAAATGTACAATGCGACATCGGCAGAAATGGTCCTGGCAGTTTCCAAAACAATAAAATTACTTTGTTAGTCCTGACTCCAATAAATAAAACGAAGACTTTATGATAGTACAAACTTCTTCATCAAAATAACACGAAACGCATCCTGTATGCAGTCTCCTTGCACATTACTCCAAGCTGTGGTAGATCGCAGCGCTGTTTGCCCCCGCACTAACATTGTAGCAGACTGTTTACACCGACACCTCGTAAAGTCCTGCTGCGCCTGCGCTGCGTTTATGCGGTCCGGTGTATTGACACCTTTGTAGACAAAAAAACATAAGACGAGTGGGATGGAGGCGGTACTATTATAAAAACATATATTTAAACAACACTCACGTTACTGGCAAAGATATAAATAAAAAGTCAACTTCTTTGGAAACAAAACTATATTCTAGTTGTCTTATGACTGATTTTTAAGCGGTCAGACAAGTAATTAACAATCCGATAAATTAGGCGCAATGCTCACGATTTTAAAATGCAATCTTATGTTCTGTAACTCAGGTACCTACGTAATGACGTTCTCAAATAGGTAGATAATTTACTTTAGATAACTATTAAAAGTCAATTATTAGCCAGAAACTGTGACATTTAGCACTTGACAGTTGCACAGTTTTATTTTTTTTAATAATTGTGTATTCGTATTTTCTGTGCCTCTGATATTCTCTTCTTGTAAAAAATTGTATTACATCTAAATAAACAAAGTAATTTATCGAGTTGACGTCTTAATAGATAGTAGGTATATTTATAATAAATATACTGGCCCGTTGGTGAGTGGTCAAAGACCCTGGCCACGAAACCGAGAGTCGTGGGTTCGAATCCCGCTAGAGGCAGATGTTTCGTGTGATGAACATGGACATTTATACTCGAGTCATGGATATTTATAAACGTATTAAGGTATGTCTATCCGTTCACCTAGTATCCATAGCACAAGCAAAAGTTTATTTTGGGACTAGGGAATTGGTGTGTCAGTCTGGACTATTTATTAAAAAAAAATAATAATAAAAAAATTCGATTTGTTTTAAAGTGCAAAATTTGTGTATTTTCCCGTCGTGACGCATGTTATTTCCAATGAACCAATCACTGCTCGAAATGTATCATGCGAAAGTGAGTATTCGCATTTCAGGAATGTTTACAAGAGCACTGTTAAGTTAGGAAGGCAAACAAATTAATCGCACAATTACAAATTGTTTACATCGGAAAACACGAACCAATCCGGGAAACTGGCGGTTTGTTACGTTATGACTGCGAGTTGCGATGAAGAGAGACCACACGAGCGACCAGGGCTGTGTTGACTGACACCAGGGACCAATTCGAGTTACTTTCTGCACATGATTTAACAATAAAAAAAAAATAAAAAAATAAAAATTGTTTATTTCGGTAACATAACGTTATTTTTTTTTATTTTTATTTTTTATTATCAGAAACAATGCATACAAGTGATATTATACAAAATAGTACTATTTAAACCTCTAGAGTTTGAGTATAGTACTTACATCAATATTTAGCGTTGACTGCGGCAATAATTTAGACTTGATTAAAACCAAATTTAAACCCTTTTGTAATAAAATTGTCAGTCCTGGTTCGTTCAATAAGCTTTAATTAAGACGTAAAATGTGACACGTCACGTTATCTTGAAATCTCTAAATTGTTTGCATGCAGCCCTGCTCAGTAACAAGTTAACGGGCAAATCTGGCCAATGTTATGGCGGACTTAAATGCATTAGCTGCGCAAACAGACCAAGTATCCCGCTTTGAAGTGCGCCTTGGGAGTGGAGGAGTGGATACGTCGGTGATCCTGTGGGATGAGGAGAAATGGATGACGTATTTGAGTAAATATTGATATGATCTATATCAATATTGGCATGAAGAGTTGTGTAATGAACAGGGAATGCTAGTAACTAACTAGCTTGTAACGAAGTACGTTTATCAACCCTTAGCAACATTGAATTTACTTCTTCTCCAACATGGGGAAAGTTGCATTCTTCTTTGCAATTTAAATATGGTGTGTATATGAAGGATTGAATCTTTACACAAAGGTACTCTTAAACTATTTATACAATATTTACACATGTCTACTTTTGTGAATGGCTTACCAATATTTTCAAGCTTCAAATAATATCTAACCTTAATCCACAAAAAATATCACAGAAATATTTTTAAATTGATGATTACATGCAGACTTTTTTTTAAGATTCGTTTATGGAGAAGTTCTGAGAGATCAAACTCAAATAGACGCACGTTTGACCTGAAAATTGTCGAAATCTTTTAATGTGTCCGAGAATACGTCTTCTCAAATATAACTGGACGGGCTTCCTCCGCTCTAAATCAGAAGAGATTAAAGAAATTTCGAGTGTTTTTATTTATTTGTAAACGAGTGACTAATTTGTTGGAATTTATAGCAGCACTTTTAATGATTCAGAATATGTTTGATGCTGTTTGTTTATTTCTGTTTGGAAATAATGTGAAATTTGTTGCTTTATGTTCTTAATAATTGGGCGTTGAAGTGTCAGATATAGTGAAGCTATTTGTTTGAAATTCAGTTACCTACCATAACTATGCTATTTACTAAATATTATAAGCTGAAGAGTTTATTTGTTTGTTTATTTGCTTGAACGCGCTAATCTCAGGAATTATTAGTCCGATTTCAAAAAAACTTTCAGTGTTAGATAGCCCATTTATCGAGGAAGGCTATATTCTATAGAACATTAACCATAAACGCGTTTAAAACCGCTGATACAGCTAGTTTATGATAAATGCGGCGTTTTATATGGTAGATATATATAAAGTATTCATATATAACATATATAACATAACATAACATCACGCCCATTATCCCCGAAGGGGATGCAGATTTAAAGGGGTAGCAGGCCCCTTTAACCATATTCAGCCAAAAATAAAATAATAATGGGTTGGGTTACATGGAAAATTGTGAAAAAGCAAGAGGCTAGTTTGTCGCCTACTCAATCACATATCCAAAACCCTATATACCATTAGTCGTCTTTTACGACATGCTAGGCAAGAAACACAGTTGGAAATTTTTTTTTAAGTCCCAGACCAACGTGGGACAATGGGCTGGGTTAGACGGAAAATTGTAAAAAAGTAGTAACAAGTGGCTAGCTCGTTGCCTACACAATCACATACCCAAAACCCGATATACCATTAGTCGTCTTTTACGACATGCTAGGCAAGAACCACAGTTGGCACATTCTTTTTAAGTCCCAGACCAACACGAAAGTAGTAACGGTAGTTATTATTATGAAAACGAAAACGTCGATTTTGTATTCAGGTTACAGATAAAAAACAAACAACTGGCAAGTAAGGAATTGATAAAAGCCTAGTAAAACATATCTTTTCCGCACAGAACCCACACGTAACTGTGATGGCAGTGGGACGTATACAGGGGAATTTATTATAGTTGCTTTGCGTTTAGACCTAATAGCGTCTTCAAACCAGTTCCACTGGAGTCTCGGAATTCATAAACGAGTACTTGTTTAGACAGAAGTATTCAATTGTGACTTTGTGAGTTGCAAAAGGTTTTTCAGTGCACGAAACATTGCCATTTAGACAGTGACTCGATATTTCCTTTAAGTGTTTACCGTCAGTCATTTAGTTAATCAAAAGCCGATCTTGAAATTGTCAAACTGTATTTAAAGTATCTGACATGACATGTCATGTTATTGACATGACAGATTAATCACATAACAAAAAGAGTGCAATCCTAAAATCTATACTTATAATAAATCTGTAGAGAGGTCAATTCTGTACATGAAATATATTTTCAAAATAACTATCAGGGGGTGATTAGTGATCGATACTGATGCCAAAAATGCAATCAGTAAAATTTTTGTCTGTCTGTCTGTCTGTCTGTCTGTATGTTCCTTATAGAAACAAAAACTACTCGACGGATTTTAACGAAACTTGGTACAATTATTCTTCATACTCCTAGGCAGGTTATAGTATACTTTTCATCACGCTACAATCAATAGGAGCAGAGTAGTGAAGGGAAATGTTGGGAAAACGGGAGAAGTTACTCCATTTTTTAAGCTTCCGTCGTGTGTGCAGCCTTAATGGTTAAAGTTACATAGAAATCATGTAAGACGCGACATAAACGCGGGTGACACCGCTGGCACAGCTAGTCATCAATAAATTTGTCATGCCTTCAGAAGTAGGGATGGATGGATAGGATCAAAAAAAAATCTTTATTTCATTACACGTAAGAGTTGTTAGAATTTGTGAGCTCCTCCTTTTAAGTATTAAAAAACTTGTATGAGAAAGGACTCCTCTTTTTTCTGTAAATGAATCTATCTGTAGTGACAAAGGTATTTGCTAATTAGTTTTAAATTTATTCAGTTTGTAATCGAAGTTAATAACAAAAGTACGTTAAGTTATAATCGGCTTATGGATTAATAGGATTGGTCTCTCAGACGTGTAGCTGGGTAGGGCATGGTGCATTAAAATGAGGTTATAGAGCTTTCAAAGGTTTTAATATGAGAATCTTTGGTCTGGACAGTTACATCCCCGAACCCAGGGGCGGATCTTAAATGTTAGGGGCCCTGGGCTAATCCTACTTAGAGGTTGAATATGTTTTTTTTCTATGATAATACTACTGATCCTCGTTCTGTTCATTAGATATGTGTATTGTCTGCGACGGGGGCTTTTTCGTCCATGGGGCCCTGGGCTGCAGCCAAAAAATCCCCTAGTAGATCCGGCAATGTTGCAATGAGATTCACCCTCGAAATTTTAAACAAATTACCCCTATATAACCATATTCTTAACCGACAAAATTCGTTCCGCGTCTACCAAACAAAATAAGAAAAGCAAATAAGCTTAAGAAACAATCACAGCATCATAACGACCGGCAATTATACTCCAATCCATCATCCTGGCTCATCAGGCCCGGGGGTGGACTTTATGTCAACTGCAGAACTTCCAGATTCCTGATTGATGGAAACCTTGCCATTCCTGTTGTCAAAGCAATCAGAAGACCGTAGACCTTGTGTCAAGTCCAGAAGGTTCAGATTACCCTGGTCGGTAGAAGGTTGATAAGGCCTGGTCTGGTCGTGGGGACTTTATGTCAATTGCAGAAGGGTCAGATTGCTTTGATAGATGACAGCTCGTATGATTTATGGTGATTTCATTGGGATCTTAATGCCGTGTCTGGGATGGGAGAGGTTGTTTGTTTTTAGCTTGAAAAATAAGTTTTCAATGCTTACGAAATCTTTAACGTTAATATAAAATTGCTCATTCTTTAAAATAATGTCTATGGAAGTCTCAGTTGATCTGAGATGGAAGTTAAAGAAGTAAGGAAGAAAAACCCTTCAATCACATTGAAATTATATTACTAAAATCAGAATGAAAATGGATTGCGGTGGTAGCTCAATGGTAAGGACACGCGCCATAACCGAGGAGTGCGGGTTCAAACCCGGGCACGTACCTCTGGATTTTTTAAATCTATGTACGTATTTATACCACTAGCTCGACGGTGAAGGAAAACATCGTGATGAAACCTGCATATTCAAACAACTTTGGATTTGTAACCATGATCCAAAAATTGTCTGGTTCCCCTATCTTAGGGTTACGAAGGTCAGACCGGCAGTCGCTTCAATGTAATTACCAGACTCGCTAAATCCTGGATCATGGTCTAAGTGGACCCCGTCTAAACACTGGACATAACGCTAGGAAGATGATGAGAAAGAAATTGGATTCTTGAAATCAAATTCCGAATAAAAAGTAAAATTATTGTTTTACGACGCATTTAACTATTAAAAAGTTATATATTATCGTATTTCGTTATATATGTACTCAAATCGTTAAGAATATACATTGGAAATCAATAGGGGTTTCTTCATCCTGCCGCACACACAACGTACCTACCTACCTGAAATACACAAACTGTCACTAACCAGGTAGTCTATTAACGTCTACATTTGTGGACATATTTATGTATTTAGTAGATTTCTTAGTAAAAGATCGTTAAAATTTATTCATTCCTTACATGCGCAATACTGAAAACACCGTTAATCATTGACACCCATTCAAACCATACAATACAAAGGAAAGAGAGAGCCGTGTGTAATTTGTTGCATATTTATCTGTGCTAGCTCACTGACCGCTAATTAAATATGAAGACAAATGGCCTTGAAATGGTAAAAGAGACTTATGAGTGATGTATTTTATTCATAATGTTTAGTTAACCATATAGTTTACTACATATATTGTCCTACAAAATGCGTGCGCTGCGGAAAAACTGCGGTGTATCGCTCACAGACTGCGTTCGGAATGATGATGTAAGAAAGAGAGTCGGTCTGAAGGACATCGTCGGAGTCAAGGTAAGAAGAGGCATGCTCTGGTAGTTCGGACATGTGGAAAGAATGGATGACGAAAGATTGA
Organism: Glyphodes perspectalis; assembly: GCA_951394215.1. Lineage (NCBI taxonomy): Eukaryota > Metazoa > Arthropoda > Insecta > Lepidoptera > Crambidae > Glyphodes > Glyphodes perspectalis. The sequence goes on along the minus strand of OX596213.1, from coordinate 14,963,380 downwards.
CTAAACAGATATACAATGCGAAAGTGGAAGGATGTAGAAGCCGCGGAAGGCTCAGGCTCACCTACCACGACTAGATTGGTCGTGTATTAACAGAAGGTGATATCAGTAGTCATAAAAACCGTAGAGCTTGTATGAAAAGGATCATGAATGTTGAAGAGGCGAGTGAGGTGTGTATATTTATTTCTCAAGTAAGTTACATACAGACATTACAAAATTAAATTATTTTATAATAATAACACGCTAACATGTTCATTTTACAAAATAGCATCTGTCATAGTTTAACTAATAACCTTAACGTTAATATTAACGTCTCGATATTCTAAAAATTTGTAGGACTAACTAACTAACTAACTAAACTTCACTCCACTTCCCCAGCGGGGTAGTCAAAGAGAACCGAACGAGGTGTGAACTAATTTTCAATTATTTATAGCATAATCACCATCAGTCTCAACAAACACATTTACGTAATTCTAGACAAGGAACACAGTTGGCACATTCTTTTTAAGTCCCAGACCAACATGAGACAAACAAGTGACATGGGACATTATTAATCGTGAACTAATATTCAATTATTTATCCCATAATCACCATCAGTTCCGAACACAATTTGCAATATTTAATCTCAGTTTTCTTCAAGCAATAATGACAAGTTATATTTGAACTGAAACGAGAAACGCTATATAATGGTTTGATGAGCTAAATCCTAATCAGTGCCTGTCGAATTTGTATCGTAAAGCTATTACATTTAGGGTATTGTTTCCAATAACTTGTTTTTTATTTGTGTCCCTTGGCTTGGGGGACCCCGAAAAACTGATTTCCGTCTGGAAGACGATTGTCTCTGTTTACTGGAAGGGTGACGATAATTTATTAAAAAAAATGGACATCTCAAAATAAAAACTCAGTCAACGCCTAATGTATGTCCTTAGGACTAATAAACATAAAATATTGAAACAAATTTGAATAAAACAATAGTGTGCGTTTACAGTATATAATAAATAAAAATAAATAAATATCCGACTACATCACATACATTGATCACGTCACGTATTACGGATATCAGAATCAACAGTGATATTACGAAAATATATACTTAAATATTGGATATTAACGCCCAGACACAGAACAAACACAAGTATTCATCATACGAATATTTGTCCTGGGTGGGAATCGAACCCACAACTCTTGACGCATGGGGCAGGGTCACTACCGAATGCGCTATCGAGCCAGTCGTATGTCTTCATCATCAGTCTATCGTCATCCACTGCTGGACATATGCCTCTCCCAAAACACGCCAGTCAGCACGATCTGCGGTGCGGTGCACCGATCTATTCTCATCCAGCTTTTACCCGCCACCCTGTGGAGAACGTCTTCCCATCTAGTCAGAGGGCGTCCAACTACGTTGGACGATACGTATGTCATGTACAGTATGTCTTAAAATGGAATAAAATTTATTTTTATAGCTTTCTCAGCTTATAGCTATAGAGCAATACCCGCAAAAAAATATTGTCTCATTAAAATTTTTACTATTGATAATAATTAACGATTAGTTACTTTCAATAAGTTGGTTTCCACTCGCAGAAACTTTCAATTGTTTATGGCTTTATACAATAAAGATTTACAACTATTGCTTTGAAATTTGCACATTTATTTTAATGTCCCGCCGTGTCCGACTACAGCCGCACTCATGGTTGCTCTACTCGCCGCAAAACAATGGGTTATTAGCGTTTTTGCCAATAACAACGTCGAATTGTGAGCCTAATGCGACGCTCTCGACCGGAGAGCCGATCTCCCGTACCGTCTGCACCGGTGACAACCATTGAACCTACAAAATAGCTTTTTTTTTTAAACTAGCAGTGCCCCGCGGTTTCACCCGCGTAGTTTCCGTTACCGTGAGTATACGGGGATAAAATATAGCCTATGTTACTCGGTGATAAAGTAGCTTTCCATTGGTGCAAGAATTGTCCAAATCGGTAATGCTCTTTAACTTTGTGTTTTTGTCAATTTGTTAACGCGAAAAAAATGTGTCTAGAATTTTTGTATAATCTAAATAGAATTATAGTTTTAATGCAGTCATCATCCTTATTCAGAATAAATCAGCCGCTTTAAGAAACAGAAAAATATTAGTAAGTAACTCAAATTAGAGATGATGGAATTTCATCTTAACTTAATATTCTATTTTACTATGTTAAAAACAAACTATATATAACTATAACATATAATAAAATAAGTTGACCCGGCGCTCTTCGTAACGCTCCGTTCTCGGATTTTCAATAGCCTTTTTTTTTTCTTTTTTTCCGCGCAACATTTAGATTTTTTTCTTTCATAAGAACCTTTGTCTGATAATAACATAACTTAACAAGAATTAGCGAAGTCGGTAAAGCTGTTCTGAAGTATAGCTTTGGGGTGGAGGACCACCCTTATCACTTAGGGGTATGCAAAAATCGGTTAAACCGATTCGGAGGAATATGGCAACTAACACTGTGACACGATTTTTATATATATATATATATATATATATATATATATAAAGATATAGATTATTACTAATGTACATTCGACAGAAACAATTAATATATGTTATACAACTACTACTATTCAATATTGAACATTATTGCAAATAAACATACATGCAATCCATTGATCATGACTGTACTCTTATGTATAAAAATAAACCCGCCAGTGATTTGCAGAGCATGAGAATTATTGTGATAGAAGAAATGGCAGCCTGCGTTAGCTCTATAATTTATTCCCGCTTTATAAACATGGCGCATTTCTTTGGTGCCATCTGATTGGCACCTGACTGAGGGCCGAGTGCAAGAAAATGCACCATTGTACGAATGATTTATTGCTGCAAGAAAATATTGTGAGTTATATTTTATTTACCACCAACTTATACGCATAATATCAATACATAGGTTTGGGTAGATATATCGCGATGTTTTTAAAAGTGAACTTTGAAACTCTTTCAGATTCACAGATTTTAATAATAAGAATATTATTGTCCCATGTTGGTTTGGGACCTAAAAAGAATGTGCCAACTGTGTTCCTTGCCTAGCATGTCGAAAAAGGCGACTAATGGAATATCAGGTTTTGGGTATTTGATTATGTAGGCGACAAGCTAGCCACTTGTCACTACTTTTTCACAATTTTCCATCTAACCCAGACCAGTTTTATTTTATTTTTGGATGAAAGGGGCTTGCAACAGCAAGGTAGGCAGAGTCAAAGGGACACCTTTGACTTCGCCTACCCCTTCGGGGATTACATGTATTAATATTATTAATATGTGTGATTTAAATATATAGTCATTATTGGGTCGTTATTATTAACATTGAACCAAAATACTTGTAATACTAGTATTCAAGTTGTTTTTATTAAATAAAAAGAGAATTACACATAATTATATCTAATGATCACATATCATTGCAATACAATTGTCTTCAGTGTATATAATTTCTGAAGATATATACATATACAAAATCTTATTAGAACCTGAACTTTATTTACACCAACATATCAGCGAATACAGGTGACAGGTCTACATTCAGCTCACTGGAGTAGCAATAAGAAGGATCTTTCAATCCTTTAACGTATTGAGAGCAAATAAGATATCAGCTTCCGCTGATAGATGAAGCAAGCCACCACAGGAGCATTTTTTCAGCAGTAGGACAGCAGTTCTTCCAAGGAGCAGGGCTTCTCGCAGCACTCCGTCACCACGCCCCACTTGCCCCTCGCGCCCAGCGCCTTCGCCCGCGCCTCCTGCCACCAGCCGCCCGCCCCGTACTCCGCCGCGCTCCGAGCCTCCTCCGCCCCATAGCTCTCCCAGGAGTTCCGCCCCGCTCTCTTCTCGGTCGCGGCGTCGCACAAGTATGCCAGCGTGTTGGCGAGCCGCCTGCCGCAGTAGTACTGCGATGAGGACTCGCCCACCACCGCCGCCGCCAGCAGCACCGCCATGACCAGGAACACGAGGACCTTCATGCTGCTGAGGAGACCTTGGTGTTGCTGCTTAAGGAATCTAGCTGTTGCTGCTGAAGGGACCTTGCTGTTGCTGCTTTGGGAACCTGGATTAGAATGTGCAGCTCTCGAAATCTAGCCCCATTTTATACTCAACTTAGAGACAACAATTTACCTTCTTAGGTATTCATTTTTAACGGCGTAGGTTGAGATAAGTATGTCACTGGCTCAGGGTATGGAAATTTGTTAGTTCACGTGGAAAAATCTGAAGTGGCGTTAATTATATGAGTACTGTTCTAGCGTCATGGATTTACTTAACTGCATCTTGCGAATAAATTAATACTTGTGGATGTTTGAATAATGGAAAACGTTCATGTCTCTCATACTAGAAGCTAAATTAATTTATGCCATGTGATTCTTTGAATAAAAATATGTACAATTTTGTAGTATATAGTCGTATAATCTTCATAAAATGTAGCTTTTTAGGTAAAGACGGAAGAAAGTATCGTCTCGTTAAGAATTAGCATTAGAAATAATTATGTACCTACCTAAATTATTGCTATGTTACTGAGATTACACATATTATTAAAAAAATAAATCGGAAAGATACTTAGGAACTGATTTAAACCAATTGCCATGACTTAGTTACAGTTGCACTAAAGAAACTAAAGCACATGTCTAACTTCCCGATAATCGATCATAATCAAGAATATTGTTCCTAATTAGATAAATCTAAGTTCCAATGCATCTCTAATATTTCGCCAATGGTTACAGAAATAAAAGTTTTTCAGAGATTAAATTGGCTGCTAATTAATCAGATTTCAAATTAGGGGCCAAATTACAATTACGTAGATTGGCAATAACTATTTGTCTGTCTGTACGTCGGAGGCGCGGGCGCAGGCGCGGCAAGCCCGCATTACGATTGCGGTGCGAGTCCCTTTTCGACCTTATTACAGAACTCGAAATTCAAACTACATTCAGTTTATTTTATTTGGGTTTACGGTGATAACTTTTACACTTACCCAAGTATTAACTTTTTTGTTATAAGGCGGTAAGTGCCTTCCATTTTCAGAAAACGCTGAAATTCAAAATTTTTGTTTATAATTTTACTGCAGGTCATTCGATCTTATTTATTTATTAATAATTTATTATTATTTATTAATACAAGATATTACTGCGACCTTTGTCACTTAAACCATGCGATACTAACTTTAGTTTAAAAATACCAATATTTTTTTTATGATAGCATTAGCATTGGAGCCATGCTTAATATAAATAAAGCAGGAAAAACATCATGAGAGAACCTGCACATTCAAATAATATGAATATTTTTAATAAGTAAGTAACACTGTCTGGAACGAACGGTCAGGAGGCAGTCGCTGCAATATAATAGCCAGATTGAAATGAATGAAATTAAATATTGTCTTTATTTACGTAGGCTTAAAAAATGCATTTTTAAATCGTCAGAATGAGATCAATCTAAGACCACAGTTCAAAACCTACACTCTGGATAAAATGCTAAGAAAATAACAATGTTGAGATGATGTTTTATTAATTTAACGTAATTACATTAATTTAAAACGCTGCTTAGAAGAATGCGTTCACAATTTAAAAAAATCATTGGATTATAAATTATAAATAACATTGTTACAATTAAGAAAGCTCACATTGTTTACCCATAAAGTATAATTATTGCTGTCGTAAATCTCCGTTTATGAGCTAAGGTGACCAGAAATAGAACTTTTCCGTTCAAAAACCCCATTAAATTATGGACAAGTTACTTCTCCGGTTCACCCGGGCGGATTTTGATTCAGAAGGATTTTGTGACAGACGGATAGACATCCTCAGAAGCCCACCTCAATTGAAGTATGACTCAAGTGAATGACTTGAGGAACAGGAGATTAGCGATTTAGTTCCTCGTCCAAACTTTTAAATAATTAAAATATGCTCGGTTTCAAATAAAAATATTTTTCGATTAAAATAGCTACGGCTTATACGGCATATCTAGAGCTCTCATTTTCATAATTTTTAGGCATTTTAAATATAAGTTTTAAATAATATAATATACAATGAATGGGAATATCACATAAATCATATTTATTTATTAAGAATAGAATTATCGTCGCCTTTGACTAAACGTATTAGAAAATTTATATTTAAATGACATTTAACGTAATTTAGTTCTATTCGGTATAAATAATTTTGACGCATTTTAAATTAAATAGATACCTATTATTTCGTCTTAAATGATGAAGTTTTCAGATAGTTAAAGTAAAATAGGTATATTTTTTAAGAATACTAGTCTTATTATTGTGATAATTTACAAAATATCATGCTTTATAGTATAGCGTGCATTTGCAAAATATATTTCACCCGCCTCTTCCCCTAACTCGCGTCCGATGACGCGCCATGTTTGTATTTTGACAGGTGACATGTGTCATTCCGTCGCGGCTTCGGGTTCGAGCGCTCTGTTTTGCATTTTTTCAATAAACACGTGCGCAAGACGTTTTCGTGTTTACGGCCTGCTCGCCGCCTCATTGAGATCTTTTTGTGACGCTTTTTGTTCTTGTTGCAGGTACGTAATGAGGGGATAATGGCTGGATGCGTTGCGTCCGAGGATTTGTTCCCGCGGCGCGAGGTAATTTGTGAGTAGGGGTTTAATAAGATTTATTGTGTGCTGTGATAGAATAAGTGCATAGCTGAACATCTTATTGTCTTTGTCTTTTGTTTTATTGTTTTGTTCTGTAGTGACTAAGAGCGAATATCTTCGTTTGTATAAGTGCAACAATATGTTTTGTTGGATACTGTTCAATATTTATTAAATAAAATATATTCTTCCACCTGGTCAAATTTAGTATGCGACACTTTGAATGGTATTTTGGACGATGAATGAATTTTATTAACGAAACTGGTTCATGTATTCACTCAAATGTGTTCACTAAGATCTGATATTGTTTAGCTAAGCTCATTAGTTAAATGTCAATTCAACTTGAGAGTTGGATACTTGGGCATACATACATACATACATACATAATATCATGCCCGTAATCCCCAAAGAGGTAGGCAGAATCAAAGGGGAAGCAAGGCTCTTTAACTAATTCAGCCAAAAATTTAATTGGGCTGGGTAATGGAAAAAGTAGTGACAAGTGACTAGCTCGTCGTCTACACAATCACACACTCAAAACCCTTGCCTTTTACGACATTCAAGGCAAGGAATACAGTTGGCGCATTCTTTATAAGTCCCCGACAAACATGGGACAAACCGACCAGAATGGGCTAGCTATACATGTGACCTCTAAAGCGGCAATATCGGCGATCAATTTGTCAGCCTTGTTTTTGTCGTTTATAAAATGACAACTCGTATTGTATCGAAACTAAACTGAACAACACTCGCTAGGCCAACTTGCTAGAAATCGGTTTACAGCATCATTTTGGAAATAATTTTCTCAAACAAACCTAATCACATTACTCTACTATAATAAATGTATTTAATTCTCCATGACTAGACTACACAAAACCAAGGCTAAAAATACGCATTTCCCTTCAGATCGTAAACGAGAGATTCACGGCTCTCGTTTTAAATCTGTCACAATTTACGAAATCAACAGCTATTTAAATTAAATTTAATCTAAACTGTAGACTATGATCCATAAAATGTTCGGAACAGCGTCCTGGGTGGGACCGTCGTGGCAGGCTAAACTCTTAGCGTGCTGTTGACAGAAATACTGGCTGCAGGGCGAAGACGGGTACCCCAGGGAAGTTGCTTGGGACCAAGTTTATTGCTACTGACTTGAGACGCTTGGATAACTCTGTTACGATTGTGATTTTGGCAAATATTTATTAGGTGTTTATGTACCTACATGCTAATATTTATATTAATGATTTCGGTAACTTTTTTGTGAATGATTTGGAAATGCTATTCATTGTCTATGTAAGTAAAAATATTTCTATTTTATCAACCGACTTCGAAAAGGAGGAGGTTCTCAATTCGACAGTATATATTTTTTAAACATCAAGCCAGTACTTAGGTACTTGACAATCTCCAAAGGAGTCCTATTAGGAATTCTTAGGTTTGTACTTACATCCTATAATTTTTGATATAACCCAACCGTAGTTGTGAGTGAATGCTGTGAAATCATCGTATATGATACCTTAATAGTTTTAGCGTTAATTTTTATGGCTGAGATTGTTTATATGCCCTGGTATCGAAATATCAACACTTCTGGAAACAGTGTGCGAACTAACGTAAAACGTAAACTAGCCACAGAACAGACAGCTCGAAACTTATAAGCGAGATAGAAATACACAAAGTAAGCGTATTATAAACAGGATTCATATTTATCAAAGTGAAAAATTGATATTTAATGCAGCGGGTTTTTCGGTGCACTCATTGCACGGGGCGCCATCAATCACGGACGAAAAAAGAACCTTTTACAAAATAAACGGAAAGAGCGCGAAATCTGGAGGCGTGACTTTTTACTTTTTTATTTTCGACCCGTCGTTGGCAATCATGTTTTGTGCCAGTTAAACGTTAAATTATTTTCGAGAATACCTTTGAGATTATTTCGAAGCGAGGAAATTCGCTAATTGGGTGGAAATATGATGAGTGTTATGTTCCCTTGACATGGACACCGAGCAGCGACTTACAGAATTAACTTTTTTTGCATTTATTAATAATCTCATTGACAAAAACGTCTCGAGTGTCTTTTGAGCTGGTTGTAATAAATATTCATAAATAATATTGTGCATTTTTTTTAAGGTGTTTGTGTGTTTTGCGCTGTCTGCGGTTATTGTATTTGAAAGGTAGTTTTTGTCTGGGTAATCTGCTGTCAGAGATCTTAAATTATTATTTATGTCTAATGTGTTATGTAATTTAAACAAATATTATTTCATCGTATGCAAGATTTTACGTATAGTGTCATCATTTCTTTTTTATCTGAGGCTATAGTTAGACTCTAGTGTGGCCTCAATAAGTCTTGGTCTTGTATATGGGCAACATTATTTTAATCACAAAATTTAACTGCTAACAAGCTCCGCTCTATTTCTAAATGAGCAATTTGTAAAAAGAGTAAAAAAACAAATTTCCAATTCTGTGAACCGATCCCGGATTGATGTGACGTCACGGGACACGGGCCCGTGGGCGTGCGTCGTGTCATTAGCAGGCAATAAAGCGCGCGTGTAAACACGAGCGACCGCAGCGCCCTATGCCGGCTAAATCTGTACCGGCCGGGGCTGGAACTGTTACGCGTTGTTTTTTTGTGTAGCAGCATCAGGATTGGGGGTTTTGAGTTAGATTTAAATGGCATTATTACAAAAAAGATAGTAGTTCTTTTTAATATATATAGAGTAGGCTTATACTTACCTGAAATGTACTTTGTGTTCTATTGGTTATAAATGGGCCACTTTGAAGGCTGGATTGATAGCTTAAAATTAAAAACAGCAAGTAATAAAGGTGAGTCCACCAAAACTTTTAGCTTAGTTACCAACCAAGAATTTACAGCTAAACGTAATTTTTCGTTGCAAAATTTATTTAACTTTAGTAAATATGAGTACTATTTCTTAAATTAAACAATTGCATAAAAATAATATTTCAAATACCAACAATATTTTATTCAAGTAAGTACTTAATATTTATCTAAGTTACGAACTAATAAAAAACATGCATCAGGGTATTATCCATAGCAAACGTTGCACAATTTATTATCTAGAGATACCAGTGCGATTCTTCAGAAAAATAGCAACGATTGCTTTAATTACAAGTATACAATTTCAATCACGAACTTAGAGTCCGATGATAAAATTAAAGGAAGAAATCATGTAACATCTTCCCCGTTAGATCCACGGAATCAATCAATCGCCCGTTTGAAGTCGGCGTGATCAAAGCCTCTACGTGTATGTATTTTAGGCCTGTCCGTCCGTCCGTAGACTGGTTTGTGGGCTTGTGGCTCCTGGGCCGCTCGGTAAACAGTTTTGAGTAGGATCTTGATCTATTGGCTTCCTGAATACCAAATCCGGCTCAAAGTGGAAACTCCAGGACTTATCTCACATTAGCTTAAGTTTGCAGCTAAGTCCGTTTTTCGGAATTGAGAATTAAAGAAGTTTTATCCTAGATTCCTAGATAGCTTAAGGGAACACAAAGATTATAATATAAAATGTATCTTGTCATAGTTAGTGTGCGAATATATTCATGCCTTTTTATGCATGGGCGTACGCATTCATCCAGGGGGCAATACAATATTATAGGTACCTTGGGACACGAGTTTCAGGGGGGGGGGGGGGAGAAGCTGCCCCCTGCCCCCCCATGGGTACACCCGTTCCAATATACATTATGTATAATATAAATATATAAAAGTGACAGTATTTCCGCTTAGTTAGGTGTTTTTATATTTTATTTTATTTATATGTAGAACAATCAGCTCTTTTTTGCTTATAAAGTGTGAATGACAGACAATCTTAAAGACTTCCATTTTCATTCGTGTATTTTAAGTACACAGTAAGGTACTTATTTTTGTAATAAAAGATTCCGTTCCGTCTTTTCAAATTCATTTTGAATGTTGCCTCTTCATTAGCCCTTTGTTGGTTTTTCGACGTTTTTCTTTTTTTTTCACCATCTTGTTTTTGTTAGTCTTTTGACTCTTTACGTTACTTTCTTTCGTTTGATTTCTGACTCTTTGTAAGCAATCCTTGTATTTTATTTCAATTTTATTTCTTTTTCTGTTTCATATCTCAATTTATATTTTGTCGTGCTATCTTCTAATATTTTTACCCGCTTTTGTGACAAAGTATGTAAATATCTTTTCATTTATCTTCGGTTATCTCTGCCTACCCCGCTAGGGAAGTGACGTGAAGTTTAGTTAGTTAGTTATATAACAAAGTATGCCTAGGATAGAAGCAGGAAAAATATGAATAACCATAGATTTTACTGCAAAAATTCCTTGTTGGTCTAGGATTTCAGAATAATTTTCCAATTGTACCTAGCCTAGTGTATTTTAAAAGTGTATATAATTGTGAAGGTGACGAGTTTGCGTTAAAGTTACATAGAAATCATGTATGATGGAAATAGTCTATATAGTATTAACCATAAACGCGGATGACACCGCTGGCACAGCTAGTACATAATATAAATCATGTATCGTACGTAGGTAGAGATATTCTTTCAGTAATTTATCTGTGTAGTCATATATTAGATACATAAACCAACCTTTTTACACATTATTAATGATTATTACCTAAACGAAACATTATCCCAATTCTCTCAAATGATCCCAAAAAACAAAACAAAATATAGTTTGACAAATAGTTGTAAAATCGTCGTAATACGAAGTGTTCGTCGGCAATAGATGCCATCTCTCAAATGAAGCAATAAGAAACTGGAGACGAATCGTAAACTGTGACCACTCGCCGCTCCAACAATGACGTGAATATGCATACAAATAAAATGTAAAGGCTCCGCCGAAAAACATGAAGGAGATTTACACCCGACGATATGAAGTGGACACGATTAAGAGCGGTGGTAGCTCAATGGTAAGGACACGCGCCTCTTAACCGAGGAGTGCGGGTTCAAATCTGGGCAAGTACCTCTAGATTTATCAAATCTAAGTACGTATTTATACCACTAGCTCGACGGTAAGGGAAATAATCGTGATGAAACCTGCAAATTCAAACAACTTTGGATTTGTAACCATACATACATAGACATACATAACTTCACGCCCATAATCCCCGAAGGAACCATGATCCAAAAAGTCAGATCGGCAGGCGCTTCAATGTAATTACCAGATTCGGTAAATCCTGGATCCTGGATGATTTGAAGTGGACACGATTTCTGCAAAAGGATTTTCATTTGAATCGTGTTCATTTTAAATCGTCTGTTGTTTAGGAAGCAAGTGTGAGTAAACTTGCATAATAAAGGTTATGAGGGTTTTCTGGATACAATATACACCAGATAGTTAACCTATTTGCAATAATTAGGACAAAACCTGGTTGTTAAAACCGATTTTTTCGGTTTAAGATATTTTTTGGGTCTTTGACGTGCACAGTGTCGATTAATGCAAGAAACCTTTAAAATTTACTTAAAGGATCATACTCAGTTTTGTTTTTTATTATTGGATGCAACACGCACAAAAGTCACGATCGTAAGTCGTCACGTGTAAATCGCTTAAAGGACACCGCTTCGCGCTATCGCGACAATTAATCGCTCAGCGCGACACAATCGCTCGCCGCATCGCGTATCGCACGTCCGATCGCGTCGCTGCCGAGCGATCCGTCGCGCGACGAAAATGACGGCCTGTGTAAACCCGCCTGTTGACTTACACTTAACGAAATTGTGTCATTTTGAAAGTGTTTGATTTATTGGATCTGATGGCGTTATTATCGTGACAGTTACGTTGATAAAAGAATTTTGAAGGCTCCAATTTTTTATTAAAATTAAATAGGTGGTTATTGAGCGTTTAAAATACTAGCGAAAGAAGAAAGAAAGTGGTTATAGAGCATGTTTAGAAGCTACCTATTACGGCTTTGTAATAGGTGCAATAAAGAGTACCTGTGTACCTAATAATTTTAACGAGAATAACGTATAAATCAAAAATCCAAGGCTGACAGAAAAGAGTATGACTATTGACTACTTTCATTAAGTACAAAATCAAAATGTCGCCAACATATAAGATAATGCTAAAGCAAAGTTTATTAACTTCTTAATTTAAAAAGCTGTCTAGAATAAGTAGGCATCGCAATACGCTATAACAGCAATGGTCCTTAACCTTAAGCCATGAAACATACCTATTTGTTCGTAAATATAGAACACTATCCCATTCAATTATCAATGGTACGTCTAACACCTAGCTCCTATTTACACAGCCACTAACTTCGATCGAACTGCTCCTGACGCGGAAACTTGCTCGGTATGAACTGGTCTGCTCCGGAACAACTGGATTACTGGAGCGAGCGAACAGCTGACTGGACTGACTGATGTTAGCGGAACAGATGTGATGGAAACTTTGTTTTGCTTTCGAATTAGTTCCGACGTGGTGTTGGCTCAGTGGTTACGGGCGTCTTGTGTGCGAGAGATGTTGATCTTGTATTGTCGGCAAGATAAGTAGCCGAGCATTATTATACCGTCTAACATACAAAACTGTTACGTCTGCATTCCACACAAGAAAAAAGTGAGGGGGCAAAATGGGGTCTCTTTTTTGTTTACTAGCTTTGCCCGCGGTTTCGCCCGCGTTTATGGTTAATTTTATATAGCCTTTAGCTTTCCTTGATAAATGGGCTATCTAACACTGAAAAAAAATTTTAAATCGGACCAGTAGTTCCTGAGATTAGTGCGTTCAAGCAAACAAACAAACTCTTCAGCTTTATAATACATGTTAGAATTCATGTCTTGTTCTTATTTTATCTAAAGATTCTGATCGATTATGATGGCTTAGTCAATGTCGTTCCCAAGAGTCTACCGTATAGACTACCGTTCCCAAGAGCGGTTTTTTTTTTTTTGAGAAGACATCGGTAGTTGGCCGAAGGCGGCCTTTACTACTACCGGGCTGGCGAGGGAGTGGGAACCTCTCACCACTAATAAGAGTGTAAAAATTGGCAGCCCCAGATTTATTTATATATGCCCAGGTTTCAGATAGCCCCAGAGATTCAAGAAGATACCACAATTTTTGAACTACATAAATATAACGACTTCACGTTCGACTTTCGCTGCTGTATAAAAATCCGTATTTTGATTCGACGCTCAAAATACGATGCTCAAAATATAAATACGCCTGTAGATTTTGCTTTCAGCTGTTGCAATGACCAACTAATGAATTTAACACATTGTGAACTTAAAAAAACATGCCGAATCTGAAAGTTTTATTCGGCGCGATGACCAACCGTTAACACGGAAAGCGAACAGCTGTTAACGTCTCCGTCGCTGGAAAAACTGAGTCACAGGACAAATTAACACGTTATATTTACCAATAAATACGGCGGGAGTAAATTTAGTCGGCTTTAAATATCAATTGCGGTGCAGCTGCGGCGCGCGGTACATCACGATGCGCTCGCGCACTCCTGCGCACCTGAGGACAGCTCGCGATAAAAGACGAATGTGGGGACATATATTTAATTTAACGTCCTATAATACTTATCCAACTGTCTTACCATCTCTTTAATGTAGGTTATTCAAGAAGATTTTCCTCAAAGTGGTGGTTCGGACATGTCTAAATAAGCAAGATAAAGGATTAAGAGTCGGGTGGAACTGTGTCTCCATGCTTATCTTGCTAAAGAATTTGAAGTAAAGTTAAGTTATTTTAAAAAACCTCGTTTGGCAGAAGTGTAATTTTTCCCATGTTAATAAAACAGAACAGAACATCACCCCATAATCCCCGAAGGGGTAGGCAGATGTTGATGTGGAGCTTAAAATGTACCAACTGTATTCCTTACCTAGAATAGGTGTGTGATGAACATCTCGTCACTTGTCACGATTACTTGTTCCAAATTTTCTGTTTAAACCGGCCAAGTTTTATTTTTGGCTAATAATAGCTAGAGCTGACTCTTTATTTGATATGATAGCAATAATATATGATTGTCACTTTGAAGACGCATCAGTTAAGGCATGATGACCCGGCTACACCAAGAGTGGACTACCCTTTCAGCCTAAGTGGCACCAAAATGACTAGAACTGGAGATCTATAAATGATAGAAACTGCCAAGGTGTGAACAGACGTATATTTACAAAGAGCTAGAAAAACAATAGGTACTTTATCTATACTTATAATAAATCTGTAGAGAGATCAATTCTGTACATGAAATATATTTTCAAAATAACTATCAGGGGGTGATTAGTGATCGATACTGATGCCAAAAATGCAATCAGTAAAATTTTTGTCTGTCTGTCTGTCTGTCTGTCTGTATGTTCCTTATAGAAACAAAAACTACTTGACGGATTTTAACGAAACTTGGTACAATTATTTTTCATACTCCTGGGCAGGTTATAGTATACTTTTCATCACGCTACAATCAATAGGAGCAGAGTAGTGAAGGGAAATGTTGGGAAAACAGGAGAAGTTACTCCATTTTTTAAGCTTCCGTCGCGTGTGCAGCCTTAATGGTTAAAGTTACATAGAAATCATGTATGACGGAAATAGTCTTTATAATATTAACCATAAACGCGGGTGACACCGCTGGCACAGCTAGTATCAAAATAAAATTGGAATTCTAACTTGAATACAAAAATAATAAAAGGTGTAAAAAGTATTAATATAAAAGTAATGACACCAGCGTCGGCAACAATAGGAAATTATGACGGGCCCGTTGGTTCAGTGGTTAGAGACCCTGGCCACATAACCAAGGGTCGCGGGTTCGAATCCCGCTAGGGGCAAATGTTTCGTGTGATGAACATGGACGTTTGTACTCGAGTCATGGATGTTTATAAACGTATTTAAGTATGTCTATCCGTTCATCTAGTATCCATAGTACAAGCATAAGCTTAGTTTGGAACGAGGGAGTTGGTGTGTCAGTCTGGAGAATTTATTATTATTATTTAGACAAGCTCGATGGCGCAGTTGTGGGTTCGATCCCCACCCTGGACAAACATTCGTGTGATGAATACTTGTGTTTGTTCTGTGTCTGGGTGTAAATATCCAATATTTAAGTATATATTTGTAATACCACTGTTGCTTCTGATATCCGTAACACAAGTGCTTAAGCTACTTACCTCGGAGTTAGATCAATGTTTGTGATGTAGTCTGATATTTATTTATAAATATGATACAAATAACAACAGCACGTACATTGATCTAATTCCAAATTAAAGTAAGTTTAAATAATCGTGTTACCAAAATTTCAACAAAAGTACCACAAGAACTGAGCCACAAGATATAAACATGTTTAATCAACAACTATTTTTCCCGGCATGTCGCACAGTCCATTCACATTTAGACTCGTCATTAATGTATCATACGGTAAGCCCCGGGTTTATTCGTTATTAACGGCGGGACGCAGCAGACACTTGACTGCGCCTGCGCCGCTACAATAAACAGTCGTTGGTTGTGTGTCGTTTAAGCTTAAAATGTTTGTACTGTTTCACTAAGTAAGACGCTATATTAAGCAAAGTCAAATAAAATAAAAATTAAATATAAAGACAACAGACATTATTCAAATTTAAATTTAAAATGTCTTTATTGGTGTTAGGATTTAAGAAAGCACTCATGTTTACAACAATCTTACTAATATTATAAAACTGAAGAGTTTCTTTGCGTGAACGCGCAAATCATAAACATTTATATCAAAAAGAATATATTGAATACCCCCAATGAATATAAACATTTTAACTACCACAAAGTGTAAACTCAGGCTACTAGCGCAAAGGAAAACCCCGGTGAAACTTTAAATTGTCTTAAAAGATCACAAGCCACTGAACGTTAAATTTTTCATTCGCTCCTTGTAGAGCAAGTTTGAACTGAAGCTCTTGAATTATTGAGCGAGGATCAACTTAAGTTAGAAAAACCGAAATTAATGAGCCAGCCTAGACCTAAGTTGCGATACCGCGTAGGTTGAACTTTGAAGTGAAATGGCTTTTAAAGTTCGTTTATTCAAAAAGTTGTTCGTAGTCGTCTTAAACGCTGATAAGACGTTTTTTTTTTTCAAAATACTACCTTTGCCTACCAACCTACCAACTTTTTGTTAGTGTCAACATTCATTAGAGAGGAAAATACAGTCGAGTCCGTAACAGAATACCAATGGTTCCGTACGGGGTATGCTTAACTCCAATATATTCTTAAAAAATAGTTTGACATGTTATTTTATAGGTTAGTTTATAATACGGTTAAATAAATAAACTTTCCAGACACATCAATTCCCTAATGGGGTAAAGGATGCTTATAAATATATTTAAGTATGTCTAACATCCGTAGTAAAAGCATAATGCTTAGTTAATATGTATTATATATGTCGCAGGTAATTAACCATGTAACCATGATCCAAAAATTGTCTGGTTCCTCTATCTTAGGGTTACGAAGGTCAGATCGGCAGTCGCTTCAATGTAATTACCAGACTCGCTAAATCCTGGATCATGGTCTAAGCGGACCCCGTCTAAGCACGGGACATAACGCTAGAAAGATGATGATGATGAATTAGTATGATTCCGTATTTTACAAACGTCGTCGTCGGTTTAAAAACGCTCGCTGTTTTGAAATATGCCGAAAGCAAATTCGCGACTCATTCAATCAGTTGTTATAATTTCGACATTGGTTGTGCTTCTTCGGTTCTGGCTGTAGGGTCGCAGTTGAACCTTTTTTTTTTTTTTTTTTTTTTTTTTTTTTTTTTTTTTTTTACTTGGGGAACTCCCACGAGCCGTCACCCTCCGGACGGGGATCCAGAGGGCGGTGTGTCGGACTCGAACCGACTAAACCCCAAGGTGGCCTCCATCGGCGCAGTTCCGGAGGAGCCGATATCCCCACTGTCGGGACTATACGACAGCTCCTCCGGTAGTGCGCGTGCCGCGCTGCGCGGCTCACCTCGCGCGGCGGTGGTCGATGCTGTGCAGCCCACGCCATCAGTCGTCGGATGCACAGCACCGAGCACGCGCGCGCGTCGAGACATGCCAGGCCACCCAGCATGTCTCAACTACTCCGCCCAGGATTCAGACGCCGATCGTCCCCGTGACCGGCGTCGTGGGCCCACTCTCGCGCTGTGCCCTCTGCTAAGCCAGAGGGCACGCGGAGAGCGTCTCGTCAGAGGGGGCCGCCTTCCGCCCGGCGACCCAAATTGAGGGCAGAGCCCTGTCGTCACGGAGGGAGAGCATCGAGACGCTCAATCCCTCCGCGACCCGCCACGACGCGACCCAGCGCGCCCCTGTCGGGTTGCCGAGGATAGGGAGGCGAGCAACGACAACACTCAGCTCCTCCTCTTCCTCGGCAACCCTGGTCCGGCTGCGGAGGTTACAGCCGGACCGCCGCAACTGCCCGGATGCAAGTCTTGCAGTCGCGGCTCACCTCGGGGTCCCTCTTCGCTTCAGCCCTGCCATGGCAGGGCCTACTAAGCCCCCCCGGTACGACAAACCGAGGACCCTGGCGGGGGGGAGTTGTACCTAACACTCCTCCTCGCGTCGCTCGTCGTCGTACCTATTATTTTAACTATTACCTAACCTGACCTAAACTAAATACTTGCGGCATACTATATAATGACCGCAATATACATTTTGCCTTCGGCACATTTCAAAACAGCTAGCGTTTTTAAACGGACGAAGCCGTTTGTAAAATGCGGAATCATACAAATTGCTTGCGACATATACATATACCTAAAGAGTTAATAGTTGTAGCGCTAATACGAATAAATGTATAACTATTTAATTACACTTTGTCTATCCTGTTTTAATGATGAGACTGATAAACAAACTCCTTGGGTGGCATATTTATATGTATAGTCCCGGATAGTCCCATTTGTCACACGGTACCCTTAAAAGAATAAAAAACGACAGAAATCGAGGTACAATTATTATGTCGTTACTCGCTTCCAAACAATTTGGGACATTATCGACTTAGGTGCCTTGTCATGGGGGAGGAAACGTTTTGTTATGGGGGACAATGTTTACTTACCTTTTTTGGGAGCTGAGTAAATTATTTTTTATTTTTGTGACCCGTTCAAAAGCGGTTTAGGGTTGGAGATGTTAAATGCGTAAGGGAGTAGTGGTAAAAAAAATGTCAACTTTGAAATAAAAGTTGAATAGTAGATTAGATTAGCTCTCACGAGCAAGTATATATTTTTTGTATCGATTTACGTTAATAGGGATGATGACTGTATTAAAAATTCAAAATTCTATTTAGTCCGTCAGTTAGATTATACAACAAATACTAGACACATATTTTTCGCTTTTTCAAATTACCAAAAAATTACAAAGATAAAGAGCATCAAAGTTTTGGAGAGGGGGCTTGCGACGTCACTATTTAGTAAACATTTTACGAAAGCGTGACGTCACGCGCAAATTGAATGCACAGTGCACACATTCAAGTTGCGCGTGACCTTCGTCAATGTTTATTTGGCAAATAAATAAAAAAAATACGTGTTCAATATTTCTTTATAATCTAACTGACGGTTTAAACATATTTTTTAGTCATCTTGCCTATTATACTTAATCATTGTTTTCTCTTCTTAGAATATATCCCGGGCATATTTTATATGCATATTCCGTGCGGCTAGTGATACGAATCTGAATCAATATTTAAAACTCCAGAAGTAACGTCTCAGATACGAACCAAAGTCTTATGCTTGTGAGATAATGCTATTATTTACTGCTCTCGCTTCCTACGAAGCCTAAAATAGTACAATGATAACTTTAATATATATTACAATGCTAATATAAGACTCTCTGTCTTTCTATGCGTGTGGTGACCGTGCGACAAGATAGTCAAGATTATAAGCTCCAATAATATGTAAACAGACGCCGTCGATCGAACATGCAGAAACGCCATACAATCCTGCATCGCGCTGACGAAGTTATTCTCGCCACTAAGTATATGTACATTACACCGAGACGGTTAGTCGGACCTAGGTCCCCGAGCAAGCAACACCTAGCTCGGCAGAAGTACTTCCACTTTTAGTGCGAGCGCGTATGTTCCCACATATCTACATATCGTCGGTCTAGATGTGATAGCTCGTAACTAACAAGTTTGGCAGTTCGCACGTACGAGCTATTACATCTAGAACGACAATATATGTATTTTACATTTTCGTGTCTTAGCCACTTGGCGGCCACTTGATGAAATGCACGGCAAAAGTTTGAAGTCTAAGAATTGACATTGGCTACTTTGTATCCCGGAAATATAACAGATCCCTTAGGGCTAAGATAACATATTTGTAGGAGACTGAATACCAGTCGGGCGGAGCTTTTGGCAATAGCTTGTAGTTAACTATAACCAGCATCAATCTATCACAAATTCGTGAATTTCTAGCCTTCTAAAGCACACAGAACAGGTGGTTTCAGCGTCCGCCTCGGGCCGTGGTCGTGACTGGAGTTATCCTTCCGACGTCATTAAAGAGATATATTTGCTCTGTAGTCCGAGTTGAGCCGCTTTAAATAATAGGCTGTGTCGACGTTATAATCGGATGGAGGCCGCACGCGCCGTCACCGCGGTCATTCGTCATTCTGTCACCGCTGCGTCTCGTTTGGAGCGTAAGCGCTGAGCGATGTACGCTTTTTTTAAAGTTTTGTCTAAAAATTAAAAAAGGGTTAACTTTTTATCTGTATCTTTTGATCTGTAGGCGTTTATGCTCGTTTTATAGGTAAAAAGAGCAGAGACGATGATGAATAATTGTTCAGTGTCGCAGAAGTAGATACTTGTGATAGTAAATAAATAATAAATAAATAAATATCCGACGATATCACATACATTGATCTGACTCCAAGGTAAGTAGCTTAAGCAGTTGTGTTACGGATATCAAAATCAACAGTGGTATTACAAATATTATACTTCAATATTGTATATTTACACCCAGACACAGAACAAACACAAGTATTCATCACACGAATGTTTGTCCTGGGTGGGGATCGAACCCAGAACCCACAACTCTTGGCGCATGGGGCAGGGGCACTACCGAATGCGTTTCTGATATCCGTAACACAAGTGCTTAAGCTACTTACTTCGGAGTCAGATCAATGTATGTGATGTCGTTGAATATTTATTATTATTATTATTTATTGTTATTTCAACATCCGCTGACTTCCGCAATCCAGACCACCCCCGGACAACTCCTGTGACGTGTCGATGACGGCAGGTAGGCCGGCCGGTGACGCCTGTGACCGGTGACTCGGCGGGATCACCGCCGGTTTGTCATTAGCCACGGATGTCGTTTTAATCGTTGGAATAGTGACGTATTAACTATGAAAGCTATACGGAGTGATGCATTTGTGTAATTTTTCTTCTTAGTGGTATTCTTCATTACTGAAGTTCGTGTCAACTCAGGAGTGTTTTTGGCTATCAGCTGTCTCCACGATCCGATATATACATACATAACATCACGCCCATAATCCGCGAAGGGGTAGGCAGAGTCAAAGGGGCAGCATGCCCCTTCAACATTGAGCCAAAAAATAAAGCCGGGCTGGGTTGGATGGAAAGCTGTGAAGAAAGGAGTGACAAGTGGCTAGCTCGTCGCCTACTCAGTCACATACCCAAAAGCCCGTAAACCATTAGGCGGCTTTTACGACATGCTAGGCAAGAACCGCAGTTGGCACATTTTTTTTTGTCCCAGATCAACATGGGCCAAGTCCCAGATCAACATGGGCCAAGTCCCGGACCAACATGGGACAGATCCGATCTTCGACCTCTCTAAGAGCTGTTTAAGATGTACTCAACATGGATAATTGTCCGCGGTCCTGTCTCTTACTCTTACAGTCAGCGGTTGCCGATGACAGAGATCGTGTTTCTGCAATTCCATTCTTCTTCAGAAGGACGCGGCTGAGGGTGGACCCTAACTCCCAGAATGGTTTGAAAGTCAGGGTTCCCCTCATTAACATAGCATAGCATATTGTTAAGAGGGCAAGCTGCTATTTTGACTCTGCCTACCCCTTCGGGGATTACGGGTGTAAATGAATGTATGTATGTAGAATATTGCTGTTGAAAATGCTATGGCCTGTTCGTGTGGCATTTGTCATATACTTCAAAAGCAGGATTAGGTAAGAATCGAGCGTCCTTTCCTACATTGTTAGTCTGTAACTCTGGATTCCGTCTGGACGTATCACGGTTAACTCTGATTTCCTGTTCTTCTTAAAGATGTTATTTTGTCCATATTTTAATTCTTAACGTTAAGGAAGACAGACAGCGTTAAGATTTAAGCAATATGCTTACTATGAGACTATAACACTTCCTGTTGATGGCGGGTGCATAGAATGCTAAATAAATACCGACAACATATCCGTTTATTATTAACAAAACCATAATGCGACATCCATTAAATTTAATCATGCCGCGATTAAAGCCAATGAAACGAACAACAAATTAATAAATCAAACGGAGTGGCGGTCACTCTGAAATTAATAAATGCGCAACTTTTGACCGACGCGGACGTAATGCGATTTGTCCGAAATATATTTTAACGGTAACGCGATTATGATTGGACGGACAATGGTGTAGGGTTGTCAGCTCTGCTCTATCAAAGAATTTGAACTTGAGTACAAATAAAGACCATGTTTATTACAAGGAAATTATCCTTTACCGACATTTGAAACTGATACTTTCATACTTTTAAGTTTATAGCCTACTGTCACTTTACAATTTTCCAGCCCATTGTCCCATGTTGGTCTGGGACTTAAAAATAATCTTCCAACTGTGGTACTTGCCTAGCATGTCGAAAAAGGCGACTAATGGTATATCGGGTTTTGGATATGTGATTGTGTAGGCGACAGACTAGCCACTTGTTACTACTTTTTCACAATTTTCCATCTAACTCAGCCCAGTTTTCTTTTGGCTGAATGTGCTTGAAGGTGCCTGCTGCCCCCTTGACTCTGCCTACCCCTTCGGGGATCATGGGCGTGATGTTATGTATGTATGTATGTATGTATGTATGTCATTTTATAGTGTACAGTGTTTTATCAGTTGTTTAAGTGGCCATATCACATCTAACATTAAAAGCTGCATATTGTTTACTGACAGCATCGCTGTAGGTAATGTTTTATTTAGCCCAAGGCCCGATTTAGGTTACGGACATAGGGAATACCTCGTTCATTATCCCGCTAAAATGAGCTGAAAGGTCACTGTTGTAGCAAAGGTCCTTCCTTCTTGTCCAAGAAATTGGTTGACCACTGAACCCATGTCACTTCCACGCTTTTGTCTAAGGTATGAAATTTACATCGGTTCTCTGGTCACTATTGTTTTTGCAGTCATAGAGCACACTAGCAACCCTAGTTCAACATTAATATTCCTGTCATTGCGCTCGGCGGCGCGCGGCCGTTCCCGAAATGACCGATTTCATGAATTGACTGCGACATTAATAACACGTCACGTTGCGTTGTGATTAATTAATCGGCTCGCCTCGTGCATTGTGTTAAACTGCGAGTGACGTCACAGTTTACCTAGTACAGCTTCTATGTTGCGTAACGCAGCCGCTATATGCCTTCTCTTTCAAAAACTATAGGATATTGCTTTAGTACCTAAGTCTGATTTGACTGGCGCGATGGCGCATTCGTTAGTGACCCTGCCCCATGCGCCAAGGTTGTGGGTTTGATCCCCAACCAGGACAAGCATTCGTATGATGAATACCTGTGTTTGTTCTGTGGCTAGGTGTTAATATCCAATATTTAAGTATATATTTGTAATAACACTGTTAATTCTGATATCCATAATACAAGTGCTTAGGGTACTTACCTCGGAGTCAGATCAATCTGATCAATGTATGTGATGTAGTCGGATATTTATTTAAATATATAAATAGTCTAGAGATTAAAGTGTGTGGTCCATGTTTGTCTAAGTCTCATAAAAAAATTACCTACTGTCTTCCTTACCTAACAAGATTCTACGACATCTACACTCTGCCTATCCCTTCGGGGAATGCAGATGTTATGGTATGTACGAGTATGTAGTCTATTGAAGTAATTCATATCTAGGAGCTTAGGTATTTGTATTGATAGGGAATCCGGATTATTCACTTAAACCAAAAGAGTGATGATCATTCTCGCCCTCTTTCTAGCGAGGAGAATGCTTTACGCACTGTCACGCCGTTCGAGGGAAACGGCGTGGTGTGTGGGACTCCCAGAGCCCTTCGTATAAAGGACCCCTCTCCGGCTAAGATGGAGCGGCCGGGGTATACTCACTAAACCCCTCGACGCTCCTACATCGCCTTCGGTGGTGACGCTGAAGCAATCCGGATCAACTTTAACTACCCCAGCGACCCTCTTTCTAGCCTGATGTCCTGATCTGAGTCTTGGTCTTTTTGGGCTATGGTCCTAAAGCTAGCCCGTCTAACTAATACACAGAAGTAAAACAATCTGAGTTTGTATCCTGTCAAACATATAAATATCGTTATCCATCCATATGAATGTGAGAGCTTCCAGCGATGATCCTGAAACAATGACGTAGATTCAGACTCTTCGCTACTCAGCGATTTTACTTCTAATCGCAGAATAAGACGCAAAATCTAAAGGCACAGGTTGGTCGTGAACCAAAATTCTTTACACGTGAGGCGCATGTTTACCCACTGAGCTACCTACCAACAATTGCACAGAAAAAGCAATATGGCGTCCCGAGCCCCCGGCGAGGCGCCGCGACAACAAAACGCGAGCCGCAACAACAATATTGGCTCGCCGCGTTTATTGCTTTTGGACCAATTGCATTTCGGTTCTGTTTGTGCAGCGGCCACGCGATCCCACGTAGGTACGCGTATACGATAGTATGGCACTCTTTTCCTCAAATTGGGGAAATGCATTGTATGTAGCCGGAGTAGAAGAAGGACTCCGCACTGTCATACTACAGCGTGAAGCCAACCAATATGCATGTGTGAGTGAGATGTTTTAGCGCACTTGGAGCGCTCATATTGTATATGTAAATAAATATTCGACTACATCACATACATTGATCTGATTCTGAGGTAAGTAACTTAAGCACTTATGTTACGGATATCAGAATCAACAGTGGTATTACAAATATATACTTAAATATTCAATATTAACACCCAGACACAGAGCAAACACAAGTATTCATCATACGAATGTTTTTCCTGGGTGAGGATAAAACCCACAACTCTTGGCGCATGGGGCAGGGTCACTACCGAATGAGCTATCGAGCCAGTCAAATCAAGTCAGGTGTGTCAGTCCGATTAATATATTTTATTTATTTATTAAATGCCATGCAGGTTTCCACGTTGAAGCCGCATTGGTTTCGGGACGACTAGGTCGGTTCGACCGGAGCACGATCCACCTTAGAGAAAATCAGCATCAAATAACATCTCCTAAGCTGATACGTTTGTTTTATAATCGAGGCAAGTTTTCGTATCGAAGCGACTATTGTATTACCATTGTAATATATTATAGGACAAATCGGGTTATGGTCAACCATAGTTAATTGGTTGTGAAGATTTCTTTATGATTTTACAATATAACTTTGTTGCAATATACTTATCATCAGTCCCGCAGCGTAGAGTCCAAACAGCAATATACGTAAGAAATAGGAGCTGTTCCGTTCAAAACGGGCCACATGGTAATTCTAGCCAATGCTACCAATACCTAATAGTTAGTGTTGCCATAAAGCGAGCGGCCGGTCATGGGCCACGGGCCGCGCTCGCCATAAATAAGGGCCGGCGGAGGGCGTGTTAGCAATTCAATAACATTCAATTAACCGCCCGCAATTAGACTCGCGGTAGGTAGAATATCTGCAGGGAAAGCCGGAGGATAAGCCATGTTAATTTGTAATATGGTTTAACCTCCGTAATATGTGTTTTGGTAATCGATTTCAAAGAGACGTTCCAGCTGGAGTACTTTTATACTGTCGATGTCATTATGTTTATTTATAACTAACTAAACTTTACGCCACTTCCTTAGCGGGGTAGGCAGAGAGAACCGAACGCTATATGGCACGATCCTTACACATCTCACCCGCCTCTTCAACATTCATAATCTTTTTCATACAAGCTCTACGGTTTTTATGACTACATCATCTTCTGTTGACAAATTTTTATTTCTGCCGAGCTTATACGTTTTTCTACGGTTGTTGCCAAGTTTAACAAAGTAAGGTTGTCGTTTTGGAAATCATGGTCATGAAGAATGGTTCTAGATCCAAGGTATCTATCGCGTTCATGATCCTAACTTGCTAGACATACCAGCAGACATACTACACTATTTACTTATATTTCAAGTATATACTTACCCTTCACTTCTTTCTTTTTCTATCTCATTCTTTCTCTCAATTACAGTTTTGTAGCAACTAGCTGTTACCATGTGCGTCATAATAATGTTTTGCATTTAAAGGTAGATATTGATTATAGCACTGCATTTCTCGCTCTTTCTCCGACAACCCATTCGAATGAAATCCAACCAATTATTTAAATGATATTGCGTTACTACCGCTTCTATTTGCGATATTATATAAACGCATTTAACACCGCCGGGTCCCAGAGGCCCACTCGATCAGTGTTAACCGTCCAGCGACCGACTCCGGCCCACGGGCCACAGTGCACAAGTTTACAGTGAAGCCTGCTTCCAGTGGCGTAACTATACCATTTGAGGCCTCAAAGTCCTCGCTCAATTACAGTATTGGATTTCAATAGTAGAGCGGATGACCCCCTTGGCTTCCAGGGCCTCCCTACAAGCGGGGGCCTTTTGCCAACCCTACCACCCTTTAGTTACGCCCCTGCATCCTTCTAACAGATGTCTCTGATGGGAAATGAGACTGATGAGACATGATCTCTGATGAGAAACAGATGACAAATATACCAGTTAGTAGTCATACTTAGCCTGTGGCGTGATAGCCGTGATTAATAGTCTCCAGGATTCTTAACAGCTTCTTTCTCAGGCTGGGGCTTCCCATTATTTGCCATTAATTCTGGTTCGATCCCGCATCGGGACAAATAGTCGTTAGTTAGTTGAGCGTACGTTGTCCTCCCTTAGTCTCATTGGTAGTTACAAGTATGGGTATACATTTGTTAATTCTTATTTCTTTAGTATTAGGTAGATATTTAATCTACTTTGAAATAAAATTAACGTAGGTATACAATGTTATTAAACGCATTGATATTATTTAGATTAGATGGTTTCGGACATGTCCATCCAAAGAATGGATGACGAAATATTGACTAAACAGATATACAATGCGAAAGTGGAAGGATGCAGGAGTCGCGGAAGGCCCAGGCTCACCTACCACGACCAGATTGGTCGTGTATTAACAGATGATATTAGGAGTCATAAAAACCGTAGAGCTTGTATGAAAAGGATCATGAATGTTGAACAAGCAAGTGAGGTGTGTAAGGATCGTGCCATATGGCGTTCGGTTCCCTCTGCCTACCCCACTATTGAAGTGGCGTGAAGTTTAGTTAGTTATGGGGACGATAAATATAAAATACAAGTATACCTAATCTCAATATAAGTTGAAGAGATATATTGGTATTAAGTGCAGATTGTAGTAGCCTCACTGCTGTTTTCCCGGGTGTCTTAAAGGCCCCACAACCCGTACCGAGAGCTACGTAACAAATTGCGTGTCATGTTTTGTGTAATTTAACCCTTATCTCGCCGCGGCCGATCGGACCGATTACTCGAAAACTGCTTTAATAGGCCCTCTATATAGCTTCTGAGGCCTTTATATTATATTAAGTGTATCGTTCAAGGTGTACGTTTCTTATCGCGATCTATGATGCTATAATTAGCGATGCTAAGTTGATTATCGCTCTTTGTTATAAACTTAATAAAAGTTAAAAATGTCGTGATACACGTAAATTAAGCGAGTTTGTTAAACGTTGTAATTAATTTACGATGAAAAATTTTATTGGCTTTCTTTCAGTGACGTTTAAAAACAAAATCTACACGAATTTTATTAGTCGTGGATAAAAATCTTCTTTCATCTTTTTACAATGAATTAACCGGGGCATGTACCTCTGATTTTCTGATAAATATAAGTACCAAGAAAATGAAAATTCTGCCATAGACACGGTTTGTAAGGATTTGTAACCGTGATCCGATTTGTTGTTTCCTTATCTATGTTAAGACTGAGGCTTTATATATTTAAATAATAATTGCAGAATTGAATAAAGACCGACACTTGCTAAATTTATGATTGTGGTCGGGGTGGACCCCGACTTTTTTTTACATGTTATCTAACTTACCCTGGATGTCTGTTTAAATGTACTTTTCGAGCCGGTGCAAATGAAAATGATTATTTGTTTTGACTATTAATGTGAGCTTTTTTGTAGCCCTCATCAATCGCTGAATATGTTGCTAAGCGCCGATTTCAGTAATTATTTTTTAATTGTGTTTGTTATTATCAGGTGAAGGTTCTTATGAAAGAAAAAAATAAAACACTTTCACGAAAAAAAAAAGGGTATTGAAAATCCGAGAACGAGGCGTTACGAAGTGCGCCGGGTCAGCTAGTAAACAATATAATTTCATTTTATACTTATATATTAGACTTAACATATGCCAAGCAGCGGAGTAAAGTCAGTATAAGTCAAATACAAGAATGTAAGCCAAATGAAATATGAGAAACCCGAGCCTCTCCTGATAGACCGCTTTTTATTCAAGTCACGAAGTCTGGCATAACGTAGTAGCCAGCGGGCCGGCTCTTGACTCCTTTGCATAAGGCAACGGGATCCCATTTGGGACATTTTTGCTTTTTGACAATTTTCTTTTGTGCAATCAGCTATTCTGAAGTCATCTTACGGCTGAATGTCAAACGAGCAAAGAATAGCTGATGATACTTTCGATTGCCTTTTAGAAGGTTGACTTCAAGACTGGGATAAACAATCGTTTGATATTTATGAAAACTGTGTAGTGTCAGGGTGTTGTGCTGCCTACATACGAGTAAGCTTACATCGGAATCGGTTTAATGTACAATCAATGGTGTTACATTCTTTTTATATTGGATAATTTATTAAAAAGAAAATAAGTAATACGTAAAAGAACGCTTGGGCTATATGTATCTACTGTAAATCAAGCTTATTACATAGTCTCTTTTAGCACTTAGAGAAAGGAACTAGACCAATGGAATCATAGTCAGATATACGTACTCTCATAATGTTTTTATCTCACTGCCCCATAAGTTTAAACTTAGATCTCTGAATATATTTGTACGCGATGTAATTTGAATCTCCACCAACACGCGGGCCGTTTTTATTCACCGCTCTTCCAAGTAAATCAGAGCAGGAATCAAAGCTGGGAAGCGGTGGAGGCCGCCTACACCGCGTCGGCGCGGGCGCAGCGTGGCGCGATGCCCGATAGCCGTAATGGCAGCAATTTAAGACTTCGCGCCAATCGCCGGCGCAAGACACGAGATAGCACCCACCCGGGGAAATAATCAACGCAACTCACTCTGTACTATAGGCCGTGTATTATAGAGATGTTGAAAAACTCTGAATGATCCAGGGGTTTCGGTGCTTGACTTGAACGATATTTATACTAACTAGTGATCGCCAACTGATCGAAATTCGACCATTATTAGTTTGACTTTGTTTTTGATAATTATTGATTGAAATATTAGCTTTCTGCACTCCTTCTCCATATAAACTTTAATTGTACCAAATCTTCTTCGTCCACGTAATTCTCATAAAAAGGTGTACCTACCTACAAAGTTTTTGCTTCACGTATTAATATAAGTATAGATATTATAAAGATGTAAAGTTTCTGAGTTTGTGATGTTGTACGGGGTAATCTCTGGATCTAATGAACCGATTTGGAAAAATATTTTACCAATTGAAAGCTACATTATTTGTGATTGTCATAGGCTATATATTAATAGGCTATATTTAATCCCCATATTCCCACGGGCGCTACATGGGTTTACACCCAAACTTGCAACCCACGGTTACCCGTGGGGCGCTGTTAGTTTAAGATATAATAACTGAAAGTATAATAGATTAAGATGTAATAGATGAAAAGAGGAATTACATGATTCGGTTATCTAACAGAGGTGGCATCATTAAATACAATAAATATTGTTTCATAATACCCACGGACTATTAAAAAAAAGGAGTCCACGCTGTCATACTATGGCGTGAAGCCATGTCTATGCATGTGTGAGTGAGATATTTATCATCATCTTCGTAGCGTTATGTCCCGTACTTAGACGGGGTCCGCTTAGACCATGATTCAGGATTTAGCGAGTCTGGTTACATTGAAGCGACTGCCGATCTAAACTTCGTAACCCTAAGATAGGGGAACCAGGCAATTTTTGAATCATGGTTACAAATTCAAAGTTGTGTGAATTTGCAGGTTTTATCACGATGTTTTCCCTCACTGTCGAGCTAGTGGTATAAATATGTACATATATTTGAAAAATCTAGAGGTACGTGTCCGGGTTTGAACCCGCAATTCTCGGTTAAGAGGCTCGTGTCCCTGCCATTGAGCTACCACCGCTCCCTCCGAAGGGAAGACCACCTATGTTGATAATACCATTACTTCCTTGTAATTGCCAGACTCGCTAAACAGGGTCATGGTTCAAGCAGACCTAAACTAGGAACAGAACTCAACGCTAGAATTCTGAAAATTATTATGTATACGAAAACATACCCCAACTGGAGACTTATCTTGCAATATTACCCATATTGCAAGTTAAAAAATTAATCTATGACAGAAATAAATTATTAATATATTGATAAACTAGCACCGTTCCGCGGTTTCACACGTGTAGTTCCCATTACCGTAGAAAAATACGGGAATAAAATACAGCCTATATTACTCGCTGACAAAGTAGCATTCCATTAGTGGAAGAATTTTTCAGATCGGTCCAGTAGTGACGGAGCCTATTCAATTCAAACAAAACAAATTAATAAACAAACCATAAAATCATTCATCTTTATTAACCGACTTCAAAAAAAGGAGGAGGTTCTCAATTCGACTGAATGTTTTAATATTAGTATCTATGAAAACAGTAATTTTCTTATCAATCAGACCGACCTAAAGCCCCGATAACGTCTCCCAATGAACAGGACGTCTTTTTTGACTCCTCGACCGATCCGATATCGTTTAAACACGCCAATTAAAATGTTTGTGTACGATACAATCGGTGACGACCGGTTTCGCTTGCGTTTCTGCCCCTGATGGTATCTAAACGGTTGGTTGACGGTAATTTAGTCATTTTCGATAATTGCTGTTTTTCTAGACATTCCTTTTTGTTAGATATAATTAAAATACAAGTAAGATGATCTTGCAAATACCAATGCGACAATTTGTAAGATTAGATGGACAGAGCACTGAACGGACTTTATTTTTTTCAAACACATCGCTTTTACTTAAATTAATTTTTAAATAAAATGTAGTTTCCAAAAACATGACGAAATCTTTATTCGGTAGGTAGTACATAAGGTAGGTTGGTTGAATTTTACATAAGAGAGATCATAGGTGCTTGCGAGCTGGCTAAATTTTAAGGCATCCGTATTCGGCATGAATGACAAGAGAACGAAAACCTCTCTGTGTTAACTCAACATTGTGCAATGACATACTATAATGTAACGCACAGAGTATAGCAGGAACAAACCTCCAAATATATTAATCAAGTATCAAACATGTGTACCCAAAAAAACCCGAAACTATATAAATAAACTAACAGAACCGAAATCTCAAACAAAACAAAAACGCATCGAGTGAGGCGCCATATACTCAGCGCGGAATTTTTAAGATTCTCCAAGTGTTCACATGAACACATTTTGAAGAATGAGTTACAATAGGGATGAGAGGTTGTCTAGTCAACTGACTAAATAATAAGCAGTTTTTGTAAAATTAATAATCGTACTCAATATAATTCAGAATGAAATGAAATGAAATGAAATGATCTTTATTTATATAGGCTTACAAAAAGCACTTATAAATCATCAGAACAAAATAAATATAAATATAAACCGGTTCAAACAGCAGATTCTACCGAGAAGAAACCGGCAAGAAACTCTATAGTTACTCTTTTAAATGCCAAGTCTTAATAGCTATTATGTAGTTACAATAATTTTTTTGTCAATTTAATCTATCAGTGCAGACGAACAGCCTATTATGGGACTGGCCATATATTCTTATCATTTAAATAATCTTCTACCTTATAGTAGCCCGTTTTAATCAAACAAGTTTTAATATATAATTTAAACGTATGCTCAGGTAGATCAGTGAGACTTTGTGGCAGCTTATTAAACATTTTGATACTTAGTTAATGGATAAATAAACATAAATTTCACACTACATCACATACATTGATCTGACTCCGAGGTATACAGCTTAAGAACTTGTATTATGGATATCAGAATCAACAGTGGTATTACAAATATATACTTAAATATTCAATATTAACACCCAGAGACAGAACAAACACAAGTATTCATAACTCAAATGTTTGTCCTGGGTGGTTTCTAACTCACAACTCTTGGCGCATGGGGCAGGGTCACTACCGAATGCGCCATCGAGTCAGTAATAATGCACGTTGTAAATAAGGTTTAACCACATACTTATTAAGTACAATACTTTCTTTTACGGAATTAATATTTCAAAATAAAAAAATAAATGGTGTTAACATACAGAGCTTAGTGCAGTGTTACACGCGTCTATTTAATAATCATCTGTCGTTTTGGTTAAAAGAAAGTTTCAGGAAGTACGCATCATATATGTACGCGATAGAAATGATAACAATAGAGACAGGAGATTCTGTCTGAAGATAGACTCATCATGAGCAGGGCTGTCCTCTCTTAGGTCTGATAAAGAGGAAGTATCGTAAAACGCGACTTTGAGGGTAAGGAACTGGATAGATTCTTTAACTAACTAACTTTACTTTACTAGTTAATGTAAAAAACTGTTTCAATGGTCATAATTTTTTTTTTATTATTTTGGCTTTATGATCCATGGCTTAATGCAATAAACAATATAAACGCTATAAGATCAAAATCTCTTTTTTAAATTAAAGCGGCTTAATTACTAAATACCTTTTTTTTTTTTTGTAACGCGAAGAAATGCTTTACGCACCGTCACCCTACCCGGGGGGGCAGGGTGGTGTGTGGGGCTCCCGGGGGACCTTGAGTAAGGGTCCCCTGCTCCGGCCAAAGATGGTAAACGGCCGGGGTATACCCACTAAAACTCCGCGGTATCCCTCATCGCCTGAGTGGAGGTGTTAACGGGGATCTCGGCACAGCCTTCGCTGCCGTTAACACCTCCGGCGACCGGCCCGCCCTAAACGGCGGGCACCACATGCCCCCCCCTGACAGGGGGGGTAATTACTAAATACCTTAAATAAACCTCCGCAGAACCTTGGAAAACCTCCAAAAACTGTCTAAATCAAAGGTCTAAATGAAGGATGGCAACCCTACATAAGAGTGCTCACGCGCACGGTGACGTCACGGTCGCAAAAACGTTTGTCGACCTGCTGTATTTAATAGGTATCCATTGATGCGGTCACTCACCCACTGTGATAAGAGAAAGTATGTCTAATAGACATAATAAATCGCCAATCTGTGATAGGCCTTGGTGAGTTGTTTAACAAATAGTTTAATAGATTCGAAATATAAATAAGTATATGTGATGTCTAACAAATTTATTGCTATTATTAAATACATCACGCCAGTAATTTCCAAAGGGGACAGAATCCAAGGTCAATAAGCTCCTTGGACTACATGTAGCAAAAAAAATAGTATTTTTCCCTTATTTATTTCCCCAAATATTTTTGGGTGCACCATTTCTAAGAGACACTTTATTGCGTGTTTGCGGGATCTATGTATAAACCCTTTAAGGTTATTCTGAAGGACATTCTAAAATCTTCAAGTTTTTTATTTATAGATAGGATGTTTTTATAAGTTGAAGAAGAACATAAAACAGTCATAGAGCCAGTTAAACGAATTTGGATTTGGTTTTACCGCACTGAACATGTATAACACAAAAGACAATCAAGTTACACCATGATGTTGCTCCTATCTTTGTGTAAACCAGACAGACTTACATTCT
The DNA here is from genome assembly GCA_951394215.1 of Glyphodes perspectalis. Classification (NCBI taxonomy): domain Eukaryota; kingdom Metazoa; phylum Arthropoda; class Insecta; order Lepidoptera; family Crambidae; genus Glyphodes; species Glyphodes perspectalis. The sequence goes on along the minus strand of OX596213.1, from coordinate 14,929,854 downwards.
AATAAGATAGACCTGGTTATCAAAGCATAAAGATGACAAATGAAGTCTGTACAGTATTCCACTCGAGTGCCTTCAAATATGAGGTGACATACTCCATTTTGCAGTCGTCTGATTAGCTGCAAGTTAAAAAATGTTACTGGCACATCTGATTTGACTCATCATAAATCTTATCAACATTACATCCAGCCATCCACAGTTACTCAAGATCGAGATTAGATACACAGGATAACATCGGAGCCGAACTTGACCGAGCGTTTACCATTTTATCAGATGGCACAACTTTCCTCGATCCTCGATCCGCCATTCACAAAAGAACGATCAATTCAACTGTCTTCAGGTCCCCGACACAACCGGTCCGAGACGACAATATTTACATCGGCTGTCTTTCGATTGTCTGTATCAATCGTTTTATTCGATTTTCCGTTGATCGTTCGCGATGGCGCGATTTATGTATCGGTATTCTTCGATACCTCAAGGCATACTTAAAAGAGACTTCACTTGAGGAATACTAAAAGTATTCTAGTGTATGTGTATGCATTTCATTGATGTAAAATATTATTTATAGCAGCGCCCCGCGATTTCACCCGCGTAATTCCCGTTCCCGTGGGAATACGGGAATAAAATATAGCCTATGTTACTCGCTGATAAAGTATCTTTCTATTCGTGAAAGAATTATTCAAATCGGTCCAGTAGTTTCGGAGCCTATTCAATGCAAACAAACAAACAATCAAATCTAACTTCCTTATAATATTAGTATAGATATGCAACTGCCACTTAATTATCAAATCTACTATAGTGGTCTCCTCCTACCTGGTCTCTCGGCGTTAATGAAATCCAATACTACGATTGAGGTTCAATACATAAACCTCAAACTTTACCTCCAATCAGAACCGGATCTAATATAGAACCTTTTTGGGGCCCCATAAAGGTTACGGGGTTACGGGACCCCGGCCCCGTGGACACAAAGGCCCCCGTTAAAGACAATATACATATCTAAAGAACAGAACGAAGATCACTAGCAGAACCTAGACGAAAACTATTTTACGTCCTTAGGTAGGATTAGCCTAGGGCCGCCCAAATTCAAATCCCATGCATCCAATGTACCAATGACACATACAATTAGATTATGGTCATCGTCATCTAGAGTTTTAAATATTCACCTTACTCCATGTTGTTATTTCGTACATCAAAAACTAGAGATAGGTATGCAATAGGATACAATTTAGTATCTATGACATATGTTTTGATTCCTCTGCCTAAAGGCAGAATAAAGACAAAATAAAGATAATTCAAAAGTATCATCACATTTGTTTAAAAAATAAAAATTGTCTACACAATACTAAGTTAAGTTTATTAAAAAGTAACTTCTGTGAATATAAACACACTTAATGCTTAACTCAAGACAGTCTTTAGAAGGTGAGGTTCGTCTCAAGTGGCTTCAGAATACTGAAGGGCTATCGTCGATCGGATTTCTTATTTCACCTTTTATGTTTATGTTTCTTCGGCGAATGTATTTGATTGATCTTGAATCGTATCTGCATATTAAATCTGGTGTATACCGAATTTCGTGGTTGCTATAATGGAAAATGTGGTAACACGCAGAATGGATTTTAACTCTGCTCTTTTTAATTGAATTGGAACAAAAGTAATCGGTTACCGACCATTTTTAAAATTTCCAAAGCTGCCTTTATTATTCTGGAATTATAATAAGTATTATCATTGTCTTTTGAATGCGCACTTTTGTTTGATGTTAGAATAAAATGTAGGTATATTTAAACCGTGCTTGTTATGACCAGTATCTGGATTAAATAAGAAAATTTCTCCTGCGCAAATACCCTTAGTAAACGTTATTATTAAAGGTAGGAGTTAAATATTTTTTTGACGTGGATAATAGGAGTGATTGTCATCAAGTTATCGTAATTATCTATTTATTGGTTGGTATTTGTCTAAAGTTCAAAAGTTATAATTTTTTTGCGGAGCCCATGTCAAATCCATTTTATTGTAATAAGTACTTAGCATAGTCTTTAATATCTTATTCTAGATTCACGTGCCTATTTATGAAAACAAACACAAACCAGATGACTGCCATAAATGATTAATTAAATCTTCGCATTACCCGTTTATCTGTCCACGAAATCAATTAAAATCAAATCGCAGTCTTAAACTCCAAACAATTCTCACTACAGTCGAGATTGCTTATCAAAAACGCCGCTCACATCCCTCTTTGCTCTCCAATTTAACTTTTATGTCTCACGTTTTAGAGTTCAAATTGCATTCTTGCTTAAGTAAAAGGGTACTTCTAAAGGAATAAACCTGCCCGTTCTATTAAGGTACAGTCGTAAAAATGGATAATTCAGAATGCAAAGGCTATGCGATGTTCTAGCGGCTTTGCGCATCGCCAATTAGAACAGATTATCTTCCTTTTGCAGCTTGTAATAAGGTTGAAAATGGGTGTTCAGGATTTAAGGCTTACAATGAAACTATAGAAGGTTGTGAAAGTGTAGCTTTGAAGCTGACTTTGTTTCGATAAAGCTGGGTCGGATCAAGTGTGTGTTTTTCGAGTTTTCCATGGTTTTGCTCTGAGAATATGGATTCATCTTGTATTGTTAACATGCTGTTGTGTTTAAATAAATACGTTTTTGTTTTATGACCTTCTATCTTCCGCCTATTTTGACCATTATCTTTTTGACTGGCTCAATGACTCATTCGGTAGTGACCCTGCCCCATGCGCCAAGAGTGGGTTCGATCCCCACCTATGTCAAACATTTGTATGATGATATATTAGTTCTATGTCTGGGTGTTAATATTGAATATTTAAGTATATATTTGTTATACCACTGTTGTTTTTGATATCCGTAACACAAGTACTTAAGCTACTTACCTCGGAGACAAATCAATGTATGTGATGTAGTCTGATAATTAGTTATTATTTAAAATTTAGTGAGTAAATGTTTACTTTTTATTAATTTGGCCTGCGACTTTTAGCCAGAGAAACCAGACTAATTGGTTCGTGGTTATTCATCTATAGACAACTCAATGGGGTCCATTCAGGCTTAAGGTCTAAAGTAACCCTACGACATAGCTCAACCACCAAACTTACAATCTCGATCTGAAAATTTGAATGTCCAGGATTCCTCTGTGTATTTTCCTAATCTACCACAGCTCGTATATATTATAAAGACCGCTTTTTCACATTTATAAATAAATAACATCTGAGAAGATAGATAGAATATAAATGAATATCCTGTCTTTGAAGCAACAAGTATCATCCGATTCTCGCGCGGCTCCTTTCATACGTTTACTAGAGTTTCTTCCAATAAAAGCAAAACCCCGTCGATTCTTTGTGTCAGATGCTCATTTTCAAGCATGTTTCCCAGCGGGTTATTATATGAAATGAAATATTTTCTGTAAAATCCGTCAACTTTGAGACGGGTCTTCGGTGCTATAAAAAGCAATATGAAGATTTATTTTATGCAATTCGTTATATATGTAACATCAATAAGTATATCTTTTCTTTTGCTTTTGTTTCGAACTAAGCCCAATATGATTTAATAATGATTTGTAAATAATTTTCTATTCAAATAGAGGATTTCGTTCTTATATTAAATTTGAAATTTGAATAGTAGCCGTTGCTGGGCAAACCAGCCATCAAAACTTAGCTAACAAGATTATAATTTTTAGACCGAACTAAAAAAAACAAAAGAGCAATGGCTTTATCAAGCGATCTTGCTCGAGGCCAGACTGCCTTGTTTATGTGTTAAGCCCGCGTTTCTTGTTAGTTTACGTAAATAACGCTGAATACTACAATTTCCTTGTCCGACGCTTGAGACATCAAATGCTGCATAACTTAGCTCTGAAGTACACTAAGTTTTGCATTTTATTGGCCCCAGCGTTCAGCTTTGATGCTTAACGATGCAACGGTTTCGTTGTACTGTACAGATCTGAGAGCTAATTTAATTTGCTCTCATTACTGTCATAAGTAGTTTTTCATTCTTATATTGAGAATCTTTCATTGAAAACGTCTATAATGGTCTTAAAAATACAGGTGGCTTTAACATTAGTAGTCTTCTTTTTTTTTCTTTTTGCATTCTTCTCTTTGTCTCCAGATCGACAACTCAAGCATAGTTTAAACTTTTTAGCTGATTTCCAAGTAAAATCTAAACAATACTCTTTCTCGTTTTCATTATCATTTCTCTATGAATGTATTCAGGCATCTGTTTCGTTTCTCGCACATATATAAACTTTACATGATTTCTTACCTGTTGTTTGTCTTGTCTCCGCAAGTTATTACACGTACTTTAACTTTAAGTACACAATAAGTATTAAAGTATACAGTCAATCAAAATTAATTATACAGTTCTAACTAATGTCTGTTTGTTTAGTCAGTATTTTTTTACATATATGCCTGTGAAATGTGCTATTTTACAAGATAAATAGCAGAAACGTATCTTTAAGTTTACTTACATGCTTCTTTACATAAATTACTAGCAGAGCTAGTCCGTATATCTTTCAATATTCTTTACAATTTATGTGCAATGTTTTAAACGGAGTATAAGAAAAGATATATCCAAGTTTATTCTATTTACTTGTATAGCTCCCAGTTTTCATCGATAACCGAATGCCAGGCAATAGTTTCTTTTCACCGAGTCACGCTTTACAGTATCAGCAAGTTGATTGCGGAGTTTACAAGGTGTGCCTCAAGGCAGCGCGCTAGAGCCGCGTCTTTAAGTGCTATATACTAATAAAAGCGCGCGGGTTTACTTGGGCCTCGTGCAATCATATCATCTCGGCCAGCAATCACTCCGCTCGTTTTGTTTGTAGTACATTTCAGCCTGCAGGCAGGACCAAATTATCAGTTAGGATATTCTGTTGTGGCCGAAGCATTTATTACAGATTTGCATGCGTAGGCTCTCCGTCCTGTCCGTGGCTCGGATGTTATCTTGTTTTAGGATTGAGTGGAACGGGATTTACTTCAAGATCAATTTAAACTGATGCATGCGATACAACGAAGTCTCTTTATTTTTATATTAAGAACCGTAATTCTGTGCGCTTTTTTTTTAATTCAATAAAAGCTTTAGATTTGTTATTAGTATAAATAATTCCATGAATAAAATCACTTACATATTATCCTGAAATGTTACCTTATTTACCCTCGCATCTGTTGGTTATACTTTAGCTGAAGCTAAGCTAAATGTCGTTTTGATAACAGGCAAGATACTTTAAGCTCAAGTTATCTACGTAGCCCGGCCAGTATGGCCATATGAATTTCTCGTAAACGGTGGAATAGGAATACATTAAAAATCCATGTTTCTTTTTATTATAATTGGATTTTTAATAATAGCCAGCCAGAGCCAACAAGATATTTTTAGACTCATACAAATTACTGTTGCTTTGATGTTTCTGTTAAAGGCAGATGTGTAAAAACACACAAAATTCTCTAAGATATTTGTATATATTATATCTTTGTCTTAATTCTAGATCTTTAAAAGGAGCGGTGGTAGTTAAATGATATATAATAATTGATAACAACAATATATCTACTGCATTTCTTATCACATTATAATATTTATATTACTAAAGCAATACAAGAGCGCCATTTCCGAAGATGTTGCCGATAAACCCTGGGCATGCCCTGAGGGAGTTCGCCAGCTTATAAAAATATCGCTATTTATCTTGTGAAAATTACGTTTCCATCCGCAACCGCGTAAAGCGGATTATACACTTTAGGAACAAGCGCACCGTTCATTGAACAAGCAAGGGACAGTACACACTGGGAGCATTTGTTTCACCAACGATTATTTGTTATATGATAAAATATGTCCCATGTTGGTCTGGGACTTGGCCCATGCTGATCTGGGACAAAAAAAAAGAATGTGCCAACTGTGGTTCTTGCCTAGCATGTCGTAAAAGGCGACTAATGGTATATCGGGTTTTGGGTGTGTGATTGTGTAGGCGACAGGTTAGCCGCTTGTCACTGCTTTTTCACAATTTTCCATCTAACGCAGGCTTTATTTTTGTCTGAATGTGTTTGAAGGGGCATGCTGCTCCTTTGACTCTGCCAATCCCTTCGGGGATTATGGGCGTGATGTTATGTATATATGATAAAATAAACTAGCTGTACCCGCGGTCTTATGGTTAATGTGTCGTAGCGTATGTTAAAAAGCCTAATCTTCCTCAAGAAATTTACAATTTAAAATATTTTTTTTTTACCAGGGCCAGTACTTAATAGTTTCTGAGATTAGCGCCTTCAACCAAGCAAACAAGCTCTTCAGGTTTTATATATTAGTACAAATTCAACAGACATGAACAATTCATTCCCAGCTATAGACTACCTAATTTTAATGTTTATGCAATATCAGTTAACGAATATTTACCTAAATACTTTTATAAAAATGCGTAACTCGAATTCACTATGCTTATCACACAAACGTTTCCCCTAGCAAGATCTAAAACTCCGAACCTTTAGTTCATCATCATCTTTCCGAGGGTATTACCTTAGTTGATCCAGTATCGCTCGTTTTGTGTCATATCGGCATAGTTATCTTATCTCATCAGATATCAATCTCTTTTTAGAGTTCCGTACCCAAAGGGTAAAACGGGACCCTATTACTAAAAGACTCCGCTGTCCGTCTATCCGTCTGTCACCAGACTGTATCTCATGAGCCGTGATAGTTAGGCAGTTTAAATTTTCACAGATGATGTATTTCTGATGCCGCTTTAACAACAAATACTAAAAAATAGAATAACATAAATATTTAAGGGGCTCCCATACAACAGACATGATTTTTTGCCGTTTTAAAGATCATGGTACGCAACCCTTCGTGTGCGAGTTCGACTCGAACTCGTTTATTTTAGGGCTTTCCTTAGCTCAACCGAAATCGCTCGTATTTTCATTTGGGGCTTCCCATAGCTCATCCGATTTTTTCACGGTAGAGTAAATGAAGCTCGCTTAACATCGAACCTCCCGGTGCGCTCTCGCCCAACTGTTAATGAAAGCCCTCGGGCGGCGCGATCGCACTGTTTAAACTGCTAATAATTACCCGCCTTTGATGTTCCCTAATGGGATAGAACCGTGATTTTTAATCGCAGTATCCGTAACAGGTATTTTGGTGAATTAATTTCTGCGTATTTTCGTTATACCGCAAATGCTAATTCTGTTTCAGTTACATTTAAATGTTTTGTGGTGACAGGAATAGGTTAAGCTTTATATTCCATATTATATTGTGTATTTCTTTTTCAGGTACGCCTACACACGATTACTCAATACAACGATGCTTTCCACGAAGATGAAGAATGTAAGTGCTCTGAAAATGAGAAAAAGCCACTCCAGTGCCAACCTCGAAGGGGGCAGATAGGAATAATCGATTATAAACATTTTATATTGACGTATCATGCGGGATCAATCCATTTCCGGGATAAAAAACCTAATCTCAAGTTAACTTTTAGCGTACCTTTCATCAGAAATGAAAGCTTAAAAATATAGGACATACAAAATGAGATTAGAATAACAATCGTATAGAGAGTAGGTAGTATTTATGTTGATAGGTATTTTAACGTGAGAAAAAATCAATTAGTAATTTATATATGAGGCCTTTTCATTGGACCAGAGTGCCCTAAGGAACTATGCACGCTACTGCCGGTCAGCTACCCTTCGCAGCAACTGATGGAATCATAGTTTCTTTATTAACTGTTTCAGTAGGGAATCTGCGGAACAACTTGCTCTATAAACCAAGTCGCTCTCTTACTTAGCAACTTGCGTCTCACTCCGCCCGCCTCGGCGGAGGTCTCTGATGGAATCACAGCTTTATTAACTGTTCCAGTAGGGACATTCGTGGAACAACTTGCTCAATAAACCAAGTCGCTCTATAACTTCGCAATTATAGCGTCACTCTACCAACACTGGGGACGTCTCTGATGGAATCACAGCTTTATTAAATGTTACAGCAGAAATATTTGCGGAACATCTTGCTCAATAAACCAAGTCGCTCTATAATTTAGCAATTATAGCGTCACTCTACCAACACTGGGGAGGTGTCTGATGGAATCAAAGCTTTATTATCTGTTCCAGTAGGAACATTTGCGGAACATCTTGCTCAATAAACCAAGTCACTCTATAACTTGGCAAGTATAGCGTCACTCTACCCGCACTGGGGAGGTCTCTGATAGAATCACAGTTTTATTAACTGTTCCAGTAGGGACATTCGCGGAACAACTTGCTCTATAAACCAAGTCTTACCAAGTTGAGTCCCACTCCTCCCGCACCGAAGGTCGCTCGAAATTGTTAAAAACTACGCCAACTTCAGTTTGTTAAAAGTTCCCATCTCGAGTTGGCCAACGATGTTTCCGTTCGCGTCTCGGATGCGTCTTCTTTCCAATTTGTTAGTTACGCTTCAGAATAACTTTTTCAATTTGTTTTTTTGGCGCAAGCGTGAATTATTCGCATAAACTGATTTTCATTTGTTTTATTTATATTTTAGTTGAGCGGCTGTAATGATTTAACAGTTTGTAACGTAGTATGAAAATAAATGTAGAAGCCGTCGTTTAAGCCTCTGACGGAACTAATTTCATATAAAAATCCATTTGAGATTATTGAATAAAAACATATGGATGGACGAGGAGGATGACTAACAGTTGATTTCTAAATTAAGAAGCTTTGGTTGATCATTCTGAATTCAGAATCAGTCTCTAAGAGTAATTTTATTATTGATCATATTACCGCCTATTTAAGCTTTTGCTATGGATACTAGGTGAACGGAGAGACATACTTAAATATATTTGTAAACATCCATGTCTCTAGTACACATGTCCATGTTCATCACACGAAACATTTTCCCCTAGATTCGAACCCGCGACCCTCAATTTCGTGGTCAGGGTCTCTAACCACTCGACCAACGGGCCAGTCATTGTCTTTTTAATTGCAACTTTTAATCTTCCAAAGTTAAAAGTTGCACTATATCCCTAACAAATATCAGTTTGAAGCCGTCATACACACACCCCATATTTAATACGCGTAGGCAACCAGCAACAAAACGAAAACTGCATGTCTCGCATACATTACGCCGCAAATTACCCGCCATGCTCCCCGCAAGCCCATCTGTCAAGCTATCTTATATCTCGTCTATGGTAGCGATACGTCATACGCCTACGTTTAAAAAAAACAGAGAATTTTATGCCAGTACACATTTAAATGGTGTTCTGTGGGGTTATTCAAACTGTTTGTGAATACACCAATATATTATGTGCATTATTTATGGCATCTGTCACTTCTTGCTTTTTATACAGTCAAGTTACTTTATAAAGTGTCAAGATAAGTTGGCACTAACAATAGTATTTGAGATAAAGGGAACGAAACCTGTATGAGAAGAACATTTGCAACAAACGTCTGATTCTCAGTAGATAAGGGCTATAGAGAAAAAATTTAAAAAAAAAAACAGCATTTGTTTTATGTCAATATTCCGTACAATAAAAATGGTTTACACACGATGCTTAGGTATTTAGGCAAAACTCTGAAACAGCAAATTTATTAGGTATAATCTCTAGGTATATTAAAAATATTATATTTTATTATATTTACAAATTCTCATATTTATTGACTGTAGCTATCATTTATCTATATTTAGAACCCCCAGATTTATTATTTATTAACCAACAACTAGTAGTTTCCATTAAATTCCACCCCTCACCCACCCACGTCAGGTGTCCAACTGAAAAGAGCCATGACATTCCCGACTTACAATAAAACACATCAGCTTCTCATAATTCACGTGGAACGCTCAAAACAATCCATTAGGATCCTACTTACGAGACAGTTCCCGTCATGGCGCGTTAGTTTCGCGCCATTCACCAGTCGCCATCTTTGTGGACAGAGGCATTCCGCCGTTCAGCCTTTGGTGTCAGATATTTCATTGACTTTAATCTATCGTCGTACATATATACTTGCTTCTCTTATTCAATGATTGTTTGTTAAAAGAAAAATGTTTAAAGGCGATTTTGTTTTGTTTTTATTATGTAAGTAGGAAATACTATTGATATTATTTACTCCAAGATTATTTAAATATGCAGTTCTTAAAATAAGCCGAACTCTTAATTCTTTCCACATGTTCTCACAGTTAAACAATATTATTTTTATTGTCATACCTACAATCTTCATTGCTGTTATCGCACCTATCAATTTGAATAAACACAGCCCAGTTACAACTTGACGTGTCTTTCGCGCCATTTATCACAACTTAAAAATTTCAAAATAAGAACGCGATAACAGCGCCACTTAAAGATGACAGCTCGAATTACGGTCCACGCCTGCGCGTCGATTAATGAGCTCATTTTGCGCCTTTTATTTATCACCTTCTTATTAAGTCACGTTTAAAAAGTACACTTCAATAAATTTGTACTTTTAAATTTATTGTTTCGCGGTATCTTCTGACGGTGGAGAGTTATTTTTATCTGTGGTATTTTTGGCGGCGCGACGCCGGCTGGCGAGGTGTTCTATTTACAGTTTACGTTTATTTGCGATTGCAATAGCAAAGAAAACATCGCGTTGAGGACGAACTGTCAACGATTTAATCTGCGCACGATTTGTGTTCATTTTAGCGACTATTTATTTGACGAAGTAGGTACTTTGCCTATTCAGGCTGTTTAACTATTTTGGTATGTAGGACATTGCTGAGATAATAATTTCCAACCAGACAAGCTTTTAAGTAATGTTAATTGTGCGTGTACTATAAAACAGTTGTCATGTTTTATATGGGCCTTACGAGGCTATTTATCAATTCAACTTAATCATCCATCATTAAAAAGACGAAATCCGTTGTGAAAGTCAGAAATAAATTATTTTATTAATTGTTCAAACAAAGAACGAAAGAAATACACCAAAATTGGCGCCAGGATTCTGTTTCCACCGACAGATCGACCGGTCACTGTCAAAATGTGCGTCATTGATTTATACTTTTGGCGCAAAGGAATTAATTTCATGATGCCCAAAGACAAATAAATCTTTATTTATGGTTAATTATACGACTCCTCCTATGTTCAGACGCCAAGATGGACAGGGGTCTCAATTCTGCTTTCCAATTGAGTTACAAATGCACGAGCAGTGATCTTTTAATCTTGACAGTTTTACCAAAACTGAAACTGTACCTAACAGTAGAGATTCTTTGTCTTTTTATTATATTATTATTGTTAGTAAATTAATCATATAAAATACATATACTTTTTAACCTAACATACACAACAAGGTACATAGGGATAATATCTTATGGTCATGACTAGAATAAAATATGGAATTTTACGCACCATAATCAAGTAAAAGAATAGTGTACCTGCATGTACTTAGCATGTGACATGTAACAATAAATTATTAATTAATGTACGTAGGGCAGAAACCAAAATTGTTACCTACCAGATGGTTTATACAAGATTCATGGTGCCAGAAGCGTAGCCAAATAGCAAACCAGCGTGGCACGGCCCGTGAAGCAATGACCCGGGGCTCGGCCTTGGCAGCTCCGTAAAGGTGTCGTCTGCTAACTTTAGCCGCTAACGCTAAAATGAAATGTCAATTAGCACCTCTTAATGACATGACGACGAAGATGCTGAGTAAAAAGATTTTTTTTTATATGACGATATTCGAAGTAAACACAGTTTAATAACTCATCAATAACCGCACTAATAATAATTATGTTTTGTGTTTCATGACTGTGTGTGACATGAATAACATGTGTTAACACTTGAAATAACCATAGTTGACCATAATTTAAGATAATATACAATTTTACGTAGGTATATCAGGCTGCGGTTCGATTGATCAAACGTCAAAACTCGCTAAACAAGAATAAATGCAAAATCACAATAAACGCTCCTTGGTTCTGAATATCAAAGCTAATGGAGCTCTTAAAAAGCGCTAAACCAAAGGTGCTGAAAAAAATACCATTTTCATTTTACGTGTCAGCAGGTTACCTTTAATTTTTTCCATCGCTCGGAAAAGACATAAATACCAAAAGCATTTCATATTTAAAACGTTATCACATAAACGAATCCCGTAATAGGCTCAAAAGAATACCACCCAGAGCCGTAAACGTTAAAAACCGCGTAACAGACTTGATGATTCTGTTGCGTCGGCTTGCGAAAGCCGTTAGGATGAGCATTATGAGGCGCCATAACTTCGTTTATGTAGCAGCTTTCTGTCTTATCGCTGAATGTAAATATACAGAATGTAAACGTTTTAGTTGAGGTTAGCTCATCAGGTCAAACTTAAGCAGTACCTCACTATTCATAAATGGTCCAATGGCGAATCTGAGATAAGAGTTTAACCTATTTCTATACATCGTAGAATAATTAATGTTTCAAGTCGATTAGAAAAAACACGTTTGTCCCGTGTTGGTCTGAGACTATAAAAGAATGTGCCAACTGTGTTTCTTGCCTAGCATGTCGTAAAAGGCGACTAATGGTATATGGGGTTTTGGGTATGTGATTGTGTAGGCGACGAGCTAGCCACTTGACACTACTTTTTCACGATTTTCCATCTAACCCAGCCCATTGTCCCGTGTTGGTCTGGGACTTGAAAGGAATGTGCCAACTGTGTTTCTTGCCTAGCATGTCGTAAAAGGTGACTAATGGTATATCGGGTTTCGGGTTTGTGATTGTGTGGTCGACGGGCTGGCCGCTTGTCACTACTTTGACACAATTTTCCATCTAACCCAGACCAGTTTTATTTGGCTGAATGTGGTTAAGGGGGACTGCTGCCCCTTTGACTCTGCCTGCCCCTTCGGGGATCACGGGCGGGATGTTAAGGTAAGGTAGAAAAAAAAAAATCTGTTTGGATCAAATACTGACCGCCCACAATGATGAAAATTATTCCAATACAATCAAATGAAATCATTTATTTCGGGAAACATATTAGGTACATATTATACGGCAACATTAATGTACTTGCTTGGAGGTAAATGGCCTATTTACCTAAAAGAGGTGGCGTAACAAACTGTGTTCTAAGATAAATAACTTTCAGCAATGCTTAGGATGTTCGAGTATTTAGATTTCTATCAAAATACACTTTCTCCCTTGCGGCTTTTAGATTAGATTGAATTTATTTATTCTGACAAACTATATGAAATAATTTTCAATGAAACTTTTGACGATCTACTTTTTCGAATAATCTAGACCACAGATTAAGCACAAAAGTAGGCAGTTACCATAAATACAAATCGTGCGAGACTTTCTGCGTCATATTTTATATTTTTTAATACGGCCGTTTGCTCTCCGGTCGTGTCCGGCTGATAACAATCGCAGGTGAAATCCCGCCAAAAACGACGTTGCGGCAAAATAAAGAGCACAGATTATGACATTTGGGTGACTTTTTGGAATATGATTTCTAAATTTGAATGAGCAATATTATCAACACGACTGTTTCTTCGGATTAATTAATTAATTAATTATTATTTATTAATTGTTGATGGGACTTCAGCTAGAGTTATAATATAGTTAAATTTTATCTATACCTGTATATCTGACAGTCATGAGCCGCTTTGTGTCTATAAAAGATGATATGACTGTAATGGGGTTGGATAGCTTGATGACGACTGACCGGAACGTATGGAAGAGGAAAACATGCGCCAACTCCAGATGACCTATGAGGAGGATGAGAAGAGAATGATGATGAGCAGCTTTGTCTTTGTTTTACTGATTAGAAAAAAAAAGAAGGATTCCGCGCTGTCATATTACACCGAGAAGCCGTCTAAATGTCTGATTGAAACTGAGGCATACTAGATATCGGAAATTTGGAGCGCTTGTCATTGTGTGATGTAAGTGGCTTGTCATGTTGGAGCTCCGCAGATGCCTAAATGTGTGTGTCCTTCTTTTTTTACTAATCAGTAAAACAAAGACAAAGCTGCTCATCATCATTCTCTTCTCATCCTCCTCATAGGTCATCTGGAGTTGGCGCATGTTTTCCTCTTCCATACGTTCCGGTCAGTCGTCATCAAGCTATCCAACCCCATTACAGTCACGTTACGTGTTAATATATTTTTTATTTTTATTTATTTATTACCAACATTTACAAAATCTTTACAGGAAATCCCAAAATGAAATTGTAAGCTATTGTTGTAAAATCTAACGGTCATGATGACAGCTTTGTTAACATCTAGGTAATTAGCAATATACAATATAAATTAGGTAACTAAGTACTCAAAGTGCCCTGGATACAAATACTAGTTGGAACATCTCACAAAATTGTATAACGTCATCCAAATTCAACATTAGCTAGATATTGGTATATCGGTGTATCTGAGTCGCCTAATTCAATGTATTTTATTAAAATTACTGCTTAAATTAATCGTATTGTGTTTCTTATTGCAAAATCTATATTTATAATGAATCTATAGAGAGGTCATTTTCTGTACATGAAATATATTTTCAAAATAACTATCAGGGGGTGATTAGTGAACGATACTGATGCCAAAAATCCAATCAGTAAAATTTTTGTCTGTCTGTCTGTATGTTCCTTATAGAAACAAAAACTACTCGACGGATTTTAACGACACTTGGTACAATTATTCTTCATACTCCTGGGCACGTTATAGTAGGTATACTTTTCATTACGCTACAATCAATAGGAACAGAGTAGTGAAGGGAAATGTTGGGAAAACGGGAGAAGTTACTCCATTTTTTAAGCTTCCGTCGCGAGTGCAGCCTTAATGGTTAAAGTTACATAGAAATCATGTATGACGGAAATAGTCTTTATAATATTAACCATAAACGCGGGTGACACCGCTGGCACAGCTAGTAGTTAATATAATGGGCTTCCAATTACGATCATTATTCCCTACATAGCTACGTAGGCATAATACACGTACCCACTCGGAGTCCATCGCCTGTCACCCTGCGGCGTACAGCGTGGCGGGATAAAACATTTTTAATGTAAGGAACCCTTTGCCCCCGGGCGCGTACTACTAGGGTGGAACTGTTGGGTGAAAAATACGAGAGTATAAATAGATCGGAGTATATCTGTAAGGAGATACGTAATCAATACCAGGCTAGACTTGATTGACGGACTACAAAAGATAACATCAAGCCCATAATCCCCAAAGGGGTAGGCCTTTGACTCTGCCTACCGCAGCAGGTTAAGTCCCAGACCAACATGGGTCAATCGGCTGGGTGAGATGGATAATTGTGGAAAAGTAGTGACAAGTAAGATATTACATTTTGGAAGTCAATAATTAAATAATACGTTGTTTAAACGTATATACATATGTACAAATAAAAGATTTAAAATCCATACCCCGAATTTTAAATTCAACTGAATTATACTTATCACATTAATAACTTAAAGCCTGATTAATGGAAATCCCAAAGCGATCGGACACGCGAACCGTAAAATTATTTATTTTTATTTATTCCCGGAATGTTCCATAATGCCCGTTATTATCTGCGCGGTATTTGGCCAGGTCGAAGGGAACGAATGACGAAATCACTAAGGGCCAGCGCTCACTTAGGGAGGAAGTATCGATGCGCCGGCGCACCAAACCAGCCATGTTCATATCCACCATTTCTCTTCTTTTCTAGTTATGTCTCGTTTATAGTCATGGCTGGACTTCTCATCGTCATCTTATAAACTTCCTAGCATTTCGTTCATTAAGAGGTCAACGTCGCATTAAGGCCCTGACTCTAAATTAGTGCGTCCAGTTTACATTGAAATAGCAACTACCTCTCTTCGTATCGTTTAGACAAGGAAACTAGATAAATATGACTGAAAGAGAAAGAGATTGCATTGCTCGATAGCATTTGAACGGAGACATGGGATAGCAGACTCTGCAAGAGGATGATGAGAAGTCCGTTTACATGAGGAGTGCTACTCTATTTATGTTTATATTTGGAATACCACTGTTGAACATAAGTGCTTAAGCTACTTACCTCGGAATCAGATCAACGTGTGTGATGTAATCTGATATTTATATATTTATTTATATTTCTATTTATTTATTTATTTATTTGACAATATACTTGTAGCTTACAGATAAATCCAAAACGCACACAAGTTTAGATTTTATACCAGATTAATCCAAAATTCAAACATAACTTTATGAGCACACATGCAACATGTCAGAAATTAAATATTAACACATCAATTAGAATAATATCATACAAAATAATCATATAAACTACCTACAAACTAAATAATATGTCAGTATTATATGTACCTACATAATGTCAAAGGAATAACTTATATATTAATTAATTATTATCTATCAATCATATTGTTATCATTTTGTCAATAATTGCATGAAATAATGTCAATAAAAACATCATGCTGTCAGCAATCTATAGCCGTAGCTCATCTTAAACCCCCATCGTCGCTGTCTCCAGTGAGCGACGCGCTCAAACAGCGAGCGCCGTAATCGGTGCGCGCGCGCCGCTTTATCAAGATCGCCGTCCCCTGAATAACCCGTGCCGATAGCGCCGGACTGTGATCGATCGCGCGACGACTGATCCCACGAGCCATTCTTGCCGACTAAGGGCACGGGACATAACGCAGGGGGACCGGTTATAGCGGCCGAATCGATGTGGTCAATCGGTATATCGGTACATTTGTAAATACATATCACGCCTGCAATCCCTTAAGGGTAAGATATAAGCTCCTTCTGCCGGGTGGAAATAGCTCAGAGCCTCCGGTTATTCCCAATGAGCGCCACTGAAGGGCAGCGAGTAGAGCCTGCCAAGCAGGGCGCAGTCGCCGGTGGCGCTGGGGTAGTTAATGTTGATCCGGATTCCTTTAGCGTCACCACTAAGGGCGATGTAGGAGCGACGAGGGGCTTAGTAGGTATACGCCGGTCACTTCATCTTGGCCGATGAGAGATTTTTTATACGAAGGGCCCTGAGAGTCCTACACACCACGCCGTTTCCTTCGGTGCGACAGTGCGTCGCGCAGTTACGCCAACATTATACATCGACATTACGGCAAACATATAGTTGTGCTGGGTAAGCTGGACAATAAGCTGGACAATTCTGAAAAAGTATGTAGTGACGAGTGGCTAGCTCGCCTACATAGTCACAAACTCTATACATCCTTCGCGTTTTACGACATGCTACGCTAGGAATACACTTGTTTCTTCTATTTGAGTCTGATTTAACAAACTTTAAATCATTACTTGAATATCTACTGCCCTTTTGGTCGAGTGGTCAGAGACTCTAGCCACGAAACCGAGGGTCGCGGGTTCTAATCCCTCAAATGTTCCTGTATCTGTTGTACTCGAGTCATGGATGCTATTAAAAACGTATTTAAGTATGTCTATCCGTTCACCTATTCATAGCACATGCAATAGCTTAGTTTGTGACTAGGGAATTGGGGTGTCAGTCTGGAGAACTTATAAATTATTTATTTATTTAATATGTTTTATTACGCAATAGTAAAATAAAAAATTTTTTTTTTTTAATCTAGATAGTCCAGACGATTATAGAATCCTTTTTATGAGGTCTAGACCGTACATCGTCGTCCGCCTGTCTGTCTCGTGTACTCCATTCTCCGTCTATCTCGACTAGCTCTCTATATCATCGTGGAACAGACAAAAACACTCAAAAATTCTCGCTAAAGCCGACCCGTACGACTCCATCACATAAACACAAAGCTTTAACCGAATGAATCGCGAAAGCAAAACCCCGAGTCAGTGAATTATTGCGGTTTTTACCGATATCGCACTTTCGACACCACTATACCCGAGAATCGAGTCGGGAATGTTTATGGGAACATCTCGATTTATTTGATCGCGGAAATCGGCGATTTTATGGCAGATTACCGTTGCAGGAATTCGAGACGATGTTTATTTTCAACGGCTTTATTATTTTCTGCTTTTTAGGGTACCGCAACTCAAGTGTAAAAGGAACCTTTCTGGAACGCGTAAATTTTTGTAGGTTGTTGTAGAAATTAATGACATACTAAACTTAAACATAAAATAATAAAAAAAAATTTACGTCCTTGGCATTAATCGTAATTATTTTTACATATATCCTTCTTCTGACCTTTCTTGTCGCTAAAATTTTTGCGAACCAATTTCTATCACAATCAGTCAAGTGGAAACGGCACAGATAGCGATGTTCACTTCTTTCCCATGTATAAGTAATATCACTTAGGATGAAACTCTAGTTACCTGATCCGACTCGCACTTGACCGTTTTTTACGGCCGTTCCGTCGAGGAACACTGGAAAATGACTGTAGAGAATTAACAATGCCGATTTAATTGTCTCGCGTCTTCTGGAGCTGGCCGCGTCTATATTTTGTGAATGCATTCTGTGTCAACGACCTGTCTGGCTGGTGCAATTTTTATAAAAACAGTGTGAAACTGTCCTTATTTATTATATTGAGTCTTATAGTAATCGTTGCTTTCTTTGGCATAAACTATTCACAAGGATACATTAATGATGTAATTATATTGCTTGGGTCTTAACCTGTAATTTGGCGATTGGCAATGTCACATTACTTCTTATTATGGTGTGTAATGTACGTGTGAAAGGAACGGACCAAATCATATATTAGTAAAGCGTTGTCCCTTTTTCTTCTCAATCACATCTTTTTTTGCTTTTTATATTTGTATCTTTCATTGTAAAAGTGATGTCGTATTTAGGTATATCTATTATTCATTATAAAATTAAAGTTTCCAAATTTATTTCTAAGGCGATAATCAACTTTTATAATGAACGACACCTTTTGAGAATTTTCAGGCAATTAAGAAGGACTCCTATTAACTTATCCTTGGCTTCCGAGTTTCTAATAGAGACTCATAAGGAAATCATCTTCTTAGCGTTATGACCTGTGTCGGAGTCTGTGAGTCCGACTTCTTTATTAAGAAACACTGATAATGATAATATTGCCGCAATAATTACCATTAGAAACAAGCATTACTTAGTTTATATTTACTTTAATGCTCAGAAGTTCTCACTGCAATAACTTCGTTTAAAGCCGCCACAAATCAAAATGGGAGGCGACATGGCTTTGCAAACGGTTCCGTCACGTTTCTGGCGAGGGCGAAAGTGGACCGTCTCCATCAGGAGGTAGATGCAGTCCTCTGTCTGTCATTACGAGAGAAAGGGTTTCCGCCAGAAGGTGCCTACCTAGGCCTACGGTGGAGGAGTGATGTATGCGTATTGTTAGGGCATAATTTTCCTTTATACACTAAAAGCTGGTGTTCTAGAAATCAGACGATTGAATACGAGTCGTTTAGAGTTCTATATGTTTATCTTCTAGTTTACATAAAGACTCGTTGGAGATGTGCTTCAGGAACCAGAAGAAGCAACTTATCTTTTTTCTTTATTTATTTCTGTTGTGATACCCCTGTAGTCAGTTAGTTAGATAATGTATTTACATACATGTATCTGATCTAGCTTACAATGCTGAAACTATGCACTTACTTTGAAATCAGATCAATGTGCTATAATGTACCTAATCTATAAAAAAAAACCGTTGTGATTGTGATATGGCACGAAACCGTTATGTGGGTTATTTTTACAATAAAAACCAGCGACAAAATTACCGGTATAAAGCCGTTTATTTTAGCTTCCCAAATCCTGTCATTCGACGTCTTTGCTTCACACATGACGTGAAATAAAAAGTAAAAAGTCAAAATCAAATCGGACCACAGATGAAACAGCCATCTAAGCCGTAACAAAGCGTGTTCCGGTCACCGCGCAACAGACCTCATTGTTTTGTCGCCCGCTCGTCCGTAAATGACTGATTTGCCCATCCACAATATTGGTTTGAAAGAACATTGGACTTTTCGAACATTGCTAGGATACCGTTACTATCCACCTATCCGAGTACACATGTCCACGTGAAAATAGATAGTCGAGATTGGATCTTAATCTGAACAAGTGCCTCTGAAAATAAGTAGTTATAAAACATATTTATTTGTAAACATTTTTTACAGCTATAAAATACATATGTGTACATATTTCTAGAAGAAAGAAACACATTAGAACAATCATCATCTCCCTAGCTTTTAGAAGGAGTCCGCTTAGACCATGATCCAGGATTTAGCGAGTCTGGTAATTACATTGAATCGACCGCCGAACTGATCTTCATAACCCTAAGATAGGGGAACCAGACAATTTTTGGATCATGGTTACAAATCCGAAGTTGTTTGAATTTGCAGGTTTCATCACGATGTTTTCCTTCACCGTCGAACTAGTGGTATAAATACGTACATAGACTTGAAAAATCTAGAGGTAGGTACGTGCCCGGGTTTGAACCCGCACTCCTCGGCTAAGAGGCGCGTGTCCTTACCATTGAGCTACCACCGCTCTTAAACACATTAAAACAGTATAGGTATATTATTTATGTTTTATCGTTTATTACAAATAATTTAATTTCCATTAACATACAAGATTACGGTTGACAGCTATCATATTCCTTTCTTTCCTTTCCTTCAAAAAAAGGTTCGAATGGTCCAGCGACTTTTTCCGCTGTAATGACTAACTGTACAAGAGACAGGTAGCAGATTCGACAGAATTATTACAGGTATTTCTCCTTACGTTTATTCTGCTTTATAACTTACAACTAATTATAAAATATTTTTTTAGATAAAGAGGTACTTTATACCCCTCGCATTTAAATCCAAGTTCTCAAATCGCACTAATAATATTAAGGTAGAATCACAATCGCAAAATGAATTGTGGTCGACATGAATTACCCAATTATATCGAATCTGACGTGCGCGGACCGTTGAACTCTCCCCAAACGGATTACCGAAATCACTCCCCGAAACACAGTAAACGCACCCCGTTAATCCGTCCCGAACAAAGATAAATAATTAGTAATTAAATAATTAATTATAACAGGAGAGGCTCAGACGATCCGCGGCAAATTAAATTTGAGTTGAACCCACGAGGAGGGCTCATCTGCATATTTGATACGTGATACATGGGAGGGTTAACGGTTAACACGTGCGCGAGCGATCCCGCGGGATTGGTTCCGGGATCCGGGATTTGGGATTAGAGATTTGCACCTGCTATGATAAACAAGACTATATTTCATGAGTCATTCTCGTCGAGTCATAATTCTAGGTACCGCCTTCCCTTTTTCTAATTATCTATTTAACTGGAATAGTGAGAATTAAACAGATAGACACGCCGATTCATATGCCATGGATGCTGGTTCTACAATTTAAAAACTTTTGTACAGATTTACACCATTAGCTCGGCAGGGCGGAGATAAAACGGCAAGGTTCATATCCAGAAAAGATGTGTACATGATCTAGGATACCTAGCTTAGTTTCTTAAGGGTTTTACTATTCGCTAGATCATGATTAAAGCGTATCTCGAAAACGGGGCTCCAAGCCCAAACATGGAAAAAGCCTGCCTAAGACCCACTGTACTACCTTAGACTTCAGAAAACAATTTTGCGAAAATGCCGAACACCAACAATACCATATTATGATCAATAATATGATCATACCTTCCGCAAAACAAAATTGCCGAAATATTAATTTGACTGGCTCGATGGCGCATTCGGTAGTGATCCTGTCCATGCGCCAAGAGTGATGGGTTCGATCCCCACCCAGGACAAACATTCGTATGATGAATACTTGTGTTTGTTCTGTGTCTGGGTGTTAATTCTGATTCTGATATCCGTAACACAAGTGCCTAAGATACTTACTTCGGAGTCAGATCAATGTATGTGATGTCGACGGATATTTAGGTAAGTATATTTAAAATATTCAAAGATCCCTTAAAGAACAGCTGTTACTAATGAAGATTACTACAGCTGTATGCTATTACCGACATATTTAGCAGATTTATTCATTCAATACGTCACTTACGGGATATTTCGCGGGGTCCCGTTTCCCGTGACATCCGCCTCTACTGGAGAACCCTTAGCGCCCCGGCGCTCTTGATAAAGGCTTGCTAATGATCTTTGTATAAGAGGTTAATCTGTATCTACCAGCACACATACATATCTGTAATTACCTATTTTATGATATCAGGCAGAACAATCTTCTAAAACAAGTTAAATTAATTTAAAACATATTAAAATAACTAGCAGCGCCCCGCGGTTTCATCCACATAGTTCCCGTTCCTGTAGGAATATGGGGATAAAATATTTATGTTACTTCTGGGTATGGTAGCTTTTCAATGGTGAAAGAATTTTTAAAATCGGCACAGTAGTTTTTGACATACATACATAACATCACGCCCATAATCCCCGAAGGGGTAGGCAGAGTCAAAGGGGCAGCATGCCCCTTCAACCACATTCAGCCAAAAACAAATTCGGGCTGGGGTAGATGGAAAATTGTGAAAAAGCAGTGACAAGCGGCTAACCTGTCGTCTGCACAATCACACACCCAAAACCCGATATACCATTAGTCGCCTTTTACGACATGCTAGGCAAGAACCACAGTTGGCATTTTATTTTTAAGTGCCAGACCAACATGGGACAGTGGGCTGGGTTGGATGGAAAGCTGTGAAAAAGGAGTGACAAGTGGCTAGCTCGTCGCCTACTTAATCACATACCCAAAAGCCCGTAAACCATTAGTCGCCTTTTACGACATGCTAGGCAAGAACCACAGTTGGTACATTCTTTTTTTTGTCCCAGATTAACATGGGCCAAGTCCCAGACCAACATGGGACTAAGTAGTTTTTGAGTTTATTCATTACAAACATACGCACACACAAAACACAAAAATACAAATCTTTCCTCTTTACAATATTAATATAGATATAGGTAAACTTTTTACAGACTAATGACGCACGCCATTTCCTAAGGAGTGGGCAGAGTCCTAACAGCCATAGGCGTATGCAGCAATATATTGATAGGTTCCTATGGTAAATAGACCTTGGTACACGAGTTCCAGGGGTGGGTAGTTGCCCCCATGCGTACGCCCATGCTAATAGCAACAAAACTGCTTAAACCGCATTTGACTTAAAATATAGTCCAGTTAAATTAGATGGACTCGACTGGCTCGATGGCGCATTCGGTAGTGACCTTGCCCCATGCGCCAAGAGCTGTAAGTTCGATCCTCACTCAGGACAAATATTCATATGATGAATGCTTGTGTTTGTTCTGTATCTGGGTGTTAGTAACCAATATTTATGTATATATTTGTAATACCACTGTTGATTCTGATATCCGTAACACAAGTGCTTAAGCTACTTACTTACCTTGGAGTCAGATCAATGTATGTGATGTCGTCGGATATTTATTATGGAACATTGTGAAAAAGTAGTGACAAGTGATTAGCTCGTCGCCTGCATGATCAAAAACCTCCGAAACTACTGAATCGATTTGAACAATTCTTTCACCAATAGAAAGTTACTTTATTAGGGAGTAACATAGGCTATATCTTATCCCCATATTCCCACGGGAACGGGAACTACGCGGGTAATACCGCGGGGCGCTGCTATCAGAAAAAATATGATAATCGCGACAAGCATTCCAACGCCTCACCAGCAGATAATATCAACCCCTGTCCTCAATAATGTACTTGTAGGCAGTTGTACCGACAGACTCCCCTCTCCTCGGCCCAGTGTGCTATATTAATCACATCAAGTTACTCTCATCGCGGCCAGACGACCCCCAGACCGCGGGGAAGTGCAGTGATTGCCCCCCTAAGGGGGTTGGCGCAGGGCTGCCGTCTCGAAGTGATGACACATGTCTGAAAATTATAAAAGATTTTTAAAGAAGAAGCATTGTTAATTAATACTTCTTTCTTATGCTGATCTGCGGCTCGGACTTAACAGTTTACTTAGGTTTCTTGCTTTGCTAGTCATAAATATGGCATGCGATTAAATGTGTGTGTACCTAGTAGTTATTGAGTTCATTATTGTGCAAGCGACGAGCTAACTACGTGTTACTAAGTTTTCACAATTTAAGATTGCTAATAAAATCCTTCGCTTGTATTTTTTTTCGAATTTAACTCTTAGCTCAAAGTTTTTAAAGTAGCTTGTTACCCCGTCCACCATTTTGAGGATTTCGGGCATGGTATCGCAATTTATTCATAGTCAAATTTCTGGAGAAATATATAACTTCCACGATACACACGATTATTTCTAACTAGCTTCTGCCCGCGGCTTTGCTCGCGTGGTACATTGATGAAACATAGCCTATCTATTATTCGGGTGTATGAGCTATATTATTCTAAAGTCTCATGAAAATACATTTATTAGTAGTTTTTTTGTGAAAGAGTAACAAACATTCATCCACACATACAAACATTCGCTTTTATAATATTAGTAGGATAAGCGCAAACGCAGAAAAACCATACGCGTCGAAGACAACGAGGCAACACAAACTTCTTTCAAGCGTTCGTTATGGGCCAAATTTTACCACGATGGAGTCATGGGAAATTAATCCTCAATAAATTAAACGAATTGGCTGACATAGACACATGCTAGATTATTTATAACAAACCGAATTTCACGCAGAACAGTGGACAAATGGTAGTCCTAAATAAATCAAAGAAGCGGCTGCCAGCCCTGCCGTAATGGCCCCGTCGAGTTCGCACCTCGCCGCGCGATTACGATTCGTCGCGACCCGCGAATTACCGCGGGCGCGTAATGGCGGCTGACGGTTTTCGGTAATTTAAAAAAAAAAAACGGTAATTCGGCACCGTCAATGGCGGGGCGCCATTTTGAATTTTCAAAGTGTTAACCTGTTAATGGCGGCAAATTATTGGCTGACGCGTGAATTTGCGGCGTTTCCGATGAAAAATGCTGATACTTATGAACAATTTTTTTTAATTTAAATAAGGATACTGTGATAAAATAAGAGGTTATTGAATAATAGTCGTTAAAAGTTACAAAGTATCTGCTAATGTTTCTTTTTAATTTGGACATTTAAGCCAAATAACCTGCCTCGGATTTTTTTTGTGCGTAAGAACTCCGTACTCCTACTCTGTAAATTATCCATTATATTTACCGCTTTCTTCGTTTCATAGAAACCAAACCTAACATTCGTGATTTGTACATACAATGTATAGTACATGAAATAACGTACATTAGATACCATAATAATCCCTACTGACATGTTAACAGTTCGTGGCTTATGGACAGTTTCCTTGCTTAATTTTTTTGCAAGTAAATTTAGAGGTAGTCTATTATCTATGCGAAGGATTATGACAAGATCATTAAAGTATATTTTTACTGCATTCGAAATAATGAATATATTATTTACCCATTAATAGAGCCGACATCGCCGTTCAACCACAGACATCGCCCCGGGCGATCGGAAATTAGCAATTAGCCAACAACTAAACAAGCAGAACCAATCCTTGTTTAGCTAAACGTCCACGATAATTTATATTCGCGGCGAATGTCCACAATAAATATTGTTATAATTATGTCAAAACGTGTTTGCGTAGCGGGCGACGCCGGGGGCGGTCGTGAGTTTGTCCGCCATATTGTAAAATTAGTGACGGAAAGACGCTAGGGTTTTAACCGAAACCAAAAACGGATTTCGGCTCCTGTTTTCGATTTGTCAGATCGCTACGTCTTTCTGAAAGTATCATTCTATTACTTCATCTTATTTTGGTATTAGTAATTCACATATTCGCATAAAAAGCGTGTATTTCATTGCATCTTAACGCAACAAAATAAATAATTTGTCAATCCGAGTTAACCATCTAAAAGTATTTGTTTCCATTACGAGGGATAAGTATATCTTATTTAAATAAGCCTGCAAATCGTATATAAAGTATAGATATCCCAGTTATTCTATATGGCATATAGATGTCATCAAAACGGGAACCTAACTTTCGACACTGCAGCTGTTACGGTTTTTTGGCTGACATCAGAACTGCAGCCAAACCCATTTCCACATTTCCACCGAAACCGAAACCGATCCATTATTCAGTCACTAGTTAAGACAAAGGCAATAATTTATTTGATTGTAGATATTAACGTCAAATCGCATTATGATGATTGCGGTTGATGTATAAAATAATTGACGTCTCTATCTTGCTGTTTAATAAATCCTGCAACTGGTTCACAATTCACTTGTATTGTCTAATAATTGAAACTGCAATTTTCGTATATACATCCTACTTATCTACGTTATAAACATCCATGACTCGAGTACAATGTCCATGTACATCACATGAAAAATTTGCCCCCTAGCGGGATCAGAACCCGCTACCCTTGGTTTAGTGGCCAGGGTCTCTAACCACTCGACCAACAGGCCAGTCAATGTGCGTCAATGGCCAGTATGTACGTAGTGTCCGATGGTCAGTGGTCTTTGTAGACTTTGAACATAAGGCCTAATTATCAATGCTATTAGAGTCAAAGTTAGACTTTATTATCGAGTGTAAATATCAGTTGACATCACATACATTGATCTGATTTCGAGTTAAGTAACTTAAGTACTTGTGTTACGGATTTCAGAATCGACAGTGGTACCTATTACAAATATATACTTAAATATTGGATATTAATAACACCCAGATACAGAACAAACACAAGTATTCATCACACGAATGTTTGTCCTGGGTGGGGATCGAAGCCGCAATTCTTGGCGCATGGGGCAGGGTCGCTACCTAATACGCCATCGAGCCAGTCGGTCTGTCTATCGCATTTATTATTTAATATCTAATGAGTGACCCCCTCACGGCCGCTCCCAGCCCACGATCGCTTCTTCAGTTACATAATTAAGGCGCGCCCACAGACTCATCGGATCGGCAGTAATAACGTTTCGCCGACGCGTTTTGCATAAAGTAGGATCTACACTTAACGATTTTTTTGCTATTATTGTGAATTCCCATGTTGGACTGGGACTTAAAAAGAATGTGCCAACTGTGTTCCTTGCCTAGTATGTCGTAAAAGGCGAATAATGGTATATTGTGATTTGGATGTGATTTTGTAGGCGACGAGCTTGCCTCTAGTCACTATGTTTTTACAATTTTCCATTTATCTCAGCCCAGTTTTGTTTTTTGCTGAATGTTGTCCCTTTAACCCTGCCTATTGCGGGATATATATTGGGGATTGCGGGCGTGATGATTGTAAATGAATTATCTGGTTTCATTGAATGGAAACTAAAAATTCTAGTCTTCATGACTATTTATAAACACCGCACCATTATGTAATAAAATCTTGTCATGGCAGCACGTGTAACTAAATTTCTATTGATTTATCATCATGATGATGATAATGAACGTGTTTTTAGTAGTCTTTCTTACTTTATTAGTAAGTAAGTACCTAAATTTCAGACTAAATCACATATATTGATCTCCGAAATAAGTAGCTTTAGCACTTGTGTTACGGATATCAGTAAAAACAGTGGTATTACAAATATAAACTTCAATATTGGATGAAAACATCTAGACACAGAACACACACAAGTATTCATCACACGAATGTTTGTCCTGGGTGTAAATCGAACCCACAACTCTTGGCGCATGGGGCAGGGTCACTACCGAATGCGTCATCGAGCCAGTCAATAAATATTGCCAGTGTATCATGACTAACGAAATAAACAGAAAGATCTTCTCCTTCTTGATAGCACAGAGTAATATAACTACGATTAGGGATTGCAATGCTGGATCCAGCAATCTAGCTGGGCCCAGCACAATTTTAGGTGTGCTAGATTCAGCGACATGTGCTGGTTCAATGTCGCTGGAATTCAATCCCTATTATGGATTTGGAAGATGATTCAAGCAATCCATCTGGGTCCAGTGTAATTTTTTAGACTGCTGGAAATAGCGTCTTGTGCTGGATCGAGCAAAAAATGCCGCTGGATTGCAATTCCTAACTACGATAGTCTGTCAATATGAACCGCCCTCTTTAAAAATTGTCGCCCAACATCATTAGACCTCCGGCTCGCCCGTGACGAACAACGATTTATTTTCAGCCTTATTCGTACGCCCTACGAGTAATCACATTATATTATTGTAAATATGAAGTGACGTGTAAGGAACGCCACGCACAGGGTATGCAAACCGTTGTGTCGTCCAAATACTGATACCTCTCAAATATATAGATGGTTATAATTATATCTATGACTATTTGTACAATAAGTATCGGCTGAGAAACTTTTTTTTTCTAAATTCTCCAGACTGAAATACCAATTCTTAGTCCCAAACTAAGCTTATGCTTGTGCTGTGGATACTATATGAACGGATAGACATACTTAAATACGTTTATAAACATCAATGACTCGCGTACAAATGCCCATGTTAATCAAACGAAACATTTGCCCCTAAGCGGATTCGAACCCGCGACCCTCGGTTTCGTGGCCAGGGTCTCTGACCCATCGACCATCGGACCAGGTATATGCGAAATATGCGCATATTTATACTAATATAAATAAATAAATAAAATAAAAGTAATAAAAGTAGGTACAATTTATATATATTTATGTGTTTGTTAGGCTTTAGGCTATATAACATTAACCATAAACGCAGGTGAAACCGCGGGCCCAGCTAGTTTCTAAATAAAATTTAAACTTACATAAAATGTCGATATTATCAGATCATCACACCTTGTATTTCTGTTAATAAGTCTGCATTTTAGACCGACTTTAAAAAAAGAAGGAGGTTCTCAATTCGACTGAACTTTTTTTTCTAGTGCAGTTTCAAAATAATTACCTTTTCTATTAATCTCTGAAATAATACATCATTAAGTTATTTTTATACATGTTTTATTATTGTATTAGTATTACTCGACTGCATCGACACATCTATGCAAGTAAAAAGATTTTTCGCGTTATCTTATCTGAAATATCATTTGAACTAACAAAAAAAAACAGTAAAGCCTTCTCACAAGTGTATCGTGCCTTGTGTACACTGTTAAAACTCCAGCGCCATATTGGGCCGTTTATTTAACCCAGTGAGCGTCTCTGCCCATACATGCATATATTACATAACTTAACTACAAGTATATATGTACAAAATACCGTAATCGCACCGTCGGAAGCAATCAGTCAACAGTAGGCGTTTCGCCACGCGTCTATCTTCATAAGTATTCCGTGTGGAGCTGGCTAGAAGTTGGGATTTATGGTGGAGGAGTAGATAGCACGTAGTGGTTTGAATGGGCATAGCTTCACGTAACTGCAGGGAAAAAAATTGAATGTATTTTTGACAGGCCCGTTGGTTGAGTGGTCAGAAACCCCGAACGAAACCAAGGATCGCGAGTTCGAACCCCGCAAATGTTTCGTGTGATGAACATGGACATTTGTACTCAAGTCATGAATGTTTATAAACGTATTAAGTATGTCCATCCGTTCACCTAGCATATAGCTTAGTTTGGAACTAGGAATTTGGTGTGCCAGTCAGGATATTCAACGACATCATATACATTGATCTGACTCCGAATTAAGTAGCTTAAACACTTGTGTTACGGATATCAGAAACAACAGTGGTATTACAAATATATATTTAAATATGGAATATTAACACCCAGACACAGAACAAACACAAGTATTCGTCACACGAATGTTTGTCCTGGGTGGGGATCGAACCCACAACTTTTGGCGCATGGGGCAGGGTCACTACCGAATGCGCCACCGAGCTTGTCAACTTAATTATTATAATATATTTTAATAATGTTTGTTTATTGTCCTATAGGTTCAACCTAATTATGTTTTAATACGTATACGTAGCGGAGCGTAGGAGCGGTGGTAGCTCAATGGTAAGGACACGCGCCTCTTAACCGAGGAGTGCGGGTTCAAGCCCGCCACGTACCTCTAGATTTTTCAAATCTATGTACCTACGTATTTATACCACTAGCTCGGCGGTGAGGGAAAACATCGTGATGAAACCTGCAAATTCAAACAACTTTGGATTTGTAACCATGATCTAAAAATTGTCTGGTTCCCCTATCTTAGGGTTACGAAGGTCAGATCGGCAGTCGCTTCAATGTAATTACCAGACTCGCTAAATCCTGGATCATGGCTAAGCGGACCCCGTCTAAGCACGGGACATAACGCTAGGAAGATAAGGACGTAGCAAATCAAATATTGTTTTTTCAAAATGCCTGATGACATAATTTCCCTACAATTTAGTCCATGCAATGTTTAAGGGGATCCGTATCATTGAACAGTTGAAGAAACACCACTCAAAACTCCTATATTATTTAACCCCCACCCCATGCAAGTTTAACCCGGCGTGTTAGCTCCCGGCGTTACTCAACACTTGTCGTGTCTCAGACGTCCCATCGGTCTATTGGACACATATTGTGAGATGTTACACGATTTCCCCTTTCGGTCCCTCTTCCCGTTTCCTGATGATGCTTTCCACTCCGTTGGTCAGGCTAGGGGTGGCAGAGTTCAGAATTAATATGCCGATAATGCCGATAATGCGTTCGCGCAAAGTTCGTTGCGTCTTGTTTTTATGCAATATCACAGGGAATTTAAATAGTTTATTATTTTTAATAGCTTGTAGGCAGTGGCAGATTTACCCTAAGGCCCAGTAGGCCCGGGCCTAGAACGGCCAGATATTAGAGACGGCCATTCGTGTTAAAAATTAAGTGATGCCGCGTTAGTACTGAGAATTATGGCCTCGGGCCTAGGGCGGCCAAGACTGTAAATCGACCACTGCTTGTAGGTGCTATTGGTTAACTTTCACGGCAAATGCAAACGCTTCTTGCTGGGTTCGTTGCCACAAAATTCCATACACAAGTATGGAATTTTGTGGCAACGAACACATAAAAATAGGTTTAAGAAATATGAGCTCATTCGTTTGAGTTACATACATTTATAATTTATTATACATACATACATATCACGCCTGTAATCCGCGAAGGAGTTGGCAGAGTCAAAAGAACAACTAGCCCCTATAACCTTGTTCTGCCAAAAAATAAAACTGAGCTGAGTTCGATGGAGAATTGTGAAAAAGTTGTGACAGGTGGCTAGCCCGTCGCCTACACTATCACACGGTCAAAATCCGATATACCTACCATTAATCGCCTTATACGACTAGGCTAGGATCACAGCTGGCACATTATTTTTAAGTCCCAGACCAACATGAGAAGATTTTTATATTCATGTATATACATATGTATTTTAAGCATTCAAAAGAGTAACTACCGAGTTTCTTACCGGTTTCTTCTCGATAGATGCGACATTCCGAACCGGTGGTAGATTCAAATTGTTCTATTTTGTACCTATTAC
Organism: Glyphodes perspectalis; assembly: GCA_951394215.1. Taxonomy (NCBI): domain Eukaryota; kingdom Metazoa; phylum Arthropoda; class Insecta; order Lepidoptera; family Crambidae; genus Glyphodes; species Glyphodes perspectalis. The sequence goes on along the minus strand of OX596213.1, from coordinate 14,898,785 downwards.
TTGACGATTTACAAGTGCTTTTTTTAAGGCCTACGTAAATAAGATATTAAAAAAAAAAGCTATATGAGTACATTATTTATGACTTAATATATGTATCCATATTTATATTTAACGCTATCCCCTAGCTATGCTCTAGATGCCCCTATACGTATCTTGATGATGAACTGCGTTTACAAGAAACCCTTTTTGCTCTGAAGACCCTATTAGATTAAAATCCTCAGTGTCACGTGACAAATGGGCGCATCTGTCAACCCTGCGGCTCACCTGTCATAATTCACCAACGACAACTCATTTCACCCGTAGCCGCAGCGCGCGCAGGGTTAAGTAATTTATTTCGCCGGTCGTTCTGTCCCGACTGGGGCTGAGGGTTGGATTAGTGATGTTCAGAAAAAATAACAGCATATAGTAACGTTTTTTTAATTTTATTATTTTATGTCGTTTGTTTGATATAAACGTTTATAGGTGACTTTCACAAACGACTTAAAACAATTTAGGTGTTGTTCTTGACAGATGAATTACGATACACTTTTATTATGGCCTCTCTCAAACTTTTCACATTTTGCGATACGATTATGATATGTCATATCTAATTTATAATCACGACAAGATAAGTTTTGAGATTACATTAACAATGATACAGATCAGTATCAATGATTTCAAAAAAATACCAAAATATTTTTGTGCGTGGATGCACAGATACTGTACTGGACATGAACAAGTTTCTATGACCACCTGCCGTTTCCATCAAGTGATCGGATTCACTTTTATGTATCAAATCGTCGCGTTGTTCGCTATCATAACTAGATTCGTGTTTGATTTGGGAATGTAATTCGTACGTCTCTCTATATCAAAATATTGAAAATCCGATTTACGTGCGTTTTCAACTCACTCAAACTTCAGCAATTAATTGAGAAATGTCTGCAATATTTTTGCAATAATGTATGAAAAGGATCATGAATGTTTAAGAGGCGAGTGGGGTGTGTAAGGATCGTGCCATATGGCGTTCGGTTCTCTCTGCTTACCTCGCTAGGAAAGGGGCGTAAAGTTTAGTTAGCTAGTAATTTTCATATGAACATTGATAAAAAGCTTGTACAAACGTAATTTATTCATTCAGTCGTTCACTGGATCTTCCGTGTCCCATCACTAGTGGAACGGCCCGCTAAAATATACTTAGTCGTTATGCACAAATGGAATGATAAAATTTTCAACCTTACGTCGTGTGATTGCGCGTAATGGCGCTCTATGTTATGACTTTTTTAGGGCTAAAAATGCCTTTTAGTGAGCAAGTTTATTATTATTACGTACGTGCAGGGAAATGGTGTGTTCAGCCGGGATGTTCCGAGGGGTGCTTAGCTAGATAGATGTGTTAATTTAGCCACAAATGCGCTGGGGAATATTGAGGCAAATTTTCATAAGCAAAAAGTATTTTTGATGCAACGTTTCTTTATAACTAACTGACTAAACTTCACGCCACTTTAGATGGGTAGGCAGAGAGAATTGAACGCCGAAAACTTTCTACTTTAAAAAAAAAATTTTTTTTTTTTTTGGTTCGTATCTCAAAAAGAACCTACCTATTGTGTTCTTTGCCTGGTATGTCGTAAAAAGCGACTAATAATGGTGTTTTAAGTTTTAGGTTTCTAATTAAGTTGCAAGCTATTCACTTGTCACTTTTTCGCAACTTTTCATCGTAGCGAATTATTTTTTTTATGGCTAAACATGGTATAAGCATCTACTGCTCTTTAAATTCTGTCTACCCCTTCGGGCATTGTGGACCAGCTGGTATGTATGTATACGAATGAGATAACATATTTACCTACAGAGCTACTGTTTTTTCACACATCTGGATATTAAAACACACAATTCATGCTACCCATGAAATACAGAGTAAACGAAACTGAAATGGCTGTAGCGAGAAAAACCGCGCGCTGTCGTCAGTTTACGAGCTCAGCCCAATTAGCGTTTTACGAGTTGAGCCTATTTCGGGGCCCACACGCATCTGCGGTCGCTGTCGGCGGAATAAGGTTGAGCTGCGGTGAGATTGTGCAGCCCAAGTGACGTCACGGCGGACTTTTGTCCGCAAGTGTACAGACTAATTCCGTCTATGTGACTTTGTCAGTATCAGACTGAATACCGGTCATTGCGGTATTACAAATAAAATATTACAAATCTATAATGGTTCATATGTAAATTAGAAAGATAAATATGACTTTTTAAATTACAACTTCCTTCAGTCATACTCAAACCACCTGATTTTTGCATGTATGTATGTATGATACATACATGCCAAAAAGGAAATCGAATTCAAGTAGGTGGTTAACTGTGAAATGTAGGTAGTAACCTGATCTTTCACTTGTATTTCCTCCGTATAAATAATCGTATGATTTATAAACTTAAACACAGTTATTAATATCTACTTTAAACTAGGATACCATTTATTAATAGTGTTCTACTTTTGTTTCAGGTGTGTTTGTAAAAGCAGTTTGAGGCGGTTAGTGGTAAAATTAAACAGAATAATAATAAAAAATCATCCGCTCATAAAACACAACTAGCGATCCGCCCCGACTTTCAACGAGTAGCAAACAATATGGGAACGTCTAAACATTCTTGATTGCTGTAAACCGTATGATAAGATTAGTTTATCGAGAATCGCTGAACAGTTAATATCCGTGTACTGATTCCATAGACTTTGTTATGATTTGAGTACTCTTGAGTTTGAGTCCCATGTTGGTCTGGGACTTGGCCCATGTTGATCTGGGACAAAAAAAAGAATGTGCGAACTGTGTTTCTTGCCTAGCATGTCGTAAGAGGCGACTAATGGTTTACGGGCTTTTGGGTATGTGACTGAGTAGGCGACGAGGTAGCCACTTGTCACTCCTTTTTCGCAACTTTCCATCCAACACAGGGCTGTGTTGGATGGATGCAACTGTCCCATGTTGGTCTAGGACTTAAAATGCAATATGCCAATTGTGGTTCTTGCCTGGCATGTCGTAAAAGGCGACTAATGGTATATCGGGTTTTGGGTGTGTGATTGTGTAGGAGACAGGTTAGCCGCTTGTCACTGCTTTTTCAGAATTTTCCATCTAACCCAGCCCGACTTTATTTTTGGCTGAATGTGGTTGAAGGGGCTTGCTGCCCTTTCGACTCTGCCAATCCCCTTCGGGGATTATGGGCGTGATGTTATGTATGTATGTATGTATAAGTACTCTTAGCGTCGCAACAGAATTAAAAAATACTCTCAACCTATAGTCTCTCTCACTGTAGACAGGAGTTAATATAAGCAGGAACATCCAATTCCATCTTCCACTCCTCCACACAGTATTACATAATTCAAAAGCACATTATTTAAGAATACACAGCAATTAAGATACAAAGTCCGCGAGCGGGCGCCGGCGCTTATCTCCTGAAGTTGGCTCGTTATGCGTCGTTATGCTCCGTTAATACGCGTTACGCGCCGTTATGGCCCGTTACAACTTCGTTATTGGGTATATTAGGTGCGCTGTTATGCAGTGTCGTTAATTTCGGCTATCTTTTTGTTACGTTTTTGATAAAACTTTGCTTGGGAATTCCTAAAGCTTTTCAGATAGTTGTAAGTGTTATGGAGGTAGCGTCTTTGATAAAATGGCTACGTCTTTTTTATCTTTGATCAAATTCCTTATAAGGGATAAGATTTTGTATTATCTTGCTAAGATGCTGATTTATTAGAGGATTGTTCTATTTGCGAATAAACGGATATTAGTTCACTTTGTTATTGGAAAATTATAATTTTTTTTTTCCTAATTTTGTCGCCCACATTACCAGTCTATTATATGTGCTACTCAAATATTTGACAATTCAAATGGCCCGATGGTCGAGTGGTCAGAGACCCTGGCCACGAAACCGAGGGTCGCGGTTTCGAATCCCGCTAGGGGCAAATGTTTCGTGTGATGAATATGGGCAATTGTACTCGTGACATGGATGTTTATAAACGTATTTAAGTATGTCTATCCGTTCAACTAGTATCCATAGCACAAGCATAAGCTTAGTTTGGGACTAGGGAATTGGTGTGTCAGTATAAAAAAAAACCATTGAATTTGGTTTACCACAACTTCATCCATTGAGCTCTCACCGGTCTGTTTAATACTACGCTTATTAAAAGATTAAATGTATACAGAACCGTATATCGGTTTCGTCACAGGAGAGCAATTCAAAGATAAACCTCCATCCAGACAATCGACACCCACTTTAATCTGCCTCGTGATATTTCAAAAAATAATACATTACTCTCGCACGCATACCTCACGCGTGACAATCAATCTTGATAATGTTTTAAATGTGGCTACACGTTGCCCAACACTCTTCCCTCTCTGTCTATCATGTGGAATGGTGTATGTTTGTCTCAGTTTGTGGTGTACTACGGATCCGAAGTGCGAGCAATAATTCTGACACTTTCTCTGGTGCCCATTGCGACCTGTAGTGTCGGGGACTCGGTGCAAAGGTTTGAGATTTATTACGTAAATTTTATAAGCTATACTTGTTCTTATTCAATGTATAACATACAGATTTCTCAATAAACGGACAATCGAATACAGTTAATTATATTAATATGACTTTTTAGAACTGCTGATTTTTATTTGACGGTGGTTAGATAATTCGAGTATAAATATGATGTACCTATTCTTTATTGTTTTTCTTTAAATTGTGATTTAAAAAAAATATTTTATCTGTAGAACACATACAAACCTAACTAACTAAACTTTATATTTATATTACCAAACTTCCCTATCGAGGTAGACAAAGAGAACCGAACGCCATATGGCACTATCCTTACCTCACTTGCTTCTACAACATTCATGATAATTTTTAAACAAGCTCTACGGTTTTTAAATACAAATTATTGATAATTAAATAGACTTGATGACTGGCTCAAAAATTTACAAATGGAAATTATCTCCACGACTATGTTTTCCGTTAACTGATCCCGCATCGATGTCTACATTGAAAGATACGCTGCGTGATGCCGGTCATTGTCTTAAGCAACAGTTCCACAAACTATTACCGTTTATAACTATTACATAATAAGTATTCTAACAGTAGCATAACTATACTGTTTAAGGTCAGTGGCAAGTTCATCGATTAGGGTCACTCGATGATTGTATTCGATTTCAATGGTATAACATAGGTGCCACAGTCCTACTGTACAGTTAAACACAGTTGGCACATTCTTTTAAAGTTTGTTCCATGTTGTCTGGGACTTTAAAAGAATGTGCCAACTGTGTTTTTTGCCTAGGATGTTGTAAAAGGCGATTAGTGGTTTTGGGTATGTGATTGTGTAGGCGACGAGCTAGTTACTTGTCACTACTTTTTCACAATTTTCCATCTAACCCAGCCCAGTTTTATTTTTGGCTGAATGTGGTTAAAGGGGCTCGCTGTCCCTTTGACTCTTCCTACCCCTTCGGGGATTATGGGCGTGATGTTATGTATGTATGTATGTATGTGTCATAAAATTAACTTGGGTTTATGTAAGTGCAACCGTAAGTATAAGTATTTGTGAAAAAGTAACAAGTGAATAGGCAATCCATATTCTGTATTTCCTTTGCTTCTTCAAAGTTTATCACTAAGGTCAGGCCTACTAATAACAAAGAGGCCTTACCGCAAAAAATGTACATAAAGTGCACTACATTTACATCTGTCTGCATTGCCACAATCTGGTCCTCAAACAATAGTAAATCAGTGATGTGAACAACACCGCTCAATAGACCTGATTACAAATTAGAGCTGTTGCTTCGATTCGGTTCCCCTCAGCGCGATGTTGTGGACGGTACGTGAACACTTATAGAATAATACAGGGATATGCAACCTTTTTGCATTTATTTCTAGAGGATAAAAAATGTATCCACAGATATTAGTAATACCTACCTACTTACTGTAATAATTTTTGCGTCAATATAATAAATATCAAATATTAAATATCAGACTACATCACATACATTTATCTGACTCTGAAATAAGCAGATTAAGCACTTGTGTAACGGATATCAGAAACAATAGTGTTATTACAAATAAGTATATACTTAAATTTATTAGATATTAATACTCAAAAACAGAACTGTAGCGGTGGTAGCTCAATGGTAAGGACACGCGCCTCTTAACCGAGGAGTGCGGGTCCAAATCCGGGCACGTACCTCTGGATTTTTCAAGTCTATGTACATATTTATACCACTAGCCCGACGGTGACGGAAAACATCGTGATGAAACCTGCAATTTCAAACAACTTTGGATTTGTAACCATGATCCAAAAATTGTCTGGCTCCCCTATCTTAGGGTTACGAAGGTCAGATCGGCAGTCGCTTCAATGTAATTACCAGACCCGCTAAATCCTGGATCATGGTCTAAGCGGACCCCGTCTAAGCACGGGACATAACGGAACAACTAACGGAAAAACTAGTTAAAAAAAGAATTGCAATCTAGAAATAGATTTTATTATCTTGTTGATTTAAGACTCAAAAATAATTCACCAAAAGCTCCTCCTTGCTTACCTAGTATGTCGTTAAACTACTAACCATTGGGTTTATGATTATGACAGCGATCGTGGTGGTAAGTAGGTAATTAAATATATTTCAGCATAACCTCTATCCTTTGTAGATTACGACCCCCGTCGAAGACATCAACAAGTTACCCGCCATATAGATTTCACTGAGTCGGCTCACAAATTGCCCGCTGATAATACAATTAGCTCCGCGCGAAGACCAGCTCGCGCCGGGAGTCGAACCCCAACCGGCTATTTTGAGACCCCGCCGCTTTATGAGCTCGTAAACTGTTCACCTGCGAGCGCGCACGTACGCTCGCCAACAGATGCCGCGTGGGAGTATCAAATAAGATATTTCATATTTGACGAGTTGTTTGGGTTTTCATAATAATAATATTAAGAATTGTTATCAATATAAAAAGGTTTCTTGTAAGATCTAAAATGGCAAAAAAAGATTATAATTTTCTATTGGAAAATACTTACCTTCTTTTGTTGATCATAACCGCAATCTCATGTGTATCTACCCTTATATGTATGGTACATACAGCTTAAATCTAGACAAGACTGTGAAATATAGTTTCAATAGTATTATCAGATGCAATAGCTGAAAATTCCAACAAACTTGCTTGACATAAACTTTTTCTCCATAATAAAGCATTTGAACAAAGACCAGATAACATCCGACAGACCTCAACAATACACGCGACTACATTCCTTACACATACAACTTCATTATCATACGCGCACATCACATTCCAACCGAGCATAAAATAACACGAATAATTTAATAAAGATTGTCTGTTAGCGATTGCCGGTACGCGGAACAAATTGCCGGTAATCTCTGTATAGAGTCCTGGGAGGTGATTTATCGTAAGCGCTTGTGTGCGCAACAGTCGCTACCACCTGCCCACGCGCCGACAAATAAACACCAAGCGCAGCGCGTGCGCGGTGTGGCCTCATTGACAGCGAGTTTAGTGTACTGTCTACGCGTAGCCTAGGTGCTTGTGTGGGACTTTCCTCCTAATGAGTGAAGATAGCCTTTTTAAATGGGGAGTTCCTCTCAGGGAGGGATGTTGACTATTTTTTGGAATTGATTTTGTTTCATAAATAGACCCTATTTAAATACGAAAATAATAATTTCTTGAAAAAAATACTTCAAATTTCAATAAAAAATATGTAATTAAAATTTGTTTTTAGAATTCCCGCCAAAACGCTCCAAACTGCCACGTCACGTGACTATTATTACGTCGCTGATCGATAAAAATTCTCGCGCTCTGTCAAAGTTTACCTGATCTTGAGTGAGTTCTTACGAATATGACGGCTTGTTTGGCGGTCAGTGACGTCATCGAGCTTCTATGGCGTTCGCAGTCACGTGATAATGAATATTAAATAACGCAATTTTAATTAATTTTCTTTAATTTATGACGAATAAATATATTCTTCAAATGTTATTATAAGTTTTTAAATACTGTATTTTTTTTATTGTATAAAACATAACTTTACATGAATTGGTAACATGTGTTAACATCCCTATTGGCACGCGTGCCATAAATGGCACGTTATATAAAATGGTGGGCCCCCCATTTTGTTAGATATCACAAATGTATGAACAATGCTGGCAGGGCCGGATCTACCATATGGCTTTTTGGGCTTCAGCCCAGGGTCCCGTGGATTCAAGGGTCCTTGAATCCTCCCCCAACTAAGTCAAGTCAAAGTCGAAAATTCCATAATTTTACTAAATTAAACAGATCGTACGATGTGCAGCCCGGCGAATTCTGCGATTAATCAAACCTATTCAATTAATTTATTTCAAGTTTATGTCTTATATTTTGAGTAGGCAATAAGGTGGGCCCCTAAGTAGTATTAGTCCAGGGCCCCCCAAACTCACGGTCCGGCCCTGAATGCTGGACAATAGCATCTACCGACTACGCAAGCACAACCTGTTCGTCGTGCCTCGGTGTCGTACCGTGGCGCGAGCGCATTCCCCGATTCCTGCGTACTAGCTGCACTCAACGCACTCCTTAACGTCAACCCACAGTGTGATCTGTTTGCGGACGCATGGATGAAGGTAGTTGCTGAATGTCTGAGATTCTGTGAGCGGGACGTGTGAGAGTGTCTATGTTTGTGCTGTCCCAAATTTTGTTAATTTGTAATTCGATTTTAATTAATTAATATAATTCAATTATTGTAATTGGCATCTGCTTTTTAATTTGAATTAAAATAAATAAATAAATAAAATAAAATAAATAAATCTACATCAACCGCTACCTGGGCAATTAACTAACCATTTATATTGAATTTTTTTTAACTCTAAGGCACGTTTGCTCACCATCCCTGCTCTAGATTCTTGTCCGCCTCGGTGGAGAATAGCAGGATATGCCTAACTTGCACGACTAAGCCACCATTGTTGCACGCGATCAACGCTATATCAAAGGAACTGGAAGTTACCGGGTGGATCTCGCCTAGTAGAGAGGAGGGCCAACAGTGCGCTTGTTTATATTACTTCTAAGTAACATTTATCAAAGCGGATTCAATCCGTCAGACAATTTGAATTTTTCATAATTTCCGTATTGAAAATCGAATTAACGGACGGATGACGGGCAAACGGTCTAAATTTGTACACAGTGTTTAAGCTAACCTTAGGCTACCCTACACCAGTGCTTCTCAAACTTATTTGGCTACGGAACTGGGAAGAGGAGTATTTAACGAAATCCTAGAACGGCGCTGGTGGTAGTGCGGGGATGTAATAATTAACTTGTAACGGATTTTCCCAAGAACCCTTATAAATATTACACCTTTATTTCATGAATTATGATCAGTACCAATTTTCGTGGACCCCCAGAAAGGCTTCGCGGAGCCCCAGGGCCACGGAACACACATTGAATAAAGCTGAAGTATACAAATGCGTGGACAGCAGATGTGGAAAACCCAAGCTTTTCATCATTATACCCCGTCGTAAATGACCTAATATGTCTAAGACATCAAACTTTCCGCTCCCGCCGCCGCTCGCACCGCGCGCCGCCCCGCCCTGCGCAGTGTCAGACGCGCTCTAAATAGTCCCGTTGCAGCAATACGATACACCGCATAGTGTAAATCTTGCACTTCCTAACTGAGGGGAGTCCTGTTTGTGTTTCGGAGAGAATAATAGCCGCATGCGGGCATGACACGGAGCAGGACATGTCCGGGACTACCATACAAGCGCTCCAATATACGAGCTCTGTAAGGAAATGCGAATGACTCAAATATATTTAAGGCGAGAGAACTGATATTACATTCAACTGAATATGATTCTATGTCCCATGGTGTGAGGCTTAAAAATATTGTAGTACTATGATCCTGGTGCCAAGGATTAATGGTTAATTTCACAATTAAGTTTCACCTGCAGTGATATCTAGTCTAAGTGTAGATTAATTAAGTTTACAAAATTTTATAATTGGTATTTAAAAGAGTAACGATCGAGTTTCTTGCCAGTTTCTTCTCGATAGAATCTACCATCCGTACTGGTGGTAGTATAATTTGTTCTTTTTTGTTTTTGAATATTGACTATTTTTAATGCTTTCTTGAAGCTTATATAAATAAAAATAGTTTAAATTTGAATTTATATTTAGCATTTTACTAAAAGACGACTAATGGTGTATTAGTTGGTGACTGTGTAGGCAACGAGTCAGTCACTTGTCACTACTTCAAAGTACAGATGCTAGTCAATGCTAACCAGATTTGTTTATCCAGGTTTATGGTCCAAATAGACTGTAAGACTGGGTCATAACCCTATAAAGATTATGATATATTAACATCATCATCTTAGGTCCCACATCCCACTGTCTCATGTTGGTCTGGGACTTAAAAAAAATATGCCAACTGTGTTTCTTACCTAGCATGTCGTAAAGGGCGACTAATGGTATATCGGGTTTTGGGTGTGTGATTGTGTAGGCGACAGGTTAGCCATTTGTCACTGCTTTTTCACAGTTTTCCATCTAACCCAGCCCGGCTTTATTTTTAGCTGAATGTGGTTGAAGGGGCATTCACTCTACCTACCCCTACGGGGATTATGGGCGTGATATTATGTATGTATGTATCATCTTAGGCATTGGTCATTAGGGCTTATCAAATGCCGGCTTTATGGTATCTGACATTGGTCTCTTCCCTTGGGCTAGATAGAGTCAGAGGCTAATGTTTGTCTCAAAATAACTAGCTAAATGAAACATGTCTTATGCGGATAGCAATTAAAGAACGGAGAAATACTTCACTACTATATTATAAAACAAAGTCCCCCGCCGCGTCTGTCTGTTCGCGTAAACTCAAAAACTAGTTTAATATTAGATTAACACGACTAAACCCAAAGTCCAAAGCTAGTCATAACTGAATAGAAACATTCCACCTTTAATAAAAATCAGTCAGTCAAACAGCGATTCGTGAAATTCACATCCGAAATTACATTCTAAATCGCCTCCACCAATCAGGGCACTGAAACGTTGAAAGGAAAGAAAAGAAAAGCTTTCAAATCGAATTGCGAGCGTTAAGGCGGTGCACACTGGCTCTGTGCGCCTTGTTAAACATCGTATGCAAAAGCTTTTATAAGCGAGCGGAGCTTTTGTAACGAATTTATTATTAAAGCGTCTTGCTGCATATCTTTCCATTTTAAATAACAAATACAGTTTTTTTGTTTAGTATAGTAAATTATTATAAATCCCTATCCTTGCTGATATCATAAATTCAAAATAAACTATCTGTCTGTGTATTCCGTTTTCACGCTTAACCAACATTGACGAAATTTTGTACCACCTTGAGCCTTATAAGCCTGACATTTATTGATTTAAGAGCGGTGGTAACTCAATGGTAAGGACACGCGCCTTTTAACTAAGAAGTTCGGGTTCAAACCCGGCCACGTACCTCTGGATTTTTAAAATACGTATGTACGTTTTATTTTTTTTATTTTTATGCCACTAGCTCGACAGTAAACATCGCGATGAAACCTGCAAATTACTATGTTACTTCCGGATAATGTAGCTTACCAATTGTGAAAGAATTTTTAAAATCGGCACAGTAGTTTTTGAGTTTATTCATTACAAACATACACACACACAAAAATATAAAAATACAAATGTTTCCTCTTTATAATATTAGCATAGAAAACAACTTTGTTACTTTTTCACATCCAACAAGTTTGTTACTTACTTATTTTCTTCTAATTCACTTTATTTTGTCCAATCATCACAAACTTTCCCATTAATAATACTCTTAGTAAAATTTACAACCTCCCAAATCCCATTTGACTCATAAACATAAATGGACTCGTTATAATTTGTCAAAGCGGAGTTAGCGAACCGTGACGTCAACTGTTACGATGTTGTTTACGATAGATGACTGGCTCGATGGCGCGTTCGGTAGTGACCCATGCGCCAAGAGTTGTGGGTTCGATTCCTACCCAGGACAAACATTCGTATGATGAATACTTGTGTTTGTTCTGTGTCTTAATATCCAATATTTAAGTATATATTTGTAATACCACTGTTGATTCTGATATCCGTAACACAAGTGCTTAAGCTACTTACCGGAGTCAGATCAATGTATGTGATGTAGTCGGATATTTATTTATTTATTTATTTATAGATACACGCGTCGCTGATGCCGGAGTATTAGAAAAAAACATTATCTAATTACGTATCTCCGAGAAAATCGGAATGAGGATGTGAATGAATGATATTTGTTGTTTGCCCGTGGGACATGGTGTAAGCGATAGCGAATAAGTATATAGATATTTTTACTGAATATATAAAAGTGAAAATAGGAGCGGTGGTGGCTCAATGGACACGCGCCTCATAACCGTGGGGTGCGGGTTCTATAATCTAGTCAATTGTTGTAAATATTTTTAATTTTCGTTTCAGTTCAAACAATTTATAATGGAAGTTGATTATAATGTTAACATAATTACTTAGGTAGGTACTTATCTAACTAAATTGATTGACGCATTGTTTGTATAGTACCTACCTAATTTGGAAACAAAAACATCTGATGGGGATTGTTAATTTTTTTTCCCAAAATCCCCACTGGTGGGGAACTAGTGGGGGGAAGGTTAACTAGTGGGGATTTCGGGAAAAAACAATAACAATCTCCACTGGCGGGGATTTGTTTGGTAGGGATTTCGGGAATAAATAATTTAAACCGAGCAAGTACCTCTTTTTCAAATCTATGTACGTATTCATACCACTAACTCGGCAGTGAGGAAAAACATGATGAAACCTGCAAATTCAAACAACTTTAGATTTGTAACCATGATCCAAAAATTGTCTGGTTCCCCTATCTTAGGGTTACGAAGGTCAGATCGGCAGTCGCTTCAATGTAATTTCCAGACTCGCTAAATCCTGGATCATGGTCTAAGCGGACCTCGTCTAAACACGGGACATAACGCTAGGAAGAAAAAGAAGACTTACATAGTGACTTGTGGCTAGCTACACAAGAAAGTAAATAAAAATATTTGGAATATTTTTCATGTTTTCCAGGACCTAGTGGCATCACCCCGACTTCCCCGCTACCTCTTTCTCTTAAGCCTCCTCCGCAAATTTAATTTCAGTTCGGGAGTCCTCCTTTGAGGGGTTTCATATTAAATTCTCTTAGCCGACGGCGCCTGATCAAAAGCCATAATTACTCTAATGTAACTGGGCAGCGCCGGCGCCGATGCGTCACAGGAAGCTAACGAGCGGAAGTTGTGTTTTGGGGAAACCTTAGTAGCTTCGTTTTTTGGAATTTTTGTTTTTGATTATTTTTGTCTAATTTACGTACGAGTATAATAAACGTTACGAGTGCTTTAGCTATGAAACTAAAAGCCTTGAGTAAGAAGGGCTAGGCAGAGTAAAAAATCTGTCGTTTGGGCCAGATGGAAAATTGTGAAAAAGTAATGTCGGCTATTTATGGAAAATGGTGAAAAAAAATAGTGTTAGTGACGGGTGACTTTGCATATAAGTGGCATCCACAATCAGGTCGCTTTTATGATGTGTTAGTTATGGGATACAGATGGCACATTATTTTTAAGTTCCAGACCAATATGGAACAATTAACCTTTGACAAAACGTAATAATAATCCTCCTAACCGATATCGGTCACGGCGGCCAATCTCAACGAGGTTTAGCCAACTGCGCAGGAGATATTATAGTGCACAAGTGTGTGCGCAAACACAGGTGCACTCTCTATTCCTTCACTCTCCTAGTCCGGTGAGACGGCAATTCGACATGACCAGTGAGAGAGGTCAGGCGCAGGACTAACAGCTTAACGTCTTTTCCGAGGCACGGGGGTGATTAAACCGCCAACTTTCTAACATCAAACTGTTACTGAGTAAGTTCAATATTGCCACAAATACCCAGCCACAAACTTTTAAACCCGACCCGGAATTTGAACCCGAGACCTGATGGTCCTTAGGCGGCGCTACCACTAGACCACCCAACAAAATACACAAAGATACATTATTTTTTATAAGTTCGTCGCACGCAAAAATAAATAGCGGAGTAAAATAAAGCCGCGTACAGACAGCAGCGTCATTGTCTGCGCGGCTAACGAGCGGGTGGGTGAGTGTGCGCCGGCCTAATGCGATCGCAATTCGATTTGCGAACAGCGATTTTTTTTCTTTTGTCCATTTTTCTTTTTTCTCGAACAGACTGTTTTCGCTGCGATTTGGCCCGTGGGAATTCAGACTTTGTTCGAATCTATATTTTCTATTATCTGAACATTCTCGTGATTGTAATAGTGGAGGAGCTGAATTGGAAACGACCTTTAGCTATCTGTTCAGTGGAAAGCTATTTTATCTAAAAATTAGTAACTGTATTAAAGTTAAGTTGCTAGAAAAAGTATCTTTATCATTTTTTAACCAAAATACTTTAGTCAAAAACATTTTTTTTTCTTTTTTGGGTTTTCATATATTTTTTTTTGTTTAATAACTGTATTGAACAGTTTATTAATAGCATAAATTGCTGAAATTAAAGCTTTAAAATCGCAATCTGTATTAACCACATATTGAAATCCGCGTTTACTTTAAAACCACTACAAACCTTTACACAAATAAAACCGTTTAAACTCGCATATTTATTGCAATGTTCTTGTTGAAAGTCAATCGGCCAATTTGCCAATAAAACTTCGCCACTTGGCGGACCGACGCGAAATGCCAGGAATCAATTTGGCAGTTCCCGCGGCGCGTGCGCGGGCGCAGTCTCCGCACCCGGTAGTGAGATGGCTATCGCGCACTTTCGATTGCAATTAGTGTAGTCACCACGCTTTTGTTATGTCAAGAGACTCACCTAGATTTAAATATAAAATCGGTGATAACTAAATGTTAAGAATACATGCGATGTGTAGATAGGAAGTAGTTGAAATTCGCGCAATATATACCTTCGGATTTTCTAATCTAATCCATTAAAGACTAGCTTCTGCCTGCGACTTTGCGCGTGGTACATCGATGAAATGTATATAGTTTATGTGTTATTCTAATGTATAAGCTATACTATTGCAAAATTTTATTAAAATCCATGCAGTACTTTTTGAGTGAAAGAGCAACAAACATCCACACATCCATCCTTTCATCCATCCATACAAACTTTCGCGTTTATTATGTGTGTTTGTATGTTATTAAGATTATATGTGACACATGTATCACTATATCGACCGTGAGAAATCATTCTAAGAAAAAAAAGGACATTAAAATATTATTTAGGTGTAGGTATTCAAGATTAATTTTACCTGGTTTTAATTTTGTTTGGGAAGGTTAGATCGCAAAGTCATTCTCACTAAATCCAACATTACCATTCATTGTACTTTAATTATGAATGAGATGGAATACTGCTAGATATCAGATGTTATTTCAAATAGTGTGTCAGCAAATTATTTTATTGACGTGACGCCATGCGTTTACAATTCGCTAAAGAAGTTTTTCTTCTCATTAAGTATATGTACAACAGACCAACATAGTGTATACAATCTTAGCCTCTAAAAACACAATAGCTCGAATTGGAGGAAGTATTCCCCCTTTTTCTACGAAAACGCAGGAAAAAAATATGATGAATAGGACTGTCCCGTACAGCAGTATACAGCGTGGCCACCGTGTCATTAAGTATTCCGGGGCGGGCGCGGAATTATCGAACTCGTGATATTTAACGCGTCCACGTGGGATTTTAAGTAGCCCCACTTTAAAAGGTACTGTCGCCATCAAAAGCGTTAAATATATACATATAGGTATATATATATTTTTTTACTAATAAATATATAGGTATATATTTTTTTTACGATTTTTTTTCTAGATCTTAAATTTTTATAATATCTTTAACCTTTTATTAGTATGGTACGGTAGGTATTTGGATTTTGCAGAAGTAATAGTATTGGCTATCGTGTGATTGCAAGTAGGTTTTTATTAAATAAACTGAGGCGATTGAGGGGGTTGGCTGGCCCTTTGACTCTGCCTACCTTTTCGGGGATTACTAACTAACTAAACTTTACGCCACTTTCCTAGCGGAGTAGACAGAGAGATCCGTATACAGGAATATTTTAATAATTTGGGGATTACTGGTGTATTGAAATGCAATATACTCAATTCCCCTCAATTTACTTATTAATTAAATAGTACGTATTGTCGTCTTGAACAAGTCACTTATCTACGACAGCAAAAGAACCATCGACATAAACAAACATGTTTATTTTCATATAAATAACAAATTCCCATGAGCAAAGGTCTCCAATATTACTTACATACTCCCATAAAATAAGGAGACCTTATTACACAAATTGTTTGCTTAAATTTCCCTGCGGCTACATTCAAACAGATATGTGTTACATTAGTCTTGTTCCGTATTGTCAACATTAAGTAGATAATAAAATTAACCATATACAAATCGTCATGTGTACCTATGTGTGTAAATAATCATATGTAACTATCTACTCTGTCTTACCATTAAAGAAAGAAAGAAAGAAAAAAATGTTTATTCAGTACATGTAAATAGATACATTTTAAACAAACAAAGGAATTGTCATATATATATATAAAGGTCACCACTCAGCTTATGTCGTGACATCGGGGATGCCATGACGCTGGTATTCTGTGGCACCAGTGTGAGAGAGACGCGGCTTATATTCAAGGCTTACTTATTGAATAAAACTTATTAATAAAAAAGAAAAACATATCAAATAAATATAAAAACATATCAATTAAAATATTACTAGTTAAACGTATGCATGCATCCATAAGGTTTTTTAAAGTTTATTGTACTAATATTAAAAAATACCAAACAGATTTTAGAACAATTAGATTTTTACAAATTTAAAACAGAAATTAACAATTTGATTTTTATAGATAATTACCATATTATGCCCATGAATGGACCTGCCTATAAAACGACACGTCGTCCCAACCGAATATTTTTTTTTCAAAAATAAAAGCTTTCTATATGCCTTTCCTAGAATTTAAACTTTGGCGTAATTTCAGTTCATTCAGTCAAATGATTTATGTATCATCCGTCGTTCAACATCAGCATGACGAAATGCTGATGTTGAACGACGACTCTTATATTTTTAAGACATTTATAATATTAAGAAATAAGAATATTATTAATGAGAATACCTAGTAGGGACATACTAATATTATATGTAATAATCAATCTAAACAAGTCTTTTTCAAATAAATATACTATAGAAATCACTTTCGTACGCCGATGTACCCGGTTGTAAAGACCCATTTTACGAGATAAGTTGATTATAACGACCCGTAAAAATCTACAGCCGACCGTTTGCGAGATAATTTACTGGAGCCGTATCATTGGCGAAGTGTTCTTAGAGTTTTATCGACGAGACTTGTACTTTCTATTTATTTTTATTAGCGTTTATTGTCTTATTATTTGGTAATACACCTAGGATTTTGAAGGCTATAATTTTATCCTGCGTAGTAAATATATTATTAAAATCCATGCAGTACTTTTTGAGTGAAAGAGCAACAAACATCCACACATCCATCCATCCATTCATCCATCCATCCAATTATGATACATAATAATGTATCATGATGCAATAAATTAAAATAGGTATATAGTAAATTCAAATACTAAAAACCTATAACATACATGACATTTTTTATACTAGAGCAGCGCCGCGCGGTTTCACCCGAGTATTTTTAAAAAATTATTTCATAAATGAAAGAATTTTTCAAATGAGTGGAGTAGTTTCGGAGCCTATTCAATGTAGGTAAATAAATAAACAATCAAACCTTTCCTCTTTATAATATTAGTAAGTATAGATTCAATATGTACCTATTTTGAATTAAATTATGAACTTACCCGTAATATATTTAAATTTATCTAATACATAAATATTTATAATAATGATCAGCTTAGGATCTACTACTAAGTACTTATAAAGCATGGGTTTATTAAGGTAAATGGCCAAGAAACCAAAGGTCTCAGGGTCAAATTCCGACAGAGGCAAACGTTATTTGACCAACATGATAAGTTGTACTCGAGCCATGGATGATTAGATGTATTTAAGTATGTCTGTCTATCCATTACTGAGTATCCATATTAAAAGCGCAAATGCTTAGTTTGGAACTAGGAAGTTGGCGTGAATCCTTTAAGGATTTATTTATAAGGAATTATTATTATATGTGTTGGCGGAAGGGAAACCTTTGGCACAAGCCCGGCGCGCCGGCCGGGACCTCATGCAATATTTATTGGGATAATCAGGAGTGGCGGTTGTGGGGAATCAATGCATTCCTGGAGCGAGCCGCCGGGCCAAGCGGCCGGTGCCAGCGGGAGAAGAAGTCTTAGATTTTCTTTATAATCTGTCCATCATGTGGCTGGTTAAGTCACGCGGAAATTACAAGTATCACTTACTTGCTACTTGAACTAGATTTGTTAATCAGACCACAAGTGCGGGAATGTGGTATCTGAAGTAAATTCTGTTATGCAATTTGGTCTATACTCTAGCTAGAGTAAGCTTTTATGCTTATCACATGGAATGGTGGCATATGCATAAACGTTTTCGTAATTAGTCCCGTGTTGGTCTGGGACAGGTTGGCCGCTTGTCACTACTTTTTCACAATTTTCCATCTAACCCAGCCCAGTTTTGTTTTTGGCTGAATGTGGTTAAACGGGACTGCTGTCCTTTTGATTAGGGGGTGCAGTTATGTTTGTTTGTTGTATCCCAAGCCTCCAACGGTAGTTACACCGCTGCCTTATCCGTTGAAGAAGAAGACAAAATCGTAGACAGCAGCTTGTATCCCGTGTATCATGTACCTGATCATCGGTGCGCGCGCAATACCTCGTAACTGCACTTGATCATAAGGCCCAATAGGGACGATGACTGCATTAAAAAACTATAATTCTATTTAGTCCGTCAGTTAGATTATACAAAAATACTAGACACATATTTTTCGCTTTAACAAGGTAACAAAAAATCACACACAGTTATAGAGCATCAAATTTTTGGAGTGGGGGCTTGCGACGTCACTATTTCGTACACATTGTACGAAAGCGTGACGTCACGCGCAACTTGAATGCATTGTAACTTCGTCAATATTGGTTTGACAAATAAATAAAAAAATACGGGTTCAATATTTTTTTGTAATCTAACAGACGGACTGAGCAGATTTTTTTTTGTCATCTTGCCTATTTTCAATGTTATCTGAGTAAAAGTAAGACGTTATAGCAAAATCGGCGGTATTGCACACTCACCGATGTTACATCGCCCGCTTTTCTCCTGCGCTCAAACGCAGTCTGCATGCATTATACATCGCGGCGGTTGCAGCACCCGCTGCCTGCATCTTACGCCGCTATTTGTTGCACTTGCGATGCATTGCGCTTATTGCATTGTTTGATGTTAACAAGAAAACGGCACATGCTTATAAATTTAAGGAAACATACACACTTTCATATTTAAAATCTGCAATCCCCTAAGGGGTAGAGCAAAAGCTCCATATACCAATATATACCAAACCGATTATTCTTTAGCTTTTTTTTTTTTAATTCAACGACATCACATACATTGATCTGACTCCGAAGTAAGTAGCTTAAGCACTTGTGTTACGGATATCAGAAACGACAGTGGTATTACAAATATATAATATAAATATTGGATATTAACACTCAGACACAGAACAAACACAAGTATTCTTCACACGAATGTTTGTCCTGGGCGGGGATCGAACCCACAACTCTTGGCGCATGGGGCAGGGTCACTGCCGAATGCGCCATCGAGCTTGTCTAGCTTAATTCTAAAGTCTACGTGGACAA
Source organism: Glyphodes perspectalis (assembly GCA_951394215.1). Classification (NCBI taxonomy): domain Eukaryota; kingdom Metazoa; phylum Arthropoda; class Insecta; order Lepidoptera; family Crambidae; genus Glyphodes; species Glyphodes perspectalis. Next base: position 14,879,027 of record OX596213.1, on the reverse strand, counting down.
AGTCGTCGGCAATATCGAGTGATAAATAACTTACTAGGGCTGTCCTCTCATTGTTCCGTGCTAGTAATTTCACGTGAACAGCCATTATTCTCGGTACATGTAGACCGGCTGACTCACGATTAGTCACGATTATTGGCTAACGAGTGGACGGGTAATTGATATCTCAATTACCTTGTAACCTTTCCGGGCTTGGTCTTTGTTACAAAGAGCAGAGTATTCCTAGCAACGCACCCTCTATAATGGAATAAATAGGTTTGGATTTTCGCCAACAAGTCTCACAGATATTTAAGTTCTTTGTAAGAACTTAAGTCAAGACTGTAACAACTTAAGTCGGAGTCAAGGTAAGAAGAGGCATGCTCCGGTGGTTCGGATATGTGGAAAGAATGGATGACGAAAGATTGACTAAACAGATATACAATGCGAAAGGGAATGTAGGAGCCGCGGAAGGTCCAGGCTCACCTACCACGACCACATTGGTCGTGTGTTAACAGAAGGTGATGTTAGGAGTCATAAAAACCGTAGAGCTTATATGAAAAAGATCATGAATGTTGAAGAGGCGAGTGAGGTGTGTAAGGATTGTGCCATATGGCGTTCGGTTCTCTCTGCCTACCCCGCTAGGGAAGTAGCGTGAAATTTAGTTAGTTAGTTAATAACTTTAATATCTGTGTGATTGTGTAGGCAACGAGCTAGCCACTTGTCACTACTTTCTCGCAGTTTTCAATCTCGTCCAGCAGATCTTTATTTTTGACTGAAAGTGGTTACAGGGGCATTGACTCTGCCTACCCCTTCGGGGATTACGGGCGAGAAGATATATTTATGGTTATCAGTCACCTTTGCCTATTAGACATCGCAACCAACTTCATTGCACATTACAATTACCCTATTCGTTTTGTCTTATAAATAAATCACAAAATGAAACATCCTATAACCTCCTCCGTAAACAAGGCAAATTGTACACAAAGTTACACAAATATCTATCGAACAGTTTAGCCGTGAAAGTGGCACAAACAGACTCGCTCGCTCCTGCTGGCGTCGCGCCAGCGCACGCAGGTCTCGCGCAATTAGTCATTGATTTATGCACGCAAAGTCGGGTGATTGATAAAATTTACTAGCTAGACTGTGGAAGAGGTGAATGACCTCATATATTTACATATTGTGCCCGCAATCCCTGAAGACCCTGTGCCGAGTCCAAGCAGCCCCTGTGAGCACTTTTAGACAATAATTTATTCGAGATAGGTTATTGTCCTACCTATGTATGTATTTTAAACTTAAAAATAAAAAAATAATTCTTGTGGCATGCGCCGCCTAACCAAGAGGTCCCGGGTTCAAAAACCGGGTGGGCCAAAATAGTGTTTGCGCACACACTTGTGCACTATAATATCTCCTGCGCAAATGGCTAATCCTCGTTGAAATTGGCCGCCGTGACCGATATCAGTCAGGAGGGCATTAATATTATGTATTATCACATCTGCAATCCTCGAACGGGTAGGCAGAGTCTAAGGAGCAGTAAGATCCCTCAAACTCTTGTAGCCAAAGATTAATTTGACTAAAAAAATTGAAAACAAGTAGTGATAGGCACCTAACATCGCCAGCACAAGAACAAACCTATTAGTCGCCTTTCACGAAATGCTAGGTAAGAGGCAAGGAACACAGTTGGCATATTATTTTTAAGTCCCAGACCAACATGGCACTAACATGAGATGTTATTTCTCTAGTCGCCTTTTACGACATGCTAGACAAGACACACAGCTGATCCCAAAACAACATGAGACTCTTTCCTATTCTAACTATCGTCAATTTCGAAAAACACTTCAGGTACAGGTTCTTCCCTTAAACTGAGAATTCAATGTAATTTTCTCCCATGTTTCCCATTCATGCAGTTCACGACTCGGCATTAGCATACGCATTACAGCGACTTGCGACTAATCGCACCGTTCCGGCTCGACGCACGACAGCAGATTATTGGCGGCCGACAGCAGATTGACAAATGACGACTACAAGCCGCGCTTAGCGCCCGGATATGCTTGGTGCAGTGATTAATTGTTGGACGAGTTAGCGTTTAGTGTCTACGTGAAATTTTAAACAGTTATAAGATGCAAGTGGAATCGACGAAGCACTTTTTTAAATGCTAATTTTTGGAGTTGTCTGATCACTTGTTTGTAGTTTATTAGACAATTTACTATAAATTATCTGCTTCATCTATAGTTCATGGTCTAAGCGGACCGCGACTAAACACTGACATAACGCTAGAACTCAGTTTGTTTTGTTTTATTCATAGGAAAAAATGGTTATTATATTGAATTGAAAGAAAATTTTATTCATAGTTACTTAATTAATGGGACATTGTATACATTAAACCTTAATATTTTTCATACATTTTACTTCCAGATATACAGACAGACCACAGGATGAATTAGTATTCCGCCACCTAAATAAATTTATTTTTAGCTAAAAGTGTTAAGAGGATCTTACTGCTTCGTCAACTCTGCCTACGATTTCGGGGATTGTCCAGATCTGCAATTGTATTAACCTAATTATAATAGCCTCTTTACCTAAAGACGAGTGAAAATATCGCTAAAAAAATAAATTTGATTTCATAATTAAATCAACCCGCCCAGTAATTGATGGTCCGCATTAAGGAGTGTTGGAACGGATCGACAGCGTCGTTTGTCAATCAGCTGTCGAGTGGGGGGAAGGTGTGAAGGGGGGAGTCGCTGCTGAGTCAAGCACTTGTTTTTACAAGCTCTTTTTCTGCCTTGCAACGTTTGTTCTGTTCGTTGTTTGAATTCGAGATAGAGTTAGATAGTGTTTATGGTTTAAGAGCGATTGTCAGTCACAATATGGTAGCTAATTATCCCCGAGGGCTAGATACATGCATTAACGTTACTGAAGTCCTGGATTATAACAAAATAAGTAACTTATAACTGCCCTGAATGTAGGGAAGGAGGCCATTGACAGCCTAGTGCAATGAATGCGATTTTGCATCAAACGCAAAGAGTGTTGATTCTATTTCCAATCGGGATAAACAGATATCTTTGTCTCAAATCAGGATATGCGCAGTACCAGATAATAAGTTTCCTAATTCGAAATAATTGATTAAGCTACTCATTTGCAATCAGACCAAAGTATGTAATGTCTTATATGCTATTTATCGTGGAAAGATCTTGTCCTCAAAACGTCCGCCATCATGGTCACTCAGGCTGACGAATGAGGCGGTCAGTAGCCATCAGTATGCGGCCGCAGCCGTCCGCGCGTTAGCGACAACTTGTTGCCTGGCGCCCAACGTGGTACTCATTTGTACTACACTTTTACAACTAGATGTTGTAGATATCTTTCTGATTGATGATGTTATTAATGTAAAAGTACAATAATTCAGCTTCTCGGTTAAGTTTACAAACCTAAACCGCTTAATGGAAAATTTTACTTTAAGAAAGGAGATACTGTATCGGAAGAAAAATTCCAAGATAAAGAGAATTTATATCTGTACGATAAACGTTTCTGTGCCCGATCAAAATGTACTCTGGTAGGAATTTTAGTCGTATTTACTTATATTCTGTGCGGTACATGTCTTAAAAAAGCACGTCAAATCATCAAAATTATGACGTAATTACGTATAAACATACATACACATTAAAAACATAACATCACGCCCATAATCCCCGAAGGGGTAGGCAGAGTCAAAGGGGCAGCATGCCCCTTTAACCACATTCAACCAAAAACAAAACTGGGCTGTGTTAGATGGAAAATTGTGAAAAAGTAGTGATAAGTGGCTAGCTCGTCGCCTACACAATCACATACCCAAAACCCCATATACCATTAGTCGCCTTTGACGGCATGCTAGGCAAGAAACACAGTTGGCACATTCTTTTTTAAGTCTCAGACCAACATCGGACGTATAATCGTATTGTAAATTTTGCATCAGAAGGCTTATGTATATATGCTAGATGAAAGTTGTCCTAAAATAACGTCATAAGTTATTACAGTAACAGAAAATTTAATCATCAAAGATGTTAGATTGTTATTATAAATTTACCCTCTTATTCTACACTCCATAGCAAACGCAATCACCGCTGAAAGATATACCGTGCCAAGTTGTCAACGCGCATGCGCGGTAAATCATAGACGAAATCTATTAGGTTTATTACGTCGTAAAGCGCACAGCGCATGATTGCATCATCTGTGCGACAAAGGCCCATAACCGTCACATTATGACAGATAGTTGTCAAATGAGCTTGCTTCTATAAAGGTGTTGACATCTTCCAATATGATTTTTGTAATGGATAAACGAACTACTTGATTGATTTGAAAAATACTTTCGCTATTATAAAACACCATTAGGTAGGTATAAACTTACTGATTTTAATCTGACTAAATTGTCTAGATCAGTAATTATACCTAATGTATTTTATGTACATACATTAGATATATAATTAGTTTATCTTTTTTCTCTTCGGGGCAATCCCCGAAGGAGTAAAGTAAAAAGAGATCAAAAAGCAGAAAGATCTTTTAAACATTTTTAGACAAACATAAAAATTGGTTGGAAAATTTGGAAAAAGTAAAAATGAGTGACTAGCTCGTCATCCATTCAATCACAAACTCAATTCTTAATACACCAATAGTTACCATGTGCTAAAGATCACAGTTGCTACCTTTTTTTTAAAGTCCCAAACCAACACGGGCCCTAAAGTTGTATATTTTTTTTTTATTCTTCAGACTGACACACCAATTCCCTTGTCCCAAACTAAGCTTGTGCTTGTACTATGGATACTAGGTGAACGGATAGACATACTTAAATACGTTTATAAACATCCATGACTTGAGTACAAATGTATGAACACGAAACATTTGCCCCTAGCGGCATTCGAACCCGCTACCCTCGGTTTCATGGCCGGGTGTCTGACCACTCGACCAACGGGCCAGTCAAGTTATCAAAATGAACACATTTTTATTCTTACACCAGACAAGTACCCAGCCTCGTGCTAGCGATGATGAAAAGACGATGTTTTATTTCCACTGAGTCTTGCTAAAGAACACAACATATTCAATACAATACATAATTAGCATTGAAACGAATACCACCACTGTAATTACCAGTGTACCAGCATCCACGTCCCCGGTCGCCTCCTGACCCTGCTTATTCAGTCGCACGCACGTCCGCCGCAAAAGAACTCTCGGAAGCGATTGATCACGTTCCGATTAGGCACAGTCTCCCCTTCCTGCGCCAAAAGCGATCTTACTCCACACATAATACGGCGACTCTTCTTTCAATGCCACAAGCCCGCTCCATACACTGTCTATTCGAATATCTACTTTAAATACAAAGTAGCAGGATTGGAATTGGCTGATACAAACTTTAACATTGTAGGAACAATTTTCGGCGTTGTAAAGCATAAATCCAATTCCAAATTCGATCTTGTCGTTGAAAGAATAAGGTGGAAATTAATATGGCGTCAAGGTGTTGAGGATGGTAGACGTGTGGAGAGAATCACGTAGCTCGCACGTGTCTGGGGGAGGAGGGGTGAAATTAGTTAGCTTTGTAATTGCTGTCAATGAAATTAAGCGGAGTCTGGTCTCTACGTGCAGCTTCCGCTCAGAGCAAATAAAAAGGAATACGTGGGCACAGTTAAAGGGAACAACAGTAGGGTGGGTATCTCCATTACATCAGGTTATACGGATAGTTGGGTTGTTTTAGAAAATTGGCAGCGTTTTTTTTCTTGTTAGGTTCTCCTTTGATTACAGCATAAGCAATGTTCATTGCTGCAAACTGCTGTTTAATAAAACAACTATATAATGTTTGCGATCCATTATATCTGATTAATTTTGATCACTACATACATACTCAACATCACGCCTATAATCCCCGAAGGGGTAGGCAGAGTCAAATAGGCAGCAGGTTCCTTTAACCACATTTAGCCAAAAACAAAACTGGGCTGGGTTAAATGGAAAATTGCGAAAAAGTAGTGACAAGTGGCTAGCTCGTCGCCTACACAATCACATACCTAAAACCCCATATACCATTAGTTGCCATTTACGACATGCTAGGCAAGAGACACAGTTGGCACATTCTTTTTTAGTCCCCGACCAACATGGGACAAATAATTTTGATCACTAAAGAACCAATAAGGTGGTCATAAAGCTAACCTGCAAGATAGACTAGTAATTAATGGCCTAAAACTAAATGTTAAATTAAAAACGAATAGTTAAGTGAAAGTTATATAATGGCATTTTTTGCATAATATGTTGTAATGATATTTTTTAAATAATGACGAATAAACTGTTGCATACATACGCTTTACTGGCGTCCTACCTTCACTGTGTCATCAATGGAACACAAAACAAAAACTAGAGGCTTCGTTTTGGATGAACGGAACACGGCTCTGTTACAAATTTGTAAAAAGCAGTAATTAAAACTGGAGTCCGACGCCCGCGCTATGATTTAAACTTTCTAATCAGCTTTTATCTTAAATTGATACTTATTTTTTCCAACACCTTATTGGTCGATGGCATACAGATTATAAAGTTCGAGCGGGTACCGGGTTAGAACCCTGGTAAAATTTTTAAGTCCCGAGGATCCCCGAAAATCCTTTGGCCTTTATCAGGGTTCAAACTGTAGAAATATCAAATTTCATCTCAATTGGGTAAGCCTACCACCTCCCATGGCCACTTCGATGATCTTGTCTTTCTGGCCGAAGCTGTCCCGTGGACTCTTGCACTCCGCGCGCAATTCTTCGCTCTCTACATTTCCTCATCCCTATACCGTCGCTCTCCCCCTTCTGGGGCATGACGCCACAGCAACACTTTCAGTCGTCAGGGCATTAACAACCCCCATATCCTTACCTATCATCTCCTCGTATTACTCGTACCTATTCACGCTTCCGTACGCTCCTCCTTCTATACCACTTATGCGCGAATTCTTCGGAAGTTCCCGCCGAAGACACGAGATCGCAGTTGTATCTTGGCCCCTCATCTCCACGAATGTTGTCGTCAATTGGGTAAATAAAAAGAAGCAATTATTTCCGCATTTACAATATTCGTAGATATAGGAATCCAATTCATTTTTAGACACCATACCTGCAATGGAATGTTTTACATTGTGGCGAATTAACTTTGTGGCAAATGTACAATAACCCGTATTGAGAACCTTTTTATTTTTGTTTGGGATCAGCCTACGCTTTTTTTTATGTCAAAGTCAAAATATTCTTTATACCACTGGTTCGGAATGTTGTATCTACCGAGAAGAATCCGGCAAGAAACTGGGTAGTTACTCTTTTCAATACAATTTATACAAGTTGTATGAATCATAATTAACTTTGAACCTTTTTGTTTTTGTGTGGGCCTGTTGTAGAGTATCAAAATAAAAATATATAAATTACAAACCAAAAACTTGACCCGACCATGTCGTTTAAAAATGCATAGATTTAGTTCATATAGTAACACTACTAATGGGACTAAACGCGATATGCATTATGAAGTACTTGAGTACTTCAGCTTGACGTACGAAAATGTCGCGCACCAACAGTCCACTTGTGACCACAGTCGTTGCAACAAGCCGTAAGTAGGTACTCATGTACTACATAATGCATATCACGTTTAGTCCTGTTAGTGTTTCTAGTAACAAATTCTGTATAACATCTACCCCGCCTATACATACATCTACCAAACGCACAAATAACCATAACTCCTTTAGTATCTATGCAATAAAATTCTTCGCCATAACCGTATCTACCGTTAGCAAGTTACCTTCCGTACAATAAATCGTTCATCATAATCTACCCCATCGCTCGTATGAAGACATTCGCACCCCCGTAAAGGTAATCCACTTCACCCCAATCTCTACCATTCACCCGCGCCTATGGACAGCATACAAATTGTGTTACCCCGCCTGAAATTAGGCGGAGTTTCCACTGGAGAGGTGAGAGGAAATACGAAGAGGAAAGGGATATTATGCTAGTGTTATAAAGAGGTAGATTGGCGGATTTGTTACAATCAATAAATTGAAATCGTTCGAGTGATTTTGATAAATCTTTCACCGTCAGGAAACTCCAATAATGCTTTGGGCTTAAATTAACTAAATTCTCGCGAATGAAGAAAACGGCCAAAAGTTGTTCACATAGGATATACAAATAAGTTTATATTTTCGGTTAAACTTAGTAATACTACTCTTTTGTATATACATTTTTAAAAATTAATAAAAAAAAACATGTTTACCAATAAAAAAAAAAGAGCGGTAGAGCATAGAGCGGTGGTAGCTCAATGGTAAGGACACGCGCTTCTAAACCGAGGATTGCGGGTTCAAACCCGGGCACGTACCTCTGGATTTTTCAAGTATATGTATGTATTTATACCACTAGCTCGACGGTGAAGGAAAACATCGTGATAAAACCTGCAAATTCAAACAACTTTGGATTTGTAACAATGATCCAAAAATTGTCTGGTTCCCCTATCTTAGGGTTACGAAGGTCAGGTCGGCAGTCGCTTCAATGTAATTACCAGACTCGCTAAATCCTGGATCATGGTTGAAGCGGACCCCGTCTAAGCACGGGACATAACGCTAGGAAGAAGAAGACCAATAAATAAAAAACCAGATAAACAATATAGACAGGTAAAAAAAAAGAACGCACGATGCGGCAACAACGTTTTAGCTACTTTTTCTTCATTACCACGTCGCGTTGTGGTCGACGCATGAAAGCCGCGACACAATTTCAATGTTTGGTCTTTTTGTAGTTACCACAACGTGTTGTTGGACCTGTAGGTTTTTTTCTAACGGCTGTGACACAATATATATATATATATATATATATATATATATGCGTTTGGAAAAGCCTAGTCATGCATAAAGTGCTAAGATGTCAGGAACATAAATATCAATATAAATTTTATTTAGATAAGATCCTTGATAATTCCTTTCCTTGTCATTTTTCATTTCTTGACTCATAAAACAAATCTTATGCATAGTTTGGGATGTTCTCGACGAAATATTGTCAATTTAAAAATGGACTGTCAATATAATATATTCACAGCCATCATTGTTTTCGATTCTGCTACCGATATTAGAATAACAAAACGAAGACAAATTTCGAATTTAAATAATGTTTTGGTAACCTTGTGACTTTATTTCACTTGTGTAAACGCAGCCTTATTTCAGGCGCAGACGTTGCCAACCTAACAATATTAACTTTGTCTAGAGGCTGCAGGAGGGGGGATGGATAAATTGCTACACTCGACATAACGAGTTTATTAATTAAATTAATCCCGCTCAGTATGATATATCAACGGTTAATTACGCCGAAGGTTGGGCGCCCCTGACTAGAGTATCCGTAGTTAATTGTCTGTTGAAGGATAACTTAACAAATTGTAAGCTCTTTCTAACATGAACACATTATATATATTTCAAGCTTTCTAATTTTAAGTGTGCCTTAGTGTTGAATATACAAAATTTTCTATGAGGACTCGTTAGATTCAGGTAGTTAGTGCCTGTCAAAAATGAAGCAACAATAGACAAATAATAATAAATAAATAAATATCTGACGACATCACATACATTGTTCTGACACCGAGGTAAGTAGCTTAAGCACTTGTGTTACGGATATCAGAATCAACAGTGGTATTACAAATATATACTTAAATATTGGATATTAACACCCAGACACAGAACAAACACAAGTATTCATCACACGAATGTTTGTCCTGAGTGGGGATCGAACCCACAACTCTTGCCGCATGGGGCAGGGTCACTACCGAATGCGCCATCATCCCAGTCATAGACCAAATAAAAATATTTATTATTATTACGAGTGTATTATGATAATATATATTTATTATTATATGAGCAGTCATAAGGTTATTTACATTGACATTCAGTATATTAACAGGACGTGGTATAACAGTTTCCCAAACGTAAATGTTTTTTGTTGCCAGGATCACACCATAGACCAGACGCTAATGGATGATGACATTTACGGATATTTTATGTGATTTTTTAATCTAACAATAACACATGCTTGTTGGAAATGCATAAAAAAAAAAGAAATATCGATTTAAATTTCTTCTTTTTTAATAAAAAATTATATTCCTGGCTTGAAACTCTTCACAACATCTCTCAACTTGATGCCGGTATGGTCACCCCACACGAGATAGTACTAATTGCGTGCGTCTAGCCGAGGCGTTGTTTTGCCTCGTCCGAGCCAGTTCTGATTGATTGGAGCGAGAGTGAGCTGAGATAGCTTCATTTTGTTACGTGTCATACAGAATGTTACCGGTTTAGTTCAACACTTATCATGTTCGAAGCGATATATTGGATACTAACACCCCGACACAGAACAAACACAAGTATTCATCACACGAATGTTTGTGTTTAGGATCGAACCCACAACTCTTGGCGCATGGGGCAGGGTCCCTACCGAATGCGCCAGAGATGAGAGAGGCCAAGAAGCAATAACACTTTCAAAACCTGTGCTAAAAACATATTTAGCAAAATAGTTTTAAATGCTAAGTATGTTCAGTAAACACTGCGCTGGTTATTTTGCGGTAAAAAGCAATAAAGAATACAACGGAATCTTAAACAGTGTAACATCTTCGTTAATATTAGTGACTGGCCCGTTGGTCGATTGGTCAGAATGGCCACAAAACCAACGGTCGTAGGTTTGATGCCGCTAGGGGCAAATGTTTCCTGTGATGAACATGGACATTTGTACTCAAGTAATAGATATTTGTAAAAGTATTTAAGTACATATATCTATCTGGAACCTAGTATTCATGGCACAAGTATACATACTTGGTTTGCAACTAGGGAATTGGTTGTCAGTCTAAGGATACTAAGGATTGACTTATTTGACTGTTGAACTAGATTCTATTAAACTAGAACTAGATTCTTGAGGAGTAGGTAACTGATTTTTTTTTCGTATCTCCATGGAGAAGACAAAACAATTGTATTCTATCGTTCTATATTATATAATTTGATTTTGATTTTATTCTTTTAACATCAATGAGTTTCTATTGCCAATAAAATTATCACCAATAAGAGGGTTAATAACAAGGGAATTTATTTTTATTTATTTATTTAAACAAAGAATTTATTATCTCCCATCTCTCTTCCGCAGAATGCAACTGCAACGGGCACGCACGCCGCTGCCGCTTCAACATGGAGCTGTACAAGCTGTCAGGACGAGAGTCAGGCGGCGTGTGTATCAAGTGTAGGCACTACACCGCCGGCCGGCACTGCCACTACTGCCGCGAGGGGTACTACCGGGACCCCGCCAAGCCCATCACGCACAAGAAGGCGTGCAAGCGTGAGTACTCGCGTGTTAGAACTCTCTGAATATCGGCGTGTGCATCAACATTTCTGCCGCGAGGGGTACTACTGGGACCCCGCCAAGCCCATCACGCACAAGAAGGCGTGCAAGCGTGAGTACTCGCGTGTTAGAACTCTCTGAATATCGGCGTGTGCATCAACATTTCTGCCGCGAGGGGTACTACCGGGACCCCGCCAAGCCCATCACGCACAAGAAGGCGTGCAAGCGTGAGTACTCGCGTGTTAGAACTCTCTGAATATCGGCGTGTGCATCAACATTTCTGCCGCGAGGGGTACTACTGGGACCCCGCCAAGCCCATCACGCACAAGAAGGCGTGCAAGCGTGAGTACTCGCGTATTAGCTCTCCCATCGGCGTGTGCATCAACACTTCTACCGCAAGGGGTACCTACTACTGGGACCCCGCCAAGCCCATCACGCACAAGAAGGCGTGCAAGTGTGAGTACTCGCGTGTTAACACTCTCTGAATATCGGCGTGTGCATCAACATTTCTGCCGCGAGGGGTAATACTGGGACCCCGCCAAGCCCATCACGCACAAGAAGGCGTGCAAGTGTGAGTACTCGCGTGTTAACACTCTCTGAATATCGGCGTGTGCATCAACATTTCTGCCGCGAGGGGTAATACTGGGACCCCGCTAAGCCCATCACGCACAAGAAGGCGTGCAAGCGTAAGCATTTTAATAATGAGCAACATAATATACACGTAGTTTTACATTATTTGAAGGAAGGAATGTTTCGGAAAAGCCCTAAAAGTCAATCACGTACAAGAATGCTCGTACTTTATTATATAGCGATCGAATTCTGGAGCTAACTAGACTATTGTTACATACATACATACATAACATCACGCCCACGATCCCCGAAGGGGTAGGCAGAGTCGAAGGGGCAGCAAGCCCCTTCAACCACATTCAGCCAAAAATAATGCCGGGCTGGGTCAGATGGACAATTGTGAAAAAGCAGTGACAAGCGGCTAACCTGTCGCCTACACAATCACACACCCAAAACCCGATATACCATTAGTCGCCTTTTACGACATGCTAGGCAAGAACCACAGTTGGCATATTCTTTTTAAGTCCCAGACCAACATGGGACAGTGGGCTGGGTTGGATGGAAAGCTGTGAAAAAGAAGTGACAAGTGGCTAGCTCGTCGCCTACTCAGTCACATACCCAAAAGCCCGTAAAACATTAGTAAACCATTAGACTATTGTTATCATTTAAATTATCTTAGAATACCACTCTTTCACTACTATACCTTCTTCATCACTTTCTATCCCCCCACTGCTACCGCATACACAAGTCACCCCATCAATAAGCTTGATTACTTCAAAAGAAACGGGAATCATAGCCAATCACGCCGACCAAAGAGTTCTTTTGAGGCCCGGCTGTTTGTCTTGTTCGCGAGACCGTTGTTAAAACTTCGTAATGAGCCTCCTTGGGCCCAACAATGCGCACTCGGAGACCGAGAGGGCATGAAATGAGGGAAAATTCATTTTAAAGAAATCGAAAACTGGCCTTATTATATCTATGTAAGGAGAGCGCAAGAACTTGGAATGTTTTGCTAGGGATACATTAAAAACGGAGATAATAGAAGAAAATTCCTTGCTTTTTTGCAATGTAGCTATTTTCCAGTATTCCTAACTGATATTGCAAGTGTTTTGTTTGTTTCAAAAATGGTACCTTTTCTTTTTCATGTACTTACATTTAATCCAGAAAAAAAAATTACTTGAGAAACAGTACAATCGATGGTAATGTAAGCGAAGCTGCGAGATAAGCTAGTATTATAAAATATGATAGTAAAAATACTTCATTAATTCCATCACTTCCTCTATATCATCCGAAACATCTGTGTAAAGCAACACTTCTCTCAATCTAAATCCGACGGGTGACCGCAAATCAATATACCTACTTATATTAAAGCAAAATGTTGGTAAAAGTCATAATATACAATTTATTTTAATATAAACTCCTTTCTTCGCTAGTTTACTTGACACGACGACCAAATAAAATTACTATTATTTTATTTAGAATACAAATTGCAATTGTGTTAACCATCATTTTGGAATAATTTGAAATTAAACAGCTTTGGTAATTCAGCTGAACTGGAACATCTCGGACCCTAAAATTTAATTTAAGCATTGTCATAAACGCTTATCACATGTAAAATAACATGCAAATATTATAGTTAGTTTAGCTAGGGCTAACAGTATCTGCTAGCCCACCAGCCCACTGTTGGTCTGGAACTTAAAAAGAATATGCCAACTGTTGTTCTTGCCTAGCATGTCGTAAAAGGCGACTAATGGTTCGGGTTCTGGGTGTGTGATTGTGTAGGCGACAGGTTAGCCAACCCAGCCCAGCTTTATTTTTGGCTAAATGTGGTTGAAGGCGCTTGCTGCCCCTTTGACTCAGCCTACCCCTTCGGGGATTATGGGCGTGATGTTATTTAGGTATGTATCAGTACCTAAGACTTAAATTAAGTGGAAATTACATTTCAAATAGACAATACTACTATTTTATTTGGGTGTATGAGCTATATTATTCTAAAGTTTCATTAAAATCCATTCAGTAGTTTTTTTGTGAAAGAGTAACAAACATCCATCCGTACATACAAACTTTCTCATTTATTATATTAGTAGGATGATAATTTATTTTTGTAAAAATATTGTTTGACTCTATATTATAGTGCTTAAGTAGTTCAAAACTCAAAATATTCTTATTTTACACATACCTATAATTTCAAACAATCACTTACAAATCGTCGAATTTGGAAGATCAGACAATATGATTATGTATTCAAATCGAAATATTATAAATCTTAGTAATATAAACGCGAAAGTTTATAATTGATTGATGGTTCTGTGATTTGTTACTCTTTCACGAAAAAAGTACTGCATGGATTTGAATGAAATTGAACAAACATTATAATAACACCTTTAGCGTTTCGTCGATATACCACGAGAGCAAAGCCGCGAAGCTAGTTCATATATAATTGTTTTTACCATTTCATGTCATATATGAATTATTTATATATATATTTTTATATTTAGCTGAATGTGATTAAAGGGGCCTGCAGCTCCTTTGACTCCGGCTACTCCTTCGAGGATTATGGGCGTGATATTATGTATGTATGTATAAGAATAAATCCCTCCTCATTTAGAGGCACTGTAAGCATACGTTGGTGTGTTGTGAATTGCAGGAAATAATAGTTGTTTTTTTTTGGAACTACCAAAAGAGAAAGCTCACAGCCCTACCACCATAGACGAACCAAAATGATTCGAAAACAGCCAAACACCGTAACCCCATAAAACTGAAAATAAACTGTGTAACCGCCCCGGGTCGCAGTGGCCCCATAAAGCGCGGGGCTTTTTCGGCCCCTCGCAAATCGGTCCCGCGGGCCGCGGTCCCGCTGATGCCGCGATCGGATGGTGTTTGGGAACGGAAATAACGATGGGGTTTCCGAACGTGATAATATTGTCTTCGTTAGAAAAAACAAAGGCTCGATGCGGGAATCGCAATGTTTTGGACCTGGAGAAAATAAACGTAAATTGGCCATATCTCCTTGGCATTACGCGTTCACATAAATAATTTTGACAAAAGACATGTGTTTTCAAACCACTTCGATAGTAAAAGTGGTCTATTCCATAAATATTGTTATAATAAATTTTCAAAGCATCTTTTTTAAATTATAAGGATAATGTCAATGGAAAGACAGGTTCTTTTCATGTTGAAAATTTAGATAATGCCTCTGGACACACCATACTTTTTGTAACAGACATAAATCACGTATATATCTATTTCATAAAAAAAAAAAAAAATACTATCAACTGCGAGGCCCAAAAAATATTTATGAGAAATATAATAAAATGAACCTTCTGTTTTATTGTTATCTGAAAAAAACAAACCTCCGCAATGAAATTTCACGGAAATTAGTTTCCCGAATCGCAATTTACCCGCCCCGGAATACCTCGAAGGGCGCACTCCGAAAACTTTCGTTCGAAATAACAAAAGAGCAAATCGGAAACATAATTCGCGACATTCCGACGAAAGTTGCCGGCGACCGCGACTCCGCAAATGGCGGGGCGAATCGCGTCCGGTAATTGAGTCGGACTCCGGACGCCATTGTCCGGATTAGAAAAGAAATTGAAAGCTCCCTGTATCGCTTCGGGATGATGTAGTTGCGGCTATAAATTCGATGAATGTTTTCGATTTTCGGAGGCGTTTGTCTGATGGAAAACTAGCGGGAGATAGATGGTTTGAGCAAATAGGAGAGTAGGCGCCGATGGTTGACACAGTTTTTATCAACCGTCAAACAAACGCAATTGTTCTATTGATCTTATTTGGCATTAGCGTATAATATACGGCATGTGATGAGAGTCACTACGTCAATTCAAGCGTCACTCAAGTGAGTACCTCTTTATTAATATCAATTAATAAAGGGTATTATACTACGTTATTCCATTGGTCTTCATTGAGCTATTATAACTACGTATAGAGAAGCTATGTCAAACAATTGTCGTCTAATTAAGCTATTAAAACACGCAGCGCTAGATCGCTCATAGAGTACATTTTTCTCGCGACCAAAAGGTCGTAAACGCCGTGAATTTCATGGCACTAACGCGTGAACGTAGGCGAGTGCCTAAACGAGTTGTTGCCGGTCGGCAACAACGCACGGCGCAAAAAACTTGTTCGCTGCGTCGGTTCCATACGCTAGTAATAATAGTTCAATGTTGGTCTTTTGAATTATTTGAGGACGACTGATAAGCTATCGAATATGTATTACGTTTAACAATTTTAGAATCCGAGTATTTGTGCCCCTTCTCTTAGTGTCTAGTACCTACACTGTCATATTATATACATAACGTACCTACAATTGACGTCAACATTGATGAGCTTTTTGGAACTATGTACATAAAATCTTGATCGTGTCATAAAATTCATTGTCCCGTGTTGGCCTGGGACTTAAAAATAATTTGCCAACTGTGTTTCTTGCCTAACATGTCGTAAAAGGCGACTTATGGTATATCGGGTTTTAGGTATGTGATTGTGTAGGCGACGAGCTAGCCATTTGTTACTACTTTTTCACAATGTTCCATCTAACCCAGCCCAATTTTATTTTTGGCTGAATGTGGTTAAAGGGGCCTGCTGTCCCTTTGACTCTGCCTACCCCTTCGGGGATTATGGGCGTGATGTTATGTATGTATGTATGTGTCATAAAATTAACTTGGGTTTATGTAAGTGCTACCGTAAGTATAAGTATTTGTGAAAAAGTAACAGGTGAATAGCCAATCCATATTCTGTATTTCCTTTGCTTCTTCAAAGTTGTAACACTGTCTGTTTATTACAGCTTGCGACTGCCACCCAGTGGGCGCGAGCGGCAAGACCTGCAACCAGACGAGCGGGCAGTGCCCCTGCAAGGACGGCGTCACCGGCACCACCTGCAACCGCTGCGCTAAGGGCTACCAGCAGTCCCGCAGCCACATCGCGCCTTGCATACGTCAGTATACTCACCAAGCCAGCTCAAGGCCAGGCACTTACACCAAGCCAGAAAGCCACGTAAAATCTTTTCAGTAGAGCCACGCAACGGCTTTTCAGTCGTTCTACGAATGGGCTAGCTCAACCGATGGAACACCATGGCCTTACAGTATAAATGTGCAGAATGCAATTATGAAGATTTTTTTTCTACTACTCCTACTATTAACTACTACTAAACTTTACGCCACTCCCCTAGCGGGGTAGGGAGAGAGAACCGAAGGCCATATGGCACGATCCTTACATAGCCTACTCGCCTCTTCAACTTTCATGATCCTTTTCATAAAGGCTCTACGGTTTATTTGACTCCTAACATCACCTTCTGTTAATACACGACCAATCTGGTCGTGGTAGGTGAGCCTGGGCCTTCCGCGGCTCCTACATCCTTCCGTTTGCGCATTGTATATCTGTTTAGTCAATCTTTCGTCATCCATTCTTTCCACATGTCCGAACCCCGAAATTTTTCTGTGTCTGAATGTTAATATTATGATATTTAAGTATATATTTGTAATACCACTATTGATTCTGATATCTATAACACAAGTGCTTAAGCTGCTTATCTCGGAGTCAGATCAATGTATGTGATGTTGTCGGATATTTATTTATTGGTGGCCCCATACATCAGTTATTTTAGCTTATAGTTGCGCAATGAGTACTAACCTGTGACCTATGTGATCGTGTGCAGGTATACCTCGCGTGGTGACTGCTGTGCAGGCCATGGAAGCGGTGGACGGCGAGCCGGGCCGCGGTAAGTAGTAAGTGGCACTTCATTGCACTCTCGCCTCACCACACCAGACACGGCCCGCTCGGTTGCGACAGCCCTGGCGAAGATAACCTTCATAGACAAAAGTATATATTATAAATAATAAATAAATTATCTAGACACACCAATTCTCTAGTTCCAAACTAAGCATATGCTTTTGCTATGGATACGATTTTAAACATCCATGACTCGAGTACAAGTGTCTATGTTTGTCACACAATAGATTTGCCCCTAGCGGGTATTGAGCCCGCGACCCTTGGTTTCGTGGGCAAGGTACCTGACCACTCGACCAACGGGCCTGTGAATAATGTTTATTGATAAAAGGTTTTTATTTTTATTTTTTTGCAAATAATAGCCGCATTTGTAAATTAGTAGGTATGATCGTTGCGAACCACAAGTAAAAAATAAAAATATCGCAAACACTTAGATAATAAATAGAATTAGCTGGTTAAACTTTAGTTCCTAATAGGAAGCATAGCTACCCAGGGGCAAGGCGGGGCAGTGCCCCGGAGCCTCAACCTTTGGGGGTCCTTAAAACCTGATTAGCAATTACCAAACCTCCGTTTCATTTCAGTTTAATGACTGTTTACAAGCTTCATGACATGGTTCTGATGCAAATATGATCTATACACCCTTGTAAAATATGTTGTTGAAAAGAGTAACTACCGAGTTTCTTGCCGGTTTCGTCTCGGTAGAAGCAACATTCAGAACCGGTGGTAGATTCATATTATTAGTTGATTTTCCTGTTGAATTGACGATTTATAAGTGTTTGTTTCAAACCTATATAAATAAGGAGTATTTTGACTTTGACTTTGACTTTACCTTCGAAAGAAAAATTTAATTGCCTCCGCTGGACCAAACGCTGCGTTGGTACGGCAACGGGTCCCAGTGCCCCAGGGCCCTTTGTCACCTAACTACGCCAGTGGTTCCTATATCCCTTTAAGGGCTAAAAATGTCCAGCTACTTCTGTTGCTCACTGTATCTTCTATAATTCACTCAGAAATGTATACTTTTGTTATGAAAAAAAATGGTTACTTAAATAATTTTTGAATTGGCTTCGCAATCGAGTGGCGTTGTAACGAGTGTACGTACGTTATGAAATATCTTAACAGTTCATCTCTTACTAGATTATGGTGATGAGTTCGTAATGTTTTAGAAATGTCCTATTTCCTGTGTACCTACACTCTTGTGTCATATTTTTATTAATTTGCACATTAACCGTAACTTTGTAGCCTGTTTCATATATTTGTATACCTACTGCCGACTCAACAGAACTATCTACTAACTACATCGTCAAATTACAAACTGATATTCTGTCAAAATGGAATTTCTTAGGGTATTTTTAGAGGAGCAAGGTATCTTAAATTCAGAGGTAAATAATAATAGCCTATTTCTTACCGATATATGTTAAGCAAGATTTATTAAATTTATTAAAGGTTCATATCAGGATTATGTTCAGTTAAATTTATCATGTTTGTTGCTTCATAAGAAAAATATAGAATCTGGATTCACCATAATAGTAACAATATAACATCCTACATAATATTGTTATAAAACTTCCTAATGCACAATGACGTCATTTATCATACTGTGAGATTACGTTACAAACTGTACAAATCAGTGGTCTCGTAATGAACTCAATTTGTTTTCGTTTAATTAACAAAACCTACGTTATTACCTAATTAAGTATTCTCCCATGAATATTCATCGCTCCGCTACAAATTAAATGTCGCACCGAATTATGGAAGCAGGTTACATTTTCATTTTTATTACTATTTAAAGGGCATTGATTATTTAAATTTCCTACTTATTCGGTTTAATGTTTTAGTAAATTAGTTCTCGTATAAATCATAAGGATTTATGAGGTCGCGACCATCAAAATTACGTGGTCAGTTGACCACGTTGTAAATCTGTTGAATAATAATGTTTTTTTAATATGATTAAATAATAAATAAATAAATTCTTCAGACTGGCACACCAATTCCCTAGTCCCAAACTAAGCCTATTCTTGTGCTATGAATACTAGGTGAACGGATAGACATACTTAAATACGTTTATAAACATCCATGACTCGAGTACAAATATCCATGTTCATCACACGAAATATTTGCCCCTAGCGGGATTCGAACCCGCGACCCTTGGTTTCGTGGCCAGGGTCTCTGACCACTCGACCAACGGGCCAGTCAAAAAATAAATTAAATCACTCTAACAGAGTACTTCACAAAATTCAGTCGAATTGAGAACCTTCTCCTTTTTTTGAAGTCGTTTAACAAGTCGATTAACTTTTTTATAAACTGTCATTTTAACAGTACAACAATAGCATTAATTACCAAAATTTTCATAATAATTGCAGACCATAACGTCAAGATTTGCCATAATATCTAATTAACGGTTTAATGATTTAATAGCCATCAAAACACTTATTAAAAATATATAGTCAGGCTGAATCAAATAGTTGTAATTTCTTTAACATAATACTTTATTTTAAGATGATAAAGAAATTATCATAAACTAATAGGCTTTAGTGATTATTAGAACTTTCTGTTTTACAGTCAGATAAGTTGGTAAAGTAAAAAAACATTAACCATAGTTTACAATGCATGTTTGTACAATAACTTGGTTCCGTATTATAGTTTTAAGTTAATTTTCAAGCTTGTTCTCATCCTCTTCATTAATCCATTTGTTTGTGTTTTAAATGTATCAGTGGTGATTGGAAGGTAACTCAACACTTTCCTATTTATCCTATTTTACTATTAGATAATAGATTTTATACTATACATAAACAGTATTTTTGTATGTCTATCTGTTCAGATTTTAGTGATATATTTTGTTCTTGAGCAAAAAACTTGTTATGTCTTTTAAAATAAATATAATAGTTCTTACTGACGATCAAAGATTAACCTTTCAATCTGAATGGATAGATTATTGTTCTCTAACTTTTAGTTGACGTTTAGTATCGAATCTGTTTGTATGGTTCAAGTCTATTTTAACTCTTGTAGTTATTATGAACCTCCATTCCTTAAAGCAGTGTTTCCCAACCTGTCTTGGCCCTTAGGGATCGCAAGGATGTCGCGGGGTACAAAGGGGGTCGCGGACAGCCCGAAAAACAAATAAGGGACATGTCTACGCAGCAATTCGCGTCTTATTCCCTGAAGGGATTCCAACCCCATGTAAATCTTGGTACGACCTTAACGGTTGTCAGAGACTATGGTCGTAGCAGATTTAGGTTTAAAGGATGAATTTAATTCCATAACAAACGTCAAATAAAGACGTGTTGAAAAGGATTGGGAAAAGCTGCTATTTCTATTAATTACATTTCGATACCTCTTTAGATGTTGTTGAAATAAATTTTATTTGTCAAATACAATTTTTACTTACGTGCGGGTGTGAGGACTAACAATAGTTTATGATTAAAAATAACCTTGTTGCGAACAGCTGTTACACTCCTAAAAATACTAATGTCAATATTATTGAATGCAAATATTTTTATGTTAATATAAATTGATTAAATTAAAAAAATTAAGTGAAGTCAACCTATTTAGACACACCAGAGAAAGTTTTAACTAATGGTTTATACCGAGTCCCGATTTTTCGGAATAACTAAGTCTACTTCCGTAGACTCTCTTGTTATATGCTATCATATAACAAGAGAGTCTACGGAACGACATAAGCAAATTCAGAGGCATGCTACCTATTGTTTGATCAGTATCACAAGTAGCTAAACAAATAATCTTTTATTTCTTAAAGGTTGAACTTTAGGACGTAAAAGCTTCTATCAGTTTTTAGATTAAAAAGTAAACTGCCAAATATAGAGGAGTGAAACGGCTGACTGCTGACAGCTAACAGCCGACAGCTAAGCTGACTTATGATAGCTAACAGCTAAGAGTTGCCGGCTAACAGTGACACTTCCCCGGCTGATGGTGTGTGTGTTGCAGCAGCGGATCAGTGCGGACGGTGCCGCGCCGGCGCACGCACGCTAAACCTCAACAAGTTCTGCAGCCGAGACTACGGTTCGTACACTATACATACATACATAACATCGCGCCCATAATCCCCGAAGGGGTAGGCAGAGTCAAAGGGACAGCAGGCCGCTTTAACCACATTCAGCCAAAAATAAAACTGGGCTAGGTGAGATGGAAAATTATGAAAAAGTAGTATCAAGTGTTAAACTATACATGCATTTTATACCTTACTTGATTTCATATAGAATGAGTATGCGAAACATTATATATGTCTTCGAAACCACACGACATGACCTTTCAGGGGGAAAGTGTAAGACGCCCAGGGCCCTTTATATGGGAGGGCCTACTAAACCTCCCAATGCAGATCCGGTTCAAACTGGAATCACCAGTCCTAAACTGTAACCTATTAGAATACTTCATACTACTTTAAATCTCACGTTAAACTTGGTTCGACTTGCTACGATCCAGCGTTTACGATCACCAAAAAAATTAAGAGAATAACAATTTTGAAAAATCGCAACAAATTCGCGTTCTAGTTACGCTCATACCCCTCACGAAATTATTGTACTTCTCCTTGTCAAACGTTGTTGTCTTCTACTGTTGACCACTCCTGAAATCCTCGATAGGTGTTGTTTAATGAACCTCTTTATAGCCTCGATGCGTTGTTGATCATGCCTCTTTTTCCAGTCATAATGGGCAAGGTGGTCGGTCGCGAGACGAGCGGCGGCGCGGGCGGCGAGTGGGCGCGGCTGACGCTGAGCGTGCAGGCCGTGTACAAGCGAAGTCCGCGCTCGCGCTTGCGCCGGGGCAGCGTCGCGCTCTACGTGCGCGCCAGAGACCTCGCCTGCAAGTGCCCTAAGCTCAAGATCAACAAGTAAGTACATGTAATTCTTCAACTTGAAAAGCATTTATGAATAAGTAAAACTAAAAATGTCTTAATATATCTACTTCTCCTCAATTTGAGCTGACATTCTTCCAGGATATGTCCTAGAAGTGTCTTCTAAGACATTTTCTAGAGTCGTATCTTTTTCATAAACCGATGTCTTTATGGCTTTCTCATGAAAGTTAAAAATTAGCATATGACATTGATTTAAACATATTGTTAAAGTATTAAAGTTCCCTATACTTCAGCTTGTAGACGGCTTTAAACTATCTAAAAGCCTTTGCAGAAAATCCGTGTTTTTCGTGTAACACCTTCTTTAGGTATACATTTATGACAAAAATCTGAAACACATTTAAAAATTTGTATGCAGCCTTAAACTTCTACTATTCTTTTTTGTTACGCATTGGTAATAATGTTTTTTTCCCCCACCAGGTCATACCTAATCCTAGGAGTGGAAAAAGAAGGCTACTCGACCGGGCTGCCGGGGCTGACGGTGGGCGACCGCACGCTGCTGCTGGAGTGGCGCGACGACTGGCACCGGCGCATACGCCGCCTCCAGCGACGCGCCATCAACTGCCACTAGGCCCAGCTTGGCCCAACGTCGGCCAACATTGGCCATCGGACAACATATCACAATTGACCCATGTGTGGCATCTTTTGCAAATGTTCAGCTATTGGCCAAGGACAACACGTCAGAATTGGCCCATATGTGATACCTTTGCAAAAGTCCGGCTATTGGCCATTTGACAACACGTCACAATATACCCATAAGTGACAACTTGGGTGTTGCAAATGTTCGGCTCCGGTGACTGCTTACCATAAGGCTGGTCTGACGACTTTGGTAGTACATAACGTTTGCTGAAGTTGCCTGACAAAGCTATTAGAGTCCATGATGGTCAATAACTGGTACCTGTTGACAGAAACCAGTAATTGTCCATCATAAACTATTTAGCCATTGATAAAGTCGAGATATTGTCCGATAGATAATGATGGTCGACAATGTATGCGGAGTCTTCGGCCGCCATTTTGGCCGCGGGCGCCATTTTGACGAGGCGAGGCGTGCGAACAGCCGACGATTAAAATTACTAACCGTGTGAATAGCTCGAGGGGAGTGGCGGATTCACAAGTTTCATAAGTGGGCTGTTGTTATATTTTTCCCACAAATATTACTAGTTCGACGAAATGTCTACGGGCGTTGAACACTTACCACTTACTTAAGATAGTTGTTACATATCCATCCTTAGCGATAGTATATCTAATAGTAGGTGTTTTAATAACAACCTTTTTATAACATAATAATAAACGCGATTACATAACGCAAGTCATATTACATTCCAAATAAAATCTGAATGAGCCTATTAAAGGCATTTACACATTCAAAAATATTAACATTTCTAAGCCATTGTGAAAATCTTATGCTATTTTATGAATGTACAATTGCAAGCAAAAGAGTTAATTTATATATAACATTTTATATTACATTCATAAGACAGGCTTTTTCATATTGCATCTACATTGATTGAACTAAAATTTTAACATGAAGTAAAATTATTGTTTTTACCATTAAACATAACTAACTTTAACCAACGGCTTCTTGATAATCTCATACGGAATTTTACTGCAAAAACATCTGTGAGTTCTCATCTCCCGCGTTCCCATCTCTTCTTAGTTTCATCAGAAACGTAAGGTTAAGGATGTCATCCACATTATAATAATCTGATAAAGAACCTTGTGAAATCCGCCACTGCGTTGTAATATTCTTGTTAACGGCCACAATCCGTCTTTGTTCCGTGCAAATGTGAATTGATCGCTATTTAACTGTTACTGCCATTATACGTGCTGTTTACGATAACGTTTCAATAATAACTAGTCTGAATAGGTCGCGTTTACTGTAGATGTGAACGGAAAAGGGGAAATATAGTACTGGACATCCAGCAATTTAATTAAATTTCTGTTTATTAGACAGATTATTATCACCATTCGTATCTCATTTTTTGTCAAAGGCTTTGTCATCTACTATTGTACTACCTAATAAATCCCTTTCTTTAATTATGCACTCTTGTTATAACATTTAGCCAATCAATTTATTGTCCACTGATCAATTTAACTACATCTCTTTAATTGGTCATTCATCATCACTATCTATCATCCTATATGTAAATATTATTTCCTGTCTTTATTTATTTAAAGACATGTTAAAGTTCGTGTATATGATTTCTATAATTAATTGGAGTCCTCTTCCCATCAAAGATACGGCACTTGTATGTACATTAATACTTGTAACTAACTAATTTTAGATGCAAATAAAATAATCAGTACTAAATATTTCCCCTTTTTGTTCATATTTATGTTAAAACTTAGCATTTTTATTCGAGAACATTTTTAATCGTCAGTTTTTATACCAAAAAAATGAAAGATACTATATTCTTTAAATTTTCCTTCCTAGGATTTCGTTACAAATGTGTACATTAATAATATTATTTATTTAAATAGATTAATTAATTGTAGATTAAAGAGTTTCGTTCCATTAATTGCATTTTTGTATAATTGTTATTTTATATTGAAAAATGCACATGTTAATATTGTTTTTGTACAATGGACAACTATTCGATTGACCCCGATTGTTGAAGTGACAGATGTCATGATGACAGTTGATATATCTTGTGTCGGTGATTGTACAATTTAGATCTAGGTCATAAACGTAGATGGTTTATCTCCACAGAGCATAGTCACAATGGTTTAACGTACCTCATTTATTAAGTAATCTTACTGGTAAGGGTTGCATATTTAATTTATATAGTGAATAGTGATAGATTCTCTATGTTTTACGCTAACAGCCGTGGATTAACGATTTTATTAATAAACATTTCTTAATTTTTTCCAAGTTATTTTTAAGTGCATCTTGCCAAAGTACCATTTTTGCACTGTACAGTTTAGGTACTTAATTCTTTTTCTATCCACAGTTGATTAAATTAATGTTCGAAAGAGGCGTGTTTTTGGACAGAATGCGTTGCCTAACGGAAGGTATGTACAGTATTACTAGCTTTACTAAGTTATAATGTTACGTGTAAGCTATCTTTCGATTTAAAAATGTGTGCACAAATAAAAAAAATATGAGTTTATTTTAAATATTTAAACATTCGATGCATCTGTGTGATTTTACAACAAATATCATTTACCATATTCCCAATGCGTTTATATATTACTAAGTAGGAATACATGAGTTGCTAGAGGTGTAATCATTGGCAATTGAGCTGTCAATATCAATCTCAGGTACAGTTAAGTGCACAATGGTAGGTAAATCATACTGATGCACGCTCCAACAATTTAATGCTGTTTTGTCTGCAATCAGCGGTCGGACAAAATTAATGTTATATTGCCATAAATAACACTCGTCAAAAATTGGTATTCATTATTGTATCTGTGTTATTAACTAGCCTCGTAGTTAATTAATCATTCGATACGTGTTAAATGCACGTAACTTCAACAACCGTTATTATAATCTTACGGAATTTAATAATAAACTCCTCGTGCATTTTGTATTGAATAAAAATAAAAAAACGGTGCGATACATTTTTAAAACGAAATAGAAAAATAATCATATAAATAAAAATACCTATTTAAAATGACTTAGGATTTCGCTTGATCGTAATATAACGGATTGTAAAAAGTGTATTTAGTTGTAGATCGATCTATTAACCCGTTTCTAGTTATGCATATCTTAGGTTTCGTAATATCGTAGTGCGTTTGGAATATTTCTTGTTCAGGTTTCTAAGGTTTAATATCAGCTATGATTTATACATACATATTTATTTATAACCAAGATGGAAAAGGTGTTATTAAGTGGATGGAGCATGTGGAGGTTTCACAAAAATTATACCACATTAAAAGTTACTTAAATTATTTTAAGTTATTTCCAATTAAACTACTGACAATAATAATTTCCAATCTTCTGTTATAGTGTTCAGTAATATTTTGGGCAATATTGTGTCAAGTCTCACAAGCCATTTTCTATAAGCACCTAAGGCTACAGCTATATGTCGTACTACAGAATAACGTAATTTCTGCTTTATAAAATACCAGTATATTATTAAAGTAATGTACTTACGGTGAAATATATTTTCCGAAAGTGTTCAAAAAATATTTCAAATCAAAATATATCAGATTGTAATAATCATAGTCAGTTTGTATTTTTACTGAATAGTATTTATGTGAATACTGTATTTATGTGCGCAGACCGTAATAATACTTGAATTGTATTATTTGGTTACTATTTTATTGTATTGAAATCGTTTAGTTCAGAATAACTATATCAATTTCATTATGTCATTAAATGTAAAATAACAATGTTAAATCGTTTTATTATAAATAGATCTGATTTTTTATTCTATTTTCATCACGTATAATTAAAAGTATGGCCGCAAATATATGGTTACTAACTTGACAGTTTGAAACCACTAATTTAAGTGATTCAATAAAAATGTCCAATTAAAAGTATTTTGCATCGATATTCGGCTATAATTTAACGTAATTCCTAATATACAGTATAAGTTTTTATATTAATACGCACAATAAAAAGGCCTAATTGCTTCGTGTCAAAAGGTCATAAAATGTAAAAAAGAAACAGTTTTGTCTGCAACTGTACTTGTTCATACAAAGTAAGTATTAATTTATATAATTAAATATATTTTGTAGTGTATAATTTTTTATATGTGTAAGGGATTTGTCAATTGAGGCATAGTTCCTCGACGGACCATAGACGAAGCGCGCCATGACAGTTTTATAAACTTTGTCTGTGGTCGGTGGAGAAACTCGTTGGTAGAGTATTTGCTATGAACTTGAATTGTGTTTTTATGATACCCTGCTCCTGTGATGTAATAAATGTTATTGGTTATATTTATTTAAAAATAAAACTACATTAATATACGGACTTCGTGTTTTATTCAATATTTTTTTATCGTAATAACAAATACTGGAGACCAATATAGGTACCTACTTTGGGTCGCTGAACTAACGGAGTAAGTAATTACATAAGTTATAAGTACAGTATATTATTACTCTGTGGTTATACAAAATACCATACAGGATTTTTTTTTTATTTATACTCTATAATGTCATACTAGCTCTGAAAAAAAAATGCAAGATAGCTTTAGTAGACTGATATAAGATATTTATTAAACCAAATAGCTTTAAAGTTCAGGGTGGAAGTACCTATTTCAATTATGTAATTTTTAATATTAACAAAAAAGTTATCTAAATTTGCCTTACCTAATAGTTATTTTGCTGACACCAATGTGGCTTTATCTTAGTAATCCCTTCAAAATAAGTAATGACTTTGCTTCTATGAAAAAATTACTAATCAACACAGACATTTTTTATATCGCATCATCTTGAACTCGCCCGACGTGCTAGCCCCTAGTGACAGGTCCTGAAACATTTAAAAGATGGCCGCATGCACATCAGACACTTTAACTTAGTGCTTGATGTTCGCTGGCGAGGCGGATTGCCTCGTCCCTGGGTGGCGATAACGCAAATGTAATAGCACGTCCACACGTCGCTGACGGTGATTTCCCAGGGTGGCTGTTGTGGCCACACGATCGATATTGCTGTGGATAATAAATGGGACACTAACTTACTGTCCGGAGACGATTTCGTTGAACTGTGTGGACATCGGATTCTCTTAGCGGTAGTAGACTGAAGTGTTCACTGTGTATAATACTAGTTTATAGTGTAATTAAATTAAATTAATAACAATAGGATCCATGTGTTAGTAACAATTAGCTTACATCTACTGTTAGTAAAATTTCAGTTTTTAATTAATGTACAGTAACATCGGGGTCCCTTGGCCCTAGGGGGCAACTTTGGCGGAAAAAATAATAAACTTCCCTGGACGTCAGGAGTTATCGATGTAGATCACGCTGCTCATCGGTAGATAGTGTTATGGAGCGGTTACTAAAACAGTTTCTCTTTAACAAAGCTGATTGGTCAATCCATGCTTTTACCGACAAATATCATAATTTTGGGACAAAGTGTTACACGTCGTTACATATATTATTATTTCGCAATATTGATTAGTTCATAGTTACCAATATTCCGTCGTTACGGTAATGGATTTGCTCCACCTTCGGGTGTATTAGGGCCGTGATCCAGTGCTGCCTCAGGGCACTGTCCCACCTTCCTGCCAACTCCCTTACGATACTGTTGGGACTGCCAATCATTCTGTTTTGGATCAATAGGTATATTTTTTTCCTGATCAAGGCATGAACGTAAGCATCGGCGAATATGCCAGATGCACTGCAGAATCTCGGCTAATAGTAGTTCTGAGAAATGTTACTGCTATAGATTGCAGTTATACATCTACATTATGTATTTAACAAACTATGAGTTATGAAGAAAAACTATTGAGACTAAGGTTCCTAATTACATCCAGTTTCAACGAAGCTTTGTAAAAAATTGCACGAAATATCACGAATGCACAAGAACCTGATAGAGGAGGCAACGATAAAATGAATTTAAGTATAGGTACGCCTATAATTAGGGGCTTGCGACGTCACTATTTAATTATTTAAAAATTGTACGAAAGCGTGACGTCACGTGCAACTTGAATGCATTGTATCATCGTCAATGTTTGCTTGACAAATAAATAAAAAAATATATGTTCATTAATTGAATTTTTTGGTAACCTTGCCTATTGTGCTACTGGAAAATATTACAATTAATTTCGTAATGTGCCCAGGTGCAACTTTACACTAGAACATTGGGCTCGTGCCGAGTGTTATTCCAGTTAATCTATCTCTTTGCCAAATTTCATCTACATCCGTTCAGCAGCTTTTGCGTGAAGAAGTAACAAACATACACACACACACAAATTACAAAAGAGTTTAAAAAGATCCTTTAGTCGTAAACATCATGGTCACCTTGTGCGTAGGCGCCAAATAAAATGCAATTTGTTTAGTGCAGGCCGGTCGCGGCTCCGCTGGGACGCCATGCTTTACGAGCGAGGACTCTGCTTAAGGCTTTATGTCGATTTTATGGGGTTCGGGCCTCGTCTGCGGACAGGCTGGCGATAAAACGGGACAGTTCCAGCTTAGGCAAGTTAGCGCTGCAAACGGGTCCATCAACCGGACAGGTACTGCTGGGTCGTGTATACTGATATGACTACGTGCCACTGTATTATTTATACAAAAAAAGGGACTAACGGTCTACTAAATGGAACTGTTATACCCTGTCGATGTTAGGAGGATGGCTGATCCCTATTCCTAAGCTGCTGCGTCAGCTCATAATACTTCATATAGTCATTCTCCCAACAGGAGCGCAGCCAGTCTAAACTCAATCCCGGTTCGGGTCGGTCGTCCAAAATACTATTTCTATATCTTATACATATTTCTAATTCTAGTTTTAATAAACAATATTATAGTCGACCTTCTAATTTTCTTTTTTTTAAAACTTCTTCCGGAGACCCTCGTATAATAGAACGCATAAGTCATTTTAGTGTGACTCATGTCAAAGTACTTACGCCACTCTTACGGGCTCTTACTCGTACTCGTACGGGCGGTGGTAGCTCAATGGTTAAGGCACGCGCCTCTTGACCGAGGAGTGCGGGTTCAAACCGGGCTCGTACCTCTGGATTTTTTAAGTAAGTACGTATTTATGTTACTAGCTTAACGGTGAAGGAAAACATCGTGATGAATACCTGCAAATTCAAACAACTTTGGATTTGTAACCATGATCCAAAAATTGTCTGGTTCCCCTATCTTAGGGTTACGAATGTAATTACCAGACTCGCTAAATCCTGGATCATGATCTACGCGGACCCAGTCTAAACACGGATATAACGCTAGGAAGAGTAAGTGAAACACTGAATAATTTGATATTATTCAGTGTTTCATTGCAGCCTGCAGCTGCAGACGAACTGCAACATCATGCAGCATGCTTCTGAATACTCTGTAACGTTTTCTGTTCAAACAAATTTAATAATAGAATTTATTTATCGATACACCTGTTGAGTAATGATTAACAGGCAGACTAGAAACGAATAGCCATGGAAATGACAGAAATAAAATCCTTTGGCCAATACATAAATGTATATACTTTCATACATAATAATTTATTGCGATGAATCTCTTCACACTAAAAATGAAAATCTCTACTATACTCATGATGCGCCACAGTGTCCCTGCCAAAAACGGGACAAAGCGTACTTTGTAATGGAATATAGTTCCATAACATACTGCACCTGTCTGTACAAAATTTCTCAGATGCCTCATGATAATTACTCGCATATCTTTGATATTTATATTACCGACGAGGCATAATGGCGGCCGCGTTTGTGTGCGTTGAACACGGGCGGCGAGCCGCGAACATTCCCGCAACAAGTGCCCGATCACGATGCACAATTGTGCGATTGTGCTCAGGAGGGGTTAGGCCGACCAAACATTAGCGAACAACTTCAAATAAAGCAGATTTCACGATATTTAAATAGCACAAAGATGACAAATAAGGCCAATATGATGTTTGAAGGTCGAAAGTCGTCTTTTAAGGGATAGCGGGAGATTAAGTATTTATCATTTCGAAATAGATTACCTAATCTGAATCTGATTGTAAATTTTATTAAGGCACTGGACAGGCGCTAATATTATAATGAAACCAATGGTCGTCAAGTGACATTTTTGCGTATGTTAAGTATCTGTTATTACTACAGATTATTTTTTCTTTAGACAAAATTATGATTTTCCATCTAACCCAGCCCAGTTTTATTTGGCTGAATGTGGTTAAAGGGGACTGCTGCCCCTTTGACTCTGCCTACCCCTTCGGGGATCACGGGCGTGATGTTAAGATGAAAATTATGATTTATTAAGGCATTTTTTAAAGATTCATATTTTTTTAAAACAAGACTGATAACAATTAAAAGAAATTGGAAAATAATGAAGATCAGCCTAAAACCAACAGCTAAGCTTAAAGCCAATGCTAAAATATATGTTTCACATTTGTAATCAAAATCACACTCGGCTATTTCAGTCGCAAGTGTATATCTGGCCTTGCCCGTGCATAGGCAATATATAACGGGCGCAACAATAGCCCATAATAAACTTTCTTTGTGTTGAAATGCGCACGCACATTTTAATCGCGAGCGCAGCGCCCTCTGCCGCCACGCGGAACTAAGCGCCCGTTATGGCGTGGGCGAAAAATTTGTACAACTATTGTGTTTCGATAAGTAAACATCATACAACATACAGAATTAAAGAACATGCGCCTCTTTTAGCATCATCATAATTTGAAATTAGCACCAAAAATATCCTACAAACGTACTGGGCTAGCTTTTAAGAAATATCTGTCTCGTTCCTAGACATTGTCTGCTACGACTATCCTGTATTTAGCGAATTAAAATAACTACCTGGCCTACCTATTCATAACACTTACTTGGAGTGATCAAATAAATTAGATCATGTTCCGGATGCTTCACTCAAAAATACTTAAAAAGATTTGAAAAATCCATCGGTATCTACGAGTACATCACCAGATTGAACTACCCCTTTTAGGTATATGGACCGCGTGACCACTGAGTTACCCCCGCGATTCCTTCTTTCTATATACCACCACGCAATCCCCGTAGGGCTAGGCAGAGTGAAAGGAGCGACAAGTTCCTCAAACCACATTCAGCAAAAAATTACGAGTTGTTGATGACAAAATGTGAAAAAATTATGTCAATTAGCTAGCCCGTCACCCAATACACCTTAAGACACCTTTTATAACACGCTAGGCAAGGAACACACAACGTTCTGCACGCTTTCCAGACCTTGACCAACATTCCTTCCCTTTTTTCTGAAATCAATTCGATTATAAGAAATTCTTGAATAAGTAGAATAGAATAGGATTTATTGCCAAAAACTGTGTCACAAGTTGCAAGTGATAAAATGGATTTCAAAAAATACCCCTCACGGGCATGCAATATTAAAAAGTTTTATTAAAACTATTAGTTAATCACGGACTAGTAAAAAAAAGGAGTCCGCGCCACTAACTAGACTTTAAAGCTCCTCAGGTGCTCCACCTTGACACGCAACTTACGTCACACATTGACTTATCAAGTGCTCCCACTGACAGATATCCGATACCTGATATCCATAAGTGTCTCACTCACACATGCATAAACGTGGCTCCACGCTATAGTATGACAGCGTGGAGTCATTCTTTTTTAACTAGTCCGTGTAAGTAATCGTGTTTCCTACCAAAATATTGTAACATATTATGGAAAATTAAACCAGTCCAATCCCTAAGAATACGCAACATAAACATTTCAATGTTCCACTCACGTGTTCAAGTACTGAAGCACCATAAGGTTGCTATGAAAAACCGATTGAAAACTTCCGCCGCGATAGCCCAGTCACGGGTTGCGGCAACCGTCGCCGCCATTGTTCGTTGCCCAACACCTGTCGCATTGTGTCGCAACGAAACGCGAGCTTTATTTTAATTACGTTCCAATGCGTGTCGTTCGTTCTGCGCTGTAAATCGCCAGGATTGCCAATTGAAATTTGCTAAGCTGTTGGAGAATTGTGGTACGAATATGCAATTTATATCTGATGCCTAAGTAGCGCGATAAGGACACGCGGCGCCTTATATCCGAGAGATGAGAGTTCAGACCTGGATTTTTGTAGTCAAATCTATGTACTTATTTATACCACTAACTAAAAAAGTTCTGAGGTAAGACACATGAAAAACATATCAACCTGGGAGTAATAATACCTATTAAAATCTAAACATATAATATTTAACAGAATTAGGCATTCTTACTTTTATTCTTAGTCCCATATTGGTCTGGTACATGGCCCATGTCGATCTGGGACAAAAAAAAAAGAATGTGCCAATTGTGGTTCTTGCCTAGAATGTCGTAAGAGGCGACTAATGGTTTACGGGCTTTTGGGCATGTGACTGAGTAGGCGACGAGCGAGCCACTTGTCACTCCTTTTTCACAGCTTTCCGTCCAACCCACGTTGGTCTGGGATTTAAAAAGAATATGCCAACAGTGGTTCTTGCCTAGCATTTTCTATCTAACCCAGCCCGGCTTTATTTTTGGCTGAATGTGGTTAAAAGGCGGATGCTGCCCCTTTGACTCTGCCTACCCCTTCGGGGATTATGGCGTGATGTTAGGTATGTATGTATGTAGGCATTCTTAGTCCGCTATACCGCAGTTGTATAATAGGACACGGTTTTCAGGCACTACAGTAGTGTTATC
This sequence comes from Glyphodes perspectalis, assembly GCA_951394215.1. Taxonomy (NCBI): domain Eukaryota; kingdom Metazoa; phylum Arthropoda; class Insecta; order Lepidoptera; family Crambidae; genus Glyphodes; species Glyphodes perspectalis. The sequence continues at coordinate 14,845,354 of OX596213.1, read as the reverse complement.
CCATGTCCCTCACAAATCTCACAATCAATGTTCCTTCCGCCTAACTATGTATATGTAACAACGTATTTTGTTGGTAAGACGTGGTCGTATGCATCCCGCATCTGTATGCGCGCCGCGGTTGATCGGCAAATAGCGTAACGAACTGTTTGTCTGCGGCGCGGCTTGATTGCGTCTTAGCTGACGCGACTAATGATCTACTTTACGCTTGTGCGATCTACGATAGGGATACCCCCCCCCCACACACACACACACACACATCCCACACCTCTACTCATGAATTTACTTATTACACTTATTAATTCAATGCTAAGGCAGCTTGAGTAGTCATATTAATTTCTTTTCGAGTTGATTGCCGTCATCTTTGTAATTTTTCGTTCTTCAAAGATCTGATATTAGCGCTTTACATCACTTGGACGGTAAAGTTTTACACACATAATGACGTCGCGCGGTTTAACGCGCTGTATCTTCATCATTTTTAGTTTGCTGAAAAAATAGGTAAGCAATCTATTTTTGTAATCTCAATAGTGGACTATAACATTTTTTTGAGTAAAATAGCCTATTATTCGATCCATCCACGATGTGATTTTGTTTATGAAAGGGAATTAATTATAGGACACTTTTAAACTACCGATCTATTGTATATATAGGAATAGCGATTTCCAGATAGCTTTCAGGTAGAAGAAAAAAGGTGAAGCCTCTTCAAATCTATGGGCATGCGAATCTTCCAAATTGGGCCCCAGGCGGGGCCGGTGCAACAGTAACGTTTCACTCCCGAGTCGGCCTGCAAATTGAATCTTAAAGGATCGAGGGCAACTCTTTAACATAAACCCCTTTACGGTTTACGACTGGTATGAAAAATGAGAGCGGTGGTAGCTCAATTGTAAGGACACGCGCCTCATAACCGAGGAGTGCGGGTTCAAACTCGGGCACGTACCTCTGGATTTTTCAAATCTATGTACGTATTTATACCACTAGCTCGACGGTGAAGGAAAACATCGTGATGAAACCTGCAAATTCAAACAACTTTGGATTTGTAACCATGATCCAAAAATTGTCTGGATTGACTGACCTTAGATCGGCAGTTGCTTCAATGTAATTACCAGACTCGCTAAATCCTGGATTATGGTCTAAGCGGACCCCGTCTAAACACGGGACATAACGCTAGGAAGATGATGAAAAATAGGCTACTTTTTTACGAACACTAAAATAAGTTGGAGCCTTCATGAGAGTGCAGAAATCAACCGATTCGTGTGACAAAAGACGAACTGGCGAATGTATAAATAAAATCCAAAGATATAAGCGTGCACCATCTGACACTTCGAATACGTCCTAATGGGGACGTTTTTGTGACATTTCTTTTCATTTACGCTGATTTGATAAACATAAGCTTGTCTTTTTTGGTATTGTACTGTATGAACGACGCTATCCTTTTTTGTTGTTTGTTAATATTGTCACTGGGTTCGGAACAGTTTCTCCAGTTGAAATGCAAACGTATGACATCAAGCCGGCCCAGCCTATGTACCCACAGATAAATTACTACGTGACTCTACCATCTGGATTGATTGTTGTTGGAAGAAAGCAACAGTGTATTTTTAACCGACTTCAAAAAAGGAGGAGGTTCTCTCAATTCGACTGAATTTTTTTTATGATAATTTTGAGTAGCGATCGTGTTTAAAAGCTTCAATACTGTAAGCTATAATAATGAAGGGCGGAATATTAAACCTGAACTTGTCATTTCCCCGGGTCGTGTCGTTCTCGCCTCGTACCCTCTAAAGGGCCCCCGACCCTCTTTGCGAGGACAATCGTAAAATATAATAGAACACGTTCATCCCTCGGGATAGGAGAAGGGTTTATGACGCCCTTATATTCTTCAGGCTCTTGACCGCGCGCCTTTTAGAAGGACAGTTGCCATTTTTTTGCTGAAGATATTTCAGCAGAAGTTGTGTAATCTGAAGGATTTTCTTTTCACTTTTGTTTGCTGACTGGGTGGAATTTGGCTTTTAACACAACATTTTTTTACGTATTCATGTAAATGAAGACTCAAGAAAATATCACTTTTTATTTGCTGTTTTTATACACAAATCATAGGTTAAGTATATTGTATGTAAGTATAGTCCAGCCGAATAGGCCGAAGTGATTAAAAGTATATATTAAAATACCAATGATTAGATATGAGAACAAAATTAAGGATTTTACGGAAATATAGATAATTGTGTAAGTTTGATTTCTATTTATAATCTTTGTACATTCTAGCAAGTAGATCGATAGCTTTAAAGAAATGATCGTTATTTTTATTCTCATTTGTCGATACGATAATATTTAAAAACCTACTTATGTAGGTACCTAAGTATCACCATAATGACGAATGCCTTTTAGTGCTTAAACTAATAACGTGCCCATTCACCAAGTCGCATACATCTGTCTATCACATATACATCTCCGATTAAGTAATTTTCTTAACCATAAATAAACAACTTGAATAAAAACTACTTCGATATAGCTATCAGAGCCGTCTACCGCGCATGCGCGGCCTGTAATGGCGCGCAATAAATTGTTATTATCCAGATAATTGCGCTTAATAATTCGTAATTAAGCACAGACACGCAGACGAGTCTGTGTATTTTTGCGTCGTGGGAAGAGACGAGACTTTCTTCTTAATGTTTTCGACTTGAGTAATTGCTACTTGACTATCGATAAAAAGTTTTAAAACATATTAATACGAGTTAACTTCAACTTAATGTTAATATATGAGTAAAACGCTTATTAAGAGATGTCTTCGTAATGCTAGAAGGCTTGGAAATATATGTGCAATATATAATCAGATATAGGCAACTCAATTGCGAAAATATGATAAAAGACCGTTGACATTTTTCGATTTTGCACTTAGCGAGTTAGTCGAACATTTATTTAAATACCTACTTACTTATGACCTAGGTTTTCAATAATAGACAAGAGATAAATAACAGTCGAATTAATTAGGTAGATACAATATGAATAATTTCAACACAGTCTTTTAATAAGTATCTTTATTTTTATTATGACATTTGCCCAGCAGCATGGGACATAAGTTAATTAAGAAAAATTATCTTTATAATTTGGGAGGCGAAGAAGCGATTTCAAATACCCAACTGACTACTAGTAGTCCATAAAAAATATATGTAGATACACTAATACTCAGAAAAAGTTATTGATGGTGTCTTATTAATAATCAATAACAATTAATACAATCCTCACACCTTTTTATAGCTCTTAAAAACACTTCATGATGTCGAAAGGCCCCTACACGAGTTCTTGATACGGTATAGACTACAGAAAACATTGCAGTTGAAAATTTTGTAGGGGCGTTCGAAGGTTACATTCGGGCCTGTTCTTCGGCTCAAACGACATCAAGTGCGTCCAAGTCCCCAAGCTCAGGGGCCTCTAAAACTTGATTAGCAAGCCTCTGTTTCATTGACTCTGTCTACCCAGATCATTAACCCCCTTGGACCAACAGCGGTGTACCTTCGCCCATGGGTCAGTGCCGGATTAGCCATAGCTAATGCTACGGGCCCCGCACTTTGGGGGGCCCCGCCTTAGATTTGTAATCCTTTACTTGTAAACCCTATTGGACAAACATTCAAATAAAGGATTTTTTTTTATCCGAGAGCCTTTTGGTGAGTCTTTGCTACGGGCCCCGCGCCAGCTAGATCCAGCACCGCCATGGGCCCCAATTTATTTTCTGTCCCGGGCCCTTTGTCACCGAGCTACGTCACTGAACAACATAGACGTTTGTTTATCTGAGGCCACTCAAGCAATAGTGCTGATCAACAAAGCAAAGCCTCCCCGCATCCATTAGGACAAGCCCTAAGCCCTCGATCAGCGCTGCGATATAAATCACCGCGGAATTAGGCGCCGATAATGTGGCCCGGATTACGGTCCGATCCGGGACGATTGTGCAAATTGCTCATTATTTTGCCGTTGTGGGACTTGCGAAATCGGTAAGAGATGGGGTCGGTAGAGTTGGTCGACCGTTTTCCCTGGCGACAGTGTATATCTGATGGTTGTGCAAAATCGGGAAGGACGCCTTTGCTGAGGCCCAGGGCGGTGCTAGCAAGTTCAACAATGCAGGAAAGACCTACCAGCACCAAGTTTATAAGCATGCACAGGCGCTTTGATACACGCTCACGGCGAGGCACAATCAGACTACATCACATACATTGATCTGACTCCGAGGTAAGTAGCTTATATAAGCACTTGTGTAACGGATATCAGAATCAACAGTGGTATTACAAATATATACTTAAATATTCAATATTAACACCCAGACACAGAACAAACACAAGTATTCATCATACAAATATTTGTCCTGGGTGGGGATCGAACCCACAACTCTTGGCGCATGGGGCAGGTTCACTACCGAATGCGCCATCGAGCTAGGAGCTAGGAGCATCGAACAATAAACACTAGGTATGATAAATCAACTAAGGGTGTCCTTACCGTTGGCAAGGACACGCGTTCTTACCATTGAGCTACACCGCTCAACTAAGGAACCTCACACCGTCTCTTAACCGACCGATTTTTCAAATCTATGTACGTATTTATACTACTAGCTCGACGGTGAGGGAAAACATCGTGATGAAACCTGTAAATTCAAACAAGTTTGGATTGTAACCATGATCCAAAAATTGTCTGGTTCCCCTACCTTAGGGCTACGAAGGTCAAATCGGCAGTCGCTTCAATGTAATTACCAGACTCGCTAAATCCTGGATCATGGTCTAAGCGGACCCGTCTAAGCACGGGACATAACGCTAGGAAGATGATGACTATCAATAAAGACTAGGTATGATAATCCACTAATTGAGATATACCTGTTCATACTTACTAACCCCCTTTTTGTTTTGTTTATTTTTATTATCCTATAACAAAAAATAATAATATGGACCAATGTATGTTGCATTAGTTGTCTGAAACAAAAGGTTTTATTTTATTTTATTTTATTTTTATATATTATACAAGCTCGATGGCGCATTCGGTAGTGACCCTGCCCCATGCGCCAAGAGTCGTGGTTTCGATTCCCCACCCGGACAAACATTCGTGAGATGAATACTTGTGTTTGTTCTGTGTTTGGGTGTTAATATCCAATATTTAAGTATACATTTGTAATACCACTGTAGTTTCTGATATCCGTAACAAAAATGCTTAGGCTACTTACCTCGGAGTCAGATCAATGTATGTGATGTAGTCTGATATTTAAAAAAAAAAAAAATTCAACCTGTGTGCTAGAATTTAATGGAAAATAGAAGAAAACATTGTTATGTTTTCCTTCTTTGAAAAGAAAAAACAAAACAATATAACATGATATCTATTTAACACCCCTCGCATTGCCGTCCTCTGTCAAGTTACCACCACCTTTAATCGCAGTTTATGTCCAATATACCGCTCCTTCTAGACACGCAGTCTAACAATATATTTGGCTCAAACAACCCCGGATAGTGTTGTGAACACGAACAAACGTCAGCGAGGACAAATAAATCCGAGGATATTGGACACGACACGATATTGCCTCGTCTAGCCGATGTTTGCTTTGCTTTTTCTGGTCTAGACTTGTAGATAACAAAAGCAAAGCGTTCGGAAGAAAGATAGCATTGAATACATTTAAAGTATTGGTACCGTAGTGCTTCTAATGTAAGATACAGGCAAAGCCTAGATTGGGGACCTCTGAGGAAGTTTGTTTTACCTCATCTCAGCTGTGCACGAATATTTAAAAAAAAATTATAGTAATTTTTATTGTACTATTTTTTTTTGTGCAATAAATAATTATTATTTAATAATTAAACTCATAAAAAGAGCTTTATTTTACCGTAGTCTGGAATAAACCAGAAACATTATTTTTTTTTTCTAAGGATGTATTTGCACACATAATTTTTATTATAGTGGCTAGTCAAATCCCAGACGTAGTCCATTTATACACCTTACTGAACCACCGGACAGATTGGACTCCTCCAAAGTTAAAACCATATAATATCTTCTATTTTTACAGAAAATATTGAACAGAAACCGTTGGAAATAAAAGGGAAATTCTTGTGCCCACCAAGTGAAACCCGATTATTTTGCGAGCGCTGAGCACTTCATATACTGAAATGTATACACACGGGGCGATATTACAAGCGTGCACGCCACTGTTATGTTATAAATATTATTTTCATTATTAACTTGCGAACCATTTTACTGCAACTGGTTCGTTAGCCGAGTTCGCCCCTCAATTTCCTGCGTTTAAATTTCTAAAACTTACAATGTAGGTATTTTATTAACCTATTATATATAATTGTAGCCCTTAGTTAAGTTAGTCCAAGGGGAAATCGGTTCACATGTCACCACGATTTTAGGACAATAAGCGCTGTGCGATTATGTTAGAGTTGTATCTTAGAAAACCCAAATTAATAGCAAACCCAAGTTTTGTAGATTTTTATTCATATCATTCCACTTCTTCAGAGTTAACGCGTCTTTGCTGTTCCACCGAACGATATAACAGTATCTAAAACAATCCATACGAAGAGCGAAAAGTCAATTCTCACTCATTAATAACAGGTGACGAAAGAAGGTGCGGTATGTCATTTATACACATTTTACGACCATGCCCCGGACCACCCTAGTGAGGCTATAGATACGTCAAGGACATGGAAAGCTACATCACCTGCAAACTTAAGAGCTTACTATTACCGGCCTATTGAATTTTAACTTAAGTTGTTACGCAGCTATACAGCAGCTGTACAAATGATAGTAATCCCCCAGGTCTGGGTACTTAGCCAAATGCGCGCCAGCGATTCCACAACGAACTTCGCTACCGCTCGTATCGCACCACACACTTGTTTACTAAAAACTCATAGTGCGAAACTCAAAGTTAATTCCCGATTTGTCCACCCGAATTATCCTGGCGATACGACCGTTAGCGAAGTTCGATAAGGAATCGCTCGCGCGCATTTGGCTAAGCACCTTACTGCATGCTTATTCTGTACGTAATAGAGGGAGTCAACAACCGTTTGTAAATACTTACATACCTGAAATGCAGGGGCGTAGCTACCGCCGTATCTGCCGTATCAATTATACGGGGCCCCCGGGCCACGGGGGCCTCCGAAGTGCCTAAGTAAAAATTATTAAAAACTTCAAAATAAATCAGTCTGATTGCCGAAAATATCCAGGGAAAGTGTATATTTAATATGAATTTCAATTGTTTGTTAAACATTTTGAAAAAAGTGACAGATAGATATTTATGATGAATAAATATTTTTATTAATTTTATGCAAACATTTTTTTTTCTTTTGTGAGAAATCTTTAACCTTCATAAGGGCCCCCAAAAAAATTATACGGGGCCCCGCTAAGGCACGCTACGCCACTGCTGAAATGACATGAATGAATCCGCGCGCGGGTCCTTCCAAGTTTTTACCTCCGTGTACTCTCTGAAGGCATGGAAGAAACACGGTCCCGTGAAGATTGTGTCCCTCGTTAGACCCTCCGACCGACGGTCGGATGATTGCGATCCAATCGGCGGCTGTCTCGTCGACGATTATTGGGACGTCTTGTGTTGTTAACTTCGCTCCAAATAATGCTGGAAAATGTTTTTATACGATTTGAAGAGTCTTTGGATGTTGTTCTTGTCTCCTTGCAGAGGTAGGTATATATAATGTTGTCGTAGGAAAGTTTATGCTTGATAAGTCTGTGAGTAGTAGCCATTTGACAATAAAATTAAAACATGGTTAGCACAAATAAAGTTGTATTTAATGTATCTATCACAAAAAGCTGCCTTTCGTACTTTAAAGTTTACCTTTAGACTGTAAATACATAGTCGGTCGAAAATACTTACACAAAAATATAAGATACATTCAAATATCATATTACTCCAAATGTTAAAAAACGATTCATCAGAAAGCTGTTAAGCTTGATCTTCTTTTGTAAGTAACTTCAAGCCTTACTATATTTTTTATTGCTGGCAGTCCACTCCACCATACGTGCGCTCATATAGAAGATAGGTACATATACAAACCTTTTATTAACAAAGGAAATAACAAATAAGTGTGTCAAATTTGTAACCCTAATCATTAAACCTTCACCTGCCATAACCTTAAAACAGCAATATAATCTATGGCGCGAAATGGCCGCATCTCGTTACACAAAATGGCGGCCCGAGCAAGCTATTTTCTTGCTCGTACGACCCTGATTTCACAGTCATTAATTTCGTGTGTTCACTATAATTTTCCGAGGGTAAAACCTTTGCGGTTCGGCCGCTATAACAGTGAGGATGTTTATTGTCTTACGTCACAGTGTAAATAGATCCTACAGTGAAGAAACAACCAGAGTTAAAGGATCTTACAACATCTCCACACTGCAAAGAAAAAAAAATATTTAATAACAAGAGTTGCTAATTATTTCGATTAAGGACAGTTCTGATTTAGCCTGCCGTGAAGTACAAATTTTATAATTGTATCGATGATTTAATGTATGAGATTAAGATACCTTCACACAGTGCTTACCCGCTATTGTTGACAAAATGTTGCTCTCTGGTAACGAGTTTAGCCGCTCTAAACTTAATCATGTTAGGAAAACTGTCTATTATAGTATCCAAGGAGCCAGTGCGAATTCCGCAACAAAAGAAACTTACCAGAAAGCCCTAGCATGTGACAAACATGTTTGTGGGGTTTTGGAGGTCCAGAATAGTTTCTAAAACTGTGGGGGACCTAAATATAGTGGGGCCCCAAAGCGAGGTTGCATTTCCTGCCTCTTATTAGATACAAGGATAATCTAACACTGCTCTGCTAGTAGATACTTAGGTACTCGTCAAAGAGGAAATCAGCTTGTCCTCTTACAATCTATAATCTTTATTGCCTTCCTGAAAAAGATGGAGCACCGAGATAAGTGATACAGGGTGTGCGCGTATAGTGTTAGTCCCTTTCCCCTTCACGGGCACGTGGCGCCTGATTGATCAGCGTTAATGTCTGCACATCCTGTTTGTACGGATATACCATACTGATATATTATCTGATACACATTCAGCGATAAAACTACTCAAATTTCTAATGAGATATATGCAAATGCCTATCTCTTCTAAAAGATAACACATGTTTAGTTTAAGCGTGCCAAAGATATTTTATTAATAATCTTTAACATTCGAGCATTGTATTGCAAAAAAATAATATAACATCCCCTAAATTAAAATAAAGATACCTGATCTTAACAAACAATAAAATGCGACGATTTTTTTAAGTTAGCTAAGTCTTCAAAAACTGACGGTAGGCATATTCCTTTGGCCCGGTTAAAGGCTAAAAACACGGACCACACCTAACCCCGTAAACGACTGAAAAAAAATAAGAAGTTTAAAAAAAGAACTAGCTGTTCTTCAGCTTGCAGCCGGCCATTGTTTTCCCGCGTCTTTTGTCGTGCGACCACGCCAGTGTAACGTGGCCTGTCACGGGTCATTCGCCCACGTGATGTTGACATTTAGTAGCTTATATTTTATTCACTGAGTTAAATGCTTAAACCACACTCCAACCTTTGGATAGCTAGTAATTGAAAAAGGATATGTCTGGTATAATCAAAGGGAAAACTTTATACTCGCAACGAAACGTAAAGGCCCCATTTTCATAATATTTTATGTAGGTGGTATCTAATAATAATTTTAAAGTGCGGTAATTCCCGATAGTTTGTGAAGGTTCAAGCTTCATTTGAAATTAATTTTACGGTCGGTTGCTAGTCTCTAGGTACGGTACTATTCTCTGTTTATGTTAGGAGACTGGAATTAGTATAACTAATGAATTCTTAAGAATATGTTATGTAGAACATAGTAAGCATTTAGGGACACATTAAGACACGTTTATTAGAACAATTAGGCACATTTTGAGATTATACCGATTAAAGCTGTTGTTCTTCATGTTTCATCTTCATCGATCCTTTGTCATAAAGATCAACAGATACATAGTTACGCGAACACGTTTTAAACAGCGTTTTGAGCCTTTGTTATTCTTCCTGTGTCTTTTAATTTGTTGCCTCAAAGATCCTCGCTGATGCGTTTTGAAACGAGCCTTAATCGGAGTTTAGTAGCAACGGGGGAGGTCAGCTAACACTGGTCACTCTCGCGGACTCGAGCGCCCTCTCGTGGAGGGCCGTAGAGGCGGCGTCTGTGAGGACAGCTATGAGCCTCGAGATATTTCCGATAAATTCTCAGTCTTTGTTAAATATTAATTTTTATTAGCGAATAGTTGGGAGTCTTCGTCGGTCCGGCGACGAGTTATGATGGAAATTCCGATCAACGGAGATAAATTTATTTTGTAAAAAGAGGATTCTCAATTTTCCTAGGAATGTATCTAATCTAATTTTTATTGTAACTATTTTATCAGAAGTCTGATCCCTATTGCTTACTCTGTTAATAAGTAAATTGGATCTCTTTTCTTTTCTTTAAAAATTTAATATAATTCAAAGATCACGGTACCATAGATCGATTTTTACTCAAAATTTCGTCATAATATTAATTATTTTTGACGGGTGTACTTGTTCAGAAGTAGTTGCAAGTTGCAAGGACACATATGCGACACCTGCTCCTGGTCCATCCATAGGCTACAGTTCCCACTTCCCATAAGCCTGGCTAGTAACGAATGCTTGTGTGGAGAACATTTACACTCGAGTGATAGATGCACATAAAACAAGACGACACATGTTGCTACTATTAACCGAAATCCCGTTTCGCTAATTCATGATGAATTTAAATAATTCGGTAAAACGTACTTGGGATTAACAGTAACATCGGTAACCGTTAAACGCATTGATCTAAACAAGCTATTTATATTATTCAGAAATAATAAATACCTCATTTATTACTGTGTTTCAGTCAGCATTACTCTACTTATTTTGGAAGTTTTCACTAAATAACGCATGTACTTGTGGATACTGTCTACTATCATCTTCATCGTTTGTGTTTATCTGTTTCATCTTCCTAGCGTTATGTCCCGTGCTTAGACGGGGTCCGCTTAGACCATGATCCAGGATTTAGCGAGTCTGGTAATTACATTGAAGCGACTGCCGATCTGACCTTCGTAACCCTTACATAGGGGAACCAGACAATTTTTGGATCATGGTTACAAATTCAAAGTTGTTTGAATTTGCAGGTTTCATCACGATGTTTTCCCTCACCGTCGAGCTAGTGGTATAAATATGTACATAGATTGTTTAAAATCTAGAGGTACATGCCCGGGTTTGAACCCGCACTCCTCGGTTAAGAGGCGCGTGTCCTTACCATTGAGCTACCACCGCTCCCGTTTGTGTTTATCTGTTTAGTGCCGTAAAAACCGCCCGGTGTCTACTTAATCAACTTCTTGGTTGTAGATGTTATCCGCAATATGAAGAGGGGAGCGGTGGTAGCTCAATGGTAAGGACACGCGCCTCTTAACCGAGGAATGCGGGTTCAAACCCGGGCATGTACCTCTAGATTTTAAAAAATCTATGTACATATTTATACCACTAGCTCGACGGTGAGGGAAAACATCGTGATGAAACCTGCAAATTCAAACAACTTTGAATTTGTAACCATGATCCAAAAATTGTCTGGTTCCCCTATGTAAGGGTTACGAAGGTCAGATCGGCAGTCGCTTCAATGTAATTACCAGACTCGCTAAATCCTAGATCATGGTCTAAGCGGACCCCGTCTAAGCACGGGACATAACGCTAGGAAGATGATGAAGAGTGCTATGTGCCACGCTCTTATTTTTGCTTTTTTTATTGTTATTAAATTTGTATAGTGTGACTCCGGATAGCAATATAGCATCCAATTCCAATCACTCACACATGACACTAGTGACTGAAACAACTCTTAAACATAAACAGGCTGCTGATTGCTGGCCTGATTTCTACACTTATTTAGAATTTTGTTATCCGTCTCTTCCACGCAAATAATTATACATGTCGTGGCAGCTTCTAATTAAGGCAACACTGTATACATGTAAAATCACAAATGTTTTTATGCTATTGTATGTGTATGTCTTGTTAGCTGTCCTTAAATAAATAAATAAATAAATAAATAAATAAATAAATAAATAATCTGACACATATCTCTCGAATAAGGAACTTAGCTTTTACTAAATCCTTTCATCCTTTCAAATTAAATATGCTATTCAAATCAGCGACCCCGTGTGTAAAATCTTTGGTACATACAAATAAGTACATAGATAAGAGCGATCCCGATAGTTCTCGCATCCCAATATTCGAATTGGGCAGTTAATCGAGAAACAAAATCTACTCGCAATCGTACCCGACCCGAGCGGAGATGACGGAAGATAACAACTTTAGCAATAAGCGGCAAAATGGAATAGTATGGAGAGTCCATCCACACAATGGGACCCATTGTACCAGCGGTGGGACAGTCATTAATATGGCTGTTTTTCGTGTCTTACTTTATGAGTCCCATTCGGCATCCAAAGGATTTCTATTGAAAGTTTTTTTAAACCTTTTTATATAAAAGTATGTTGGATTTGATTTAACCTACACAAACTAATAAATAAAATAAATTCTCCAGATTAACACACCAATTCCCTAGTCCCAAACTAAGCTTGTGCTTGTGCTATGAATACTAGGTGAACGGATATACATACTTAAATACGTTTATAAACATCCATGACTCGAGTAAAAATGTCCATGTTCATCACACAAAACATTTGCTCCTAGCGGGATTCGAACCCGCGACCCTCGGTTTCGTGGCCACGGTCAGAGGACCACTCGACCAATGGGCCAGTCATAGTTATCTAATTATCAGTTTTTTTTTTAATAATTAACTAACAACTCTAAACTTTTATCTACTGAGTCCTCAAATATAATTTTATTATAGTCAGGTCTATTCTCATCACAATTATTGGATGATCCATGATTGATTGATGCGGTGTTCGTAATCATAAAACCTAATTTATACTTGTTAATTCAAACCATGGTGCTTATAATAAACGATGTTTTCTTTACAGTATTTACATACTCGATTCCACTTCGATTTAACTATTCCACTTCGATTTTAATATTCGGGACGTCCCTTCCACTCCGGGACAATAATGCAACTTCACTAGTTCCGGCTATAATCGACACATGTGCCTCATGCGGTAGGCCGCGACAATATAGTCTCGCGATTATTTTGTGCTATTGTCCTTATAACTTGCCAACTCGCTTCATAACCCAAATCTTGGACAAAGGAAGCGAAATACGTGTATCTAGTGTATCGTGTATCTAGCTATTTTAACTTTCCTATATTGCCTTTCTATTTTACCTAAAGATAGGAATCTTGCTGAAGTTACCTTTAGTCATAATGACCGATCTAAAATAGGATTTTAGCCGAAAACATAACGAGTGTTACGTAAGACCATGACCTTAAATGTACTTAAGTAAAATTCTGAATACCTAGATTAATTTGAACCCAAATTTCAGCCAGTTCATGACAAACCATAATATACATAGTGTGAACGTTGACAATATTTACAATAAACCTGGCCACTCTAAACGCCCTTGAAGGGTAAACGAATCAACAACAGAAAAAAATAAAAGAAAACACATTAACATTTCCCGCCAATTCCCGCTGATGACCCGTCCAGAAACAGTACCGAATCAACGCGCGCGAGATTGGAACGCGTGCTTTGAATACGCGTGTTTCCGAATCGGGCGCCCGTTCGGAACCGCTTTACATAAGAATGCGAGTTCGCGACCCACTGGCTCGAATAATAGTCTGATAGTGCTGAAACGGGGTACGAGTCTCCGTGTCCTCGTTTTTGGCTGATCAAGACTCTAGCAAAATGTCGAGTCCCCTGCTGATTTTATTGAATCAGAAGTGTAACGTGACGGGCCTCCCAAATTTGGAAGCGTCAAATTTATTTGTACAAGAATTAGGAGGCAGTGAGATAGCATAATTTGCAATTAGATAAAAAAATCTATATTGATGCGAGTGTCAGATAAAAACTAGATTTTTAACTTTCGTTTCTGCTGCGACTATAACAACATTGAATATTCATGTGATTCATGGGCCAACTCTTTGATTACTTAAATATCAGCCGCGCTTTATGATTCCTTTAATTTTTTTTTTAATGTGACGGTCACTTACCTACCGTCAATTGTGTCCTTTGCGTGTTTCCTATCTCTGATTAACACGTCAAATACTATCGACTCATCTTGCCAGTTTGCTCAACTGTTAGTGCTAATTTATAAAAAATAGAAAGTGGCTCGGTTGTGATTGTTATGAATGCTACCTAAAATCTTAGTGGCATTGAATCTCAAAAAATATCTCTAAATTTTCTTGCGTGACTCGAATTAAATAGCCCTATATACACCACTAGCTTTCGAAAACTGTAGGATCACTTGACTATTCTGCAGGCTGCTGGTTTAAAAAGTAAATCGAATCACGCAGTGCTCAATGGGCGGAATCGCGGAAGGCAATACGTCACGCCCATGATGGATCGGCAAAGGATCTATGATTTTCCCCGACGATTGATGGAACTTTTTGCAAGAATGTTATTATCTCTGTACGGGGGTTGAGTGGAGATGAATTTATCCATTTTGAAAAGGTTCAAATAAAATAGGTTTTATATGAGTTTGGAAAGCGTTCATGAATCACTTTTAACTGATTTATTTTTTTCTTATTTTACTATTCAGAAACGTTTTTTGTTTATTTTCTACTGATAATATGACTATTGAACTAGTTTGTATCAAGACTGTTCAACTATAAACTGTATTTTTTACCATTATATCACTGAGTTGGAACTGTTGGAAGTAAGAAAATTTGATACTCTGTAATGATGACTATCAAAAAAGCTTCCGAAACAAAAACATTCCCCCTTTCCCCACCCACCTGTGATGTACCTATTTACTTATATTTAGATAACAACCCTAAAAAGTTATTGGGGACCCTATTACTAAGAAAATGTAAATTACTTACACCCATTGGTTACAAGAACACTGAAGACGGAACAAAGAAGTCTCAACACAATACAAATAAATCCGCTAAACAAGATTTGTTTGGAAAGTGAAATAAACCTTATATCCGGGCGACGCGAGCGTTCGAAAACGCGCGAATCAAAGGATTTTCAATTGCAATGTATTTCCCGCCTTTGGCGCGGCTAGGAAAATGGCGGGAGTGGAAACGTCAAATGTTTTTTTTCAATGAATTTTAAATTCGTAATGGCGGCGTAGGTACATACAGTTTTGCAATACTTACATGAAAAACTTTTTAGGGCCAGTAGTTACACTAATAGACTTTTTTGTAGAATAAAAGAATGATAAGTTTCTTAGTACTTTCCATGAAATTCTGAGACTCAAAATGAATATAAGTACGAACTGCCTAGCATGTCGTTCAAAAATATTTAACTTTTCTATTTGTCTATTTTCTACATGTTTATCGATAGTATATTTACCTACCTTTTTATTAAAGAGACATTTTAAACGCAATATTTATTATAATTATTTGTAGCAATAAAACTTAACTTTTAGGTAGAAGGAAGCAATAGAAACACAATCATTGTTTTGCATTTCCTTTGGTAGAATTTTCGTAATAGGTAGGTACACCCAGCTTGCCGGAAATGCACACACTTTAATAGGAAACCGGATGAAGCCTCCGCCCGCTAACGCCGGGGCTCCGGTCTCCGCTTCGTCGCGGATATTCGACAGTTTGTAATCCTCCCGCTCAGTGGTTGTCAACCTTTACATAATGAGGGACTCGTCCCCATAATCTCTATGATTAACACAAATAAATGCGCGAAACCAAACGACAAAATTTAGTTCACGGTGGATTTTTGCACACATTCTTGTGTCTTATGAAAATAAGATACAAGAATATGACATAATAAAGGCCGAAAGTCGAAATCTCCAATTTTACTTCATGGCGGATATGAAGCTAGTAGCGAATGATGATGTCACAAAATGTGACAAATACTATACACTAATCACGTCCTAGACGGTAATACATTTGCATATTGTTAACTAGCTTCTGCCCGCGGCTTTGCTCGCATGGTACGTCGATAAAACTTACTTACTTACTCCGGTGTATAAGCTACATTATTCCAAAGTTTCATTAAAATCCATTCAGTATTATGAGTTAAAACCAGCTTAAAAGTGCATTACATAGTCATATGTGTAACGTTACCGACCACCTTTAATAACATAACTAGCAGCGCCCGCGGTTTCACCCACGTAGTTCCCGTTCCCGTAGGAATACGGGGATAAAATATAGCCTATATTACTCGCTGATAAAGCAGCTTTCCATTGGTGAAATAATTATTTAAATCGGTCCAGTAGTTTCGGAGCCTATTCGATACAAACAAGCAATTAAATCTTTCCTCTTTATAATTTAGTAAGTAAGTAAGTATATACTTAGATAGGTAACAGTCAAAGCTAAAATGCTGTTGCGACTTTTAAATGAAGAATGAGCAGGATTTGCTGCAGAGCAATGATGAATAACTCGATATGCCCTAAGACCCCTTAAGGCTTCACCCGACTGACATCGCCTCTCCCGCGACGCATAAACCAGCCGAGCGCGGATTTACTTTCAATCGCGCCGAGTGTCGCAACGGATTTATGTGGCGGAGTTCCCGCGGAATACTCCTTTTTGTTTTTGGCGGAGGTGCAATCACTTCGAAAGGTGGAAATAATGGCCGCAGTTTGGAAGCGACTGAAATTTAAAGCGTAAATATACCTACCTGCGTTATTACTTACCACAGGATACTCAATAGTGATGAGTGAAATTAAATTTGAAAATTCACTTTACGACCATGGAATGAAAACAAAAAATGTTGACACATGTCTGGCTTTACAATTTTATTAGTAACTAATTGATGATGATAAGCTATTGATAACCTATTGATAATCGAAAAAAACAAATTATTTTTAACAACCATAACCAATAAAGGATACTCACATCACTAGTTAGTTGGCGTTTGTTATTGTAATTAAAAGGTAATTTAAAAAACCCCCATCATATGGAAATTCTGTCCGACTTTTGACGTACCTAAGTAATTTGTGTGACTCATTTCTGAAGTCACTTACATATTTGAATTCTTTTTTAATATTTAATTATTTCACATTTAAATGTTTAACATACTACCTATACCTACTTACAAAAAAAAGAAAATTTTGTAAGTGGCCAACAATTCGAGCCGATTCAAATTTGGAAGCCGCTCAAAGTGCCGAGCGAGCCTGCCGGAAGTTCCGGCGTGACATGCAAATGGGCGAAGTTGTTGTAATTGCCACAGACTAGCCCGCTTGAGACGCAGTTAATTAAAGCTTAAGTTACAATCCGTGATTTATGCACAACTAGTGGACTCCCCCGGCTCCTCTTGCAACGGATACTTAATTGTAGAATTAAGGATGCTAACGATTGATCAAGTAAATAACCATTTGATAAGGTTAACATAAGTTAAGTTCTTATACAACTTCAGAGAAGATTTTTTTTCTGTAATCAGTTTATGTAAGTAGCTAACTTTGGAAGAAATTTATGGCTTGTTCATTTAGTCTCCAGAAACGACTGCCAAATCGAATAAACTATCTCTCGGCAAAAGAAAACTTTGTACCTACGGACATTGTGAATATATTAAATTAGATCATATTAAACAATAAGTATACTACAGATGGTCCTATTGGATAGGTACTACTTCTAAGGGTTACAGGTATTTAATAAATACATACATACATACATAACATCACGCCCATAATCCCCGAAGGGGTAGGCAGATTCAAAGGGGCAGCATGCCCCTTCAACCACTCATTTAATAAATAATAATAAATTCTCCATACTGACACACCAATCCCCTAGTCCCAAACTAAGCTTATAAGCTTGTGCTATGTATAAGTACTAGGTGAACGGATAGACATACTTAAATTTTAAACATTTACAAACATCCATATCTCGAGTACAAATATTCATGTTCATCACACGAAATATTTGCCCTAGCGGGATTCTAACCCGCGACCCTTGGTTTCGTAGCCAGGGTCTCTGACCACTCGACCAACAGATGACTGGCCCGTTGGTCGAGTGGTCAGAGATGGAGTATTCAATAGAATATCAAACTCAGATATTCTTTTCAATGAAATGCCTGGCACGCTAAATGTAGAATCGTGGCCACACCAAACCCCGACAAGAAATGGTAGAAAAGAAAAAAAAATAGACTTGGACGGTCACTTCTATTCTTTAGCTAGACATCTACTTAGATGCGTATCTAAAATTGCAGCTGTGAATTCGTTAAGCAGATGACAGACAGCGATATTGATTCAATTTCCTCTGCTGACGCGAAGATTCCTCCGCGCCGATAAAAATGTTCCAGACTTTTATCATAAGTTGTTGTATATGTATTAGGTTCTTTACTGAAGTCTCAATAAATAGGAAATAGCCTGTAACCTACCTACTACTACCATAAATTAGGAAAACAAATTAGGTATAATGAGAAAGTAGGTAAATAAAATAAATTGGTACATATTATTGTTCTATTGAAGAACGGTGTTTTAAGATTTAATTAGTCTGACTTCCATATTAGCTAAATCCAAAATGGCGGGTTAATCGTATCGTGATTGAGAATGAAACAATTCAGTAAGTGTACTTACCCACCTACGTGTCGATAGAGCTTTGGTAGTTCAATAATAAGGACACGTGTCTCATAAGCGAGGAGTGTAGATTACATATCGGTTCCTTATTTTTTTTTTTTCAAAGTATAGACAACGTTATTTGAGAGAGCGGTGGTAGCTCAATGGTAAGGACACGCGCCTCTTAACCGAGGAGTGCGGGTTCAAACCCGGGCATGTACCTCTAGATTTTAAAAAATCTATGTACATATTTATACCACTAGCTCGACGGTGAGGGAAAACATCGTGATGAAACCTGCAAATTCAAACAACTTTGAATTTGTAACCATGATCCAAAAATTGTCTGGTTCCCCTATCTTAGGGTTACGAAGGTCAGATCGGCAGTCGCTTCAATGTTATTATCAGACTCGCTAAATCCTGGATCATGGTCTAAGCGGACCCCGTCTAAGCACGGGACATAACGCTAGGAAGATGATGAGACAACGTTATTTGAATAGATATTTAAAAAAAAATAAGGGTACATCACATACATTAATCTGACTCCGATGTAAGTAGCTTATGCACTTGTGTTACGGATATCAGAATCAACAGTGGTATTACACTTTCTTATATAATATAGGTAACTAACTAACTAAATATCACAAACTAATTAATTAATTATATTAACATCCAAACACAGAACAAACACAAGTATTCATCACACGAATGATTGTCCAGGGTAGGGATGGAACCCACAACTCTTAGCGCATAGGGTAGGGTCACTACCAAATGCGCCATCGAGCCAGTCAAAAGATATAACAAGAACATTGTTTTTCCGTGATTTCGTTTAATGACCGGGAACCTACAATCTGAACAAACCGCTTAGCCTGTAGGCGTCTCAGGGAATAATCAGTGGAATAGAGAAATTAACTTATGAATTATATGAACTTAGGTAATTAGTTCACAGTTATATATGAAGATGCTCACTTATGGGTGTGGCAGAAGAAGCACGAGTGTAGGATAAATGCAGAGATGAGAGCACTCACAAGTATGTTAGAAGTGAAACTGCTGATAAAATTAGAAACGAAGAAATAAGAGAACGATGTGGAGTGAAAGAAGATGTAGTGACTAAGATTGAAAAAGGCATGCTTGGATGGTTTGGGCATTTTGAGAGAATGGATGAAAGAAAGATTAACGAAAGAGATATAATATACTATAAGGCAAGTGTAAATAGAGTCGCCGGGAGGGGAAGACCTAGACGGACTTTCCATGACCAGATTGGTAATGTATTAACAAAAGGTCAGGTAAACAGCACCCTTAACCGACGAGCGTGTATGAAAAGACTTATATGAATGTAGAAGAAGCGAAAGGTGTATGTCAGGATCGTAGCAAATAGAAGTACGTGATCTCTGCCTACCCCCATGGGAAAAAGGCGTGACATTATGTATGTATGTATGTAAGTATGTATGAAGAGATCGAAAGTCGACCCACCACAATAAGCGGCTGATACGACGCAACCGACGCCACCCATATAATTACACTAATACCCAACTAATACGAACTTAGATTGCAGTTCAACCAGTCAGAGAAAAATATTACCCGCCATTATTCTGTGGTATCCCTCGCAGACACTCCATCGCCAGTCCATCACGGCAGATTACCCGCGTCCTGCGCCAAATTGGAGATTACCCTGCCCGCCAGGTTGAGGGGTAACAAATCGCACGCGCTATTAATATTGCTACGGGGATGGTGGACCAGCTGAAAAATGTAGATGGAGTTATGTAAGTATACGGGATTTATAAGAAAAAAATAACATTATTAGTAAACTGGTGAAATTAAGAACGGGAAACATTACATGACTTACTTACCTACTTCGAGTGGAAGGGGATACGGGGATAAAATATATGTTACTTGCTGATAAAGTGACTTTCCATTGGTGAAAGAATTTTTCAAATCGGTCCAGTAGTTTCGGAGCCTATTCGATACAAACAAACAAAGAAACAATTAAATCTTTCCTCTTTATAATATTAATTTAGATGATGGCATCGTGGTGGTACCTCAATGGTAAGAAGAACATGTACCTCACTTGCGAAGAATGTTGCTTCAATTCCGTACTCGTATCTCTAAGGTAGGAAAGAACCTACCTACCTAAACCTCAAGGCTGCCGTTCTTCGGGCGAACCTAACCTAACCTTCCTGCCTGACCCGCCAGGGTCCTCGGTTTGCGTACCAGGGGGGGCTAGTATGCTCTGGACCTAGACCATCTAGGGCTGAAGCTAACATCGGGACCCCGAGGTGGGCCCTGAATTGTGTTCTGCCCGCCAGTCGCGGCACCAGCCGCAGGCCGCCGAGCAGAGGACGACGACTCGTGGGAGTTTCCCCAACAGAAAAAAAAGGTAGGTACCTAGGTAGGTTAGATATTTTTTAATCACTATCTCTGCGGTGAGGGTAAATATCGAATAGAAATTGCACATTAAAATACCTAAGGACTAAAATGAAATACCATTTAATCAGGTGATAGCTTTTGTCCCAAAATAAAATCGAAAGTACCTAGGTAATCGGTGCAAAATCCCATGTTTAATTTTTAACCTTATTCAAAATTACTTCTAAAGTGTTTGAAAGTCTTAATTCATGCCACATTTAAATCACATTAGTTATTATTATCTTAACTTCATTATTATGGAAAAGAATATAAGTTAATATATTACGAGGGAAATTGATTTAAACAAACATTATTTCAGATTAGTGCCAAGGCTGAAGTTTGATTGTGCTCTTGTGCAAATATTATAGGATTAGATGGAATCCTACTTTATGTAAAGTTAGCGCACCTTTGGTCGGCAGAGCATTGCACCCAAGTAGTTAATAAATAATAATATCCGACCACATCACATACATTGATCTGACTCCGAGGTAAGTAGCTTAAGCACTTGTGTTACGGATATCAGAAACAACAGTGGTATTACAATTATATACTTAAATATTGTATATTAACACCCAGACACAGAACAAACACAAGTATTCATCACACGAAGGTTTGTCCTGAGTGGGGATTGAACCCACAACTCTTGGTGCATGGGGCAGGGTCACTACCGAATGCGCCATAGAGCCAGTTTGTCTTAGAAACTAAGAAACTTACCATTTTACCTACCCATATCTAGTGAGGTTTATGCTATGATCTATAAATTTTAAACATAAGTAAGTATATTCTTATATATTTACACGAGTTGCGTGTGCGGAGGGAACTGTTTATAGCAATAGGTATATATATTCAAGACTAGCTGTCCCGGCGCACTTCATAACGCCCCGTTCTCGGATTTTCTTTTATTATTTTCCTCGCATTATTTTAATATTGTCTTACCGTACAAATCTTCCCTAGAAGATTACAAATATTTTTAAATCAAAATTAGCCAAATCGGTCCAACCGTTCTCCAGTTTTAACGAGACTAACGAATAGCAATTCATTTTTATATATAAGATAGTTAGAGTTAAAGTAAGTTCTAAGCGTGGTGAGCCTATGTGCCTCGGACCGGTACGTGTGGCGCCGCCGCCAGCCGCCGCTGCTGGCCGCGCCGCGCGGTCGCACCAACCTGCTGGACAAGGCGCCGCTACCGCTGGCGCGCGCTGCAAACCCTCAACCAAGTGGCGGAGAATGTTGATTTGTTTAACTTTTATTTGAATAAATTTACAAAGACTGCTCTATCAGTCATAAGCTATCATAATTAATTAAGTAAGTAGTTAGTTACTCTATTGTATTAGGTTAAGAGCTGTAAAGATAGCAATAAGTGTAGAATAAATAAATAAATAAATAAATTATTGGTTTTAATGGTTTACATAAAAAAAACCGCACGTAGGTATGTACTGTTACAGTCTTTTGCCCCATTTAAATTTTAATTGATGTAAAAAATTTCCTCTTTGATCTTAGTTCATATTTATCTTTGCGAGATAATATTACTGGAAATGCATAATTGCTTGATTTCTGGTCTATCAGGCTAACGTAGCTAGCAATGTATTTAAATAATAATGCTTTATGTCTTTATTTTTAAAATTAAGGATAAAGTGCAAAAACAAATTTAACTCTAAATTACTTATCATGGGATTGCCGGAGATATAATTATGTAGGTAAGTACCTACCTATGTATAGTATACATTAACTAGGTACCTATGGAACCCAGAGTCCCAGACGATATACATATTTTTTTACGTGTAAATTCAGCCAGTAACGTAGGGATTAAGTTTTACTACGTTTGTGCAATATTGATTTTAACCGTGATTTCAACAATATAATTGGTCTCTTCTTGTAAAGGAACGTTTTATATGCGTTCAGAAATATAATATTCATATATAAACATAAACAAGATGAAGAAGTCTTTTAAGATTACATGTTATTTTATGAAAAGAGAAGGAAACATGATAATAAAAATAAAAAACAGAATGTGATTTTTTTTCTAGGTCTAGCATTTGAATCAATTTATAACCGTCTCAAAGTTAAAAAGTCAATACACCATTAACGTTTCGGAACGAATTTTGCAAACGTCAAACGCGCGAGTAGTTTTGCGTGAGCTTAATTTCAAAGTATATTTTATATAAATTAACACAATTATTTGAATTACATATTCTCCCGTGTCTTCAAGTGATGGCTGGAAAGCTGAACAAATTCGAAACGCCCAGCTCCGCTAGCTCTGATAGGTAATACGTGTGTCTGTAACCTATCGGATTGTTTGTTTGCCCAGCTGGCTCGTGTCAATATAAATTACGAAGCATAAGTTAAATTTTTCAGTGTTGGCTTAGTCATCGCCGGGTTCATGGGATGCTCTCACGTGCGGTGCTTTAGTGCTACAAGAGTTTGTCTTCAACGCTAGTTGTAAAATAACCTATCACGCTCGCATTGTGGTTTATTTTTAGACATTTATCTAGTACATTGGCAAGCTTGAATGGTGTGAGGCAAGCACGTGTTCGACGGGCGTGTTGTCAAACACGTTGACTCGCATGAGAGATCGCGTTTGCCGCAAGCATGGACCCCGGGTCCCTCGTCATCGTCAACCCGTAAGACATTCAGATATTCCAAAGAAACCTTCTAGAATTCGTCTTGTGCTAGCTGCCGCTTCGTTTCCGCTTTGTTTGTGTCTTTGGTTGCGTAAATTTAGCAATGTTTATGAGGAATTCTAATGAGGTTTATGTAAAACAATGTTTTTATTGATTTATTGATAATTGTAATGTCACTCTAAAATATACCTGTCATAAATCTGACTTCTAAGATAAAAAAAATAACATTTTGGTAGCATACATTGCTGTATTAAGACGATACTAATTTAAAAATAAAGAAAACATTGTTTACATGCTTCTAGTGCGTAAGGTAGCACAATTTCACTGTTTTATTTACACATATTATTCACAGCACTGAAAAGTATTGCACAGAACAATAACATGTAATGTAAACAGTGGCTGACCTTCAGTGATAACGGCATCAGCGCTCAAATCTGATAGTCATTTGCATGATAATAACAATTTATCAGTGTTGCTAGACACTGACCTACCACGGTGACAATTATTTGTGTAGTTCCTTTATTCTAATTTGATAACTGACTTATTTATAGTCAACAAAGTTCAAGATGGACTATAAATAATATTCATATGCACAGTATAGATTGCCGAGTCTGATAAAGCAATTTATTAGGGAAAGAAGTGATAAATTGAGTTATTTTTAGTCAAGCTTAACAAATGGTAGAGTGAGGAGATTTATTTAGAATATATGCATACAATCAAGCAATCCACAAAGGATAGGTAGTCTGAGGAGCAGAAAATCCCTCAACCACTTTAGCCAAAAATTTAATTAATGTGGTCAGATGGAAAACTATTTAATAGATCTACTTAGCTCAATTGTATGGCCTTCTGAAATCTCTCCTCCCTTAGACACAGTGGTGGACTAAGCCTGTTTTAGGCCTGGGGCGGCCAAGAGCTGTATGAGAACCCTACTAGGGATACAAGCAGTTTTCCTTGCCTTAAATTGAGGGGGGATCCGCTGTGTAGGAACTTGGAGATAATATGAGGCCCCCAGGACCAGAAGCCCGGAGCGGACCGTCCCTTCCGCTTCCCGGTTAGTCCGCCACTGCTTAGCCATAGAAATGATTAACTTGGGTCCAGAAAATGAAACAGAAATTGTTAGTCTTAGTCACTGTACAAACTTTTATCTAATATACATACACTCAAATCATTTTTGCACAATATCAATGGGTGTAGTTCATGACACATTATTGTTTTTTAACCTTGCAGTTGAAGATATTTGCATCATTAAATTGCTATTGAACAACTATGGTTCAATAGCAATTTAGTGATGCAAATATAATTAATTTTAAGTCCCAGACCAACATAGGATATTGGGTTGCGTTGGATGGTAAAATGTGAAATAGCAGTGACAAATGGCTAACTGGTTGCCTACATACCCAAAACCCCATATGCCATTGGTCGCCTTTTACGACATGCTAGGCAAGAACCACAGTTGGCATATTATTTTTAAGTCCAAGACCAATATGGGACAAATATGTCGTGAAATACAAGCTAGCTACTTGTCACTACTTTTTCATAATTTTCCATCTAATCCAGCCCTGTTTTATTTTTGGCTGAATATAGTTAAAGGAACCTGCTGCCCCGTTGACTCAGCCTACCCCTTCAATTATGTGTATGATGTTATGTAAATTAGGTACTATGGGTGTTTTATTTTAGATGGTTTTTAATTAATATGTTAAACAGTTAAAAGAAGTGAATCCTGCTTAAGTGATGACGTCATGATCATTGTTGAGTGTAGCGTTATCTGCAATTCATACTAAGTGACTCTTACCTAATCTATTTCACACACCGATAAATAAATATTTATTCTGTTTTCCTTACAACGGTTTTCCGTCATGTTACATTGAAGGTGACTTATAATAATCTATACTTACTATACTAATATTATAAGGCTGAAGAGTTTGTGTGTTTGCTTGAACACTCTAATCTCAGGAACTACTGGTCCGATTTGAAAAATTCTTTCAGTGTCATTTAGCCCATTTATCGAGAAAGGCTATAGGCTATTTAGTATTAACCATAAACACAGGTGAAACCGTGGGCACAGCTAGTCTATTACAAAAATATTGTACTTTTAAGACACAATTTCCTTTGCATTATTACAGTTATAGTTACTGTCACGGACTAGTTAAAAAAAAAAGGACTCCGCGCCACTAACTGGACATTGAAGCTCCTCAGGTGCTCCACCTTGACACGCAACTTACGTCACACATTGACATAATAAATGCTCCAAATGATAGACATCCGATATCTGGTATCCTTATGTATCTCACTCACACATTCATAAACGTAGCTTCACCCTATAGTATGATAGCATGGAGTTCTTCTTTTTTTTACTAGTCCGTGGTTACTGTATGATATTTTCACATTTTGATTTGATATTGCATTATAGCAGGATGTTGAAATAAGTATAGAATGTGTTTTTCTAACAACTAATTTATATAAAGGTCACATAAAGACCTAAATGGCAGCTTGCTCACTCCTAACAATTGCTTAGTCTTTCAAGATCACTCACAACATGGTCGAATCATACAATGTTTTTAGTTATAGTTTAATGTTTCACAAAAATCAATTATGGTTAGTCATATGACTTGCAAAATATATAACATTATAAGATTATAATATTGATTACTAGCTTCTGCCAGCAGCTTCACTCGCGTGCTACATCGATGAAAAATAGCCTATATGTTATTCAGGTGTATGAGCTAAATTTTTCTTAAGTTTCATTAAAATTCATTCAGTAGTTTTTTTTCTAAAAGAGTAACAAACATCCATACATATAAACTTTCGCATTTATAATATACGTAGGACTAATTGGTTTTAGTCAAAATTTTGCAAGCTGAAGTGATGCAAAATTTTGGTCAGCCATATACCTTCCAGCTGCATTATTGTGTCATCTGACTTATTAATACTTAAGAGATAAGATATGTGTAAGATATAAGACAAACAGAATTAAATGGATATGGAAATGGAATTCTTGTTGTAACAGGTTGAATCAAGAAATATTTGATTACATTAATCAGTCACATGATGCTTAGATAGTCTGGTTTGAAATTTCGATCTTCGTAAGATAAGGTTTGAAAACTTGTATTATTGTAGTATAAAAATGTGAAGAGATATTTTTGGTCTGATTATCCTTAAACTAGCTATGCCCGTGGTTTTACCCGGGCTTATGGTTAATATTATATAGCCTATAGCCTTCCTCGATAAATGGGCTATCTAATTTTTTTATATCGGACCAGTAATTCCTGAGATTAGCGCATTCAAACAAACAAACTCTTCAGCTTTATAATATTGGTATAGATGTTGAATCACAATTGTCTCTGGCAAACATATACTGTATGGTGGATTAGTGTTGAAAAGAGTAACTACAAAGTTTTTTTTTTATATTCCTTACGTCAAGCCTGCTTTATAATTACACAAAAATGTCAATTGCTCCCTGTATTCCATGGCCAATCAAAAAATAAGTAATTATTGAGATGCCAAAACATAAAATGAGAACAGTTAGCGGCCTAGTCATGAAAATGACAACAATTGATTGTTATAATATTGCTCCATTGACTTCAGTAAATCTCCATTGTGTTGTGCACCTGTGGTAATTGATAAACTGTAAAATGAGCATTAATGTCAATATTATATTTTCAATGCGGTAATACTTGTAAGACTTTTATTTTCTCGGTGAAACTGTAGAATTAAAAGTGAATGTGATTATGTATACTAGAGTCAACCTGCAGTAGTTTTGCTCACATAAATCAGTTTGCTTAAGGAGATTTGAATCAAAATTTTAACTGACAAAAAGTTAATGTAGATCTTCGATCCCTCTATAAGAGTACTTTTTCTGAATGACAGAGACTTATTATCCTTCTCTACACTCTTGACAATGTAAATGCACAAATTTTATGATTATTGTTATGTTAGGATGCGAAAGAATAACATACTCTTTCGAATCTATAACATTTGTTTGAATATATAATACAGTACAATACCATTGTTCTGCAGTTAGTTATATTATATATAAAATGAATTGCTGTTCGTTAGTCTCGCTAAAACAGGAGAACGGTTGGACCAATTTGGCTGATTTTTATTTTAAAATATTTTTAATTTTCCAGGGAAGGTTTGTACGGTAAGAAAATATGGAAACATTGCTAGAAAAATAATTTTATAAAATCCGAGAGTGAGGCGTTACGTAGCGCGTCGGGACAGCTAGTTATTTATACTAATATTATAAAAAGGAAAGATTTAATTGTTTGTCTATTTGTGTTGAAGATGCTCCGAAACTTCTGGACCGATTTGAATAATTCCTTCATCAATGGAGAGCTTTTATATCAGCGAGTAACATAGGCTTTATTTTATATCCGTTTTCCCACGGGAACGGAATCTGCGGGGCGCTGCTATTATTTATAATTCTTACCGAGAAAGTGTTTATTGCATGATGCGAAAAAAATAGGTCATACATTTATGTTATCACACATATAAGGGTCATGAATCACTTTATCGGACATATGAGTCCAAGTGGTATCGTGCCAGTACCTAACATGTGTAATTATTATCTTCATGTTGTAAAGAATTTTATCGCAAATCGTTCTTACGGAAAAACATACAATGATGTACTTTATTCCACTCTGTTTATTTCATCGATTGAATACTGACTTTCACCCGCAGCTCCGCCCGTGTACGATTTGGTATGTTACAGAAACTATTAAATGTTCCCGCAAAATCTATCCCCCACCTTAATTTCCTATTTTTAAATTATATTTTTTTCAGTACTTAAAAGTGCCATGTAACCATATCCAGCGTCCCATCTATCTGTATACCAAGATTCGTCAAAATCGGTTGAGCATTTAGGCGTAAAAGCGTACCAATGAAACTCACTATTGTATTTACAATATTTGTGTGATCAAAATTAACTATATTTTTGCGATTAATTTTTCTTAAAAATTACTTATTTATATAAAGTCATTCATCACACTATCGTTACTGAAGTTTTTGTACACAATTATATTTAAATATTGAACATTTTACCGTTTACATCGCTTGGAATTCCATTTACTAGTTTTGCTACACCATCATGCCTCTCACACTATAAATTTGTCCTTCTAGAGGTTTAAATCATTTGCCGCATTACATTATATCACAATTTACTGAGCGATTTAGTAGAATTTAGCGCTAAAAATTAACGAGAGTTAATCCGATATGATAGGCTAATAAACAGGTTTATTATTTATAGGTTTAGTTTAAAGAAAATATTAGGAAAAATATAGGATAATATAAGAGCATGTCGAACCTATAATTTTTTTTTCGTATTTGAATTAAATTTGAATTTTTAGTCGTCTATGTTTTACTCTACAACCTTTATATATTAGTAACCTTTTGAAATTTGCAAAAAAATATATCAATTGAAACATCTCTGAAAAAAACTGACTGGTTAAGAGTCAGTCAGTCAGTTAAATTTACACGCAAATAAAAATGTAACTTGATCTGACTATAATTGACTACCACTCTTGAGTTAGTTGATAGTAATTCTTAAGGTAGGACTTTGCCCCACAATTACTTCTAGCTACCAGACCTGATGATCTTTACCCCGAGATTTACCTTATTTGACGCCCAGGCACATTAGGAAATAAATATGTGAGTGGTTGACCAACCGTTATTTTTTTTTAAATTTTTGAATCTGTCGTCTATTGGCTTTTTTTTTGGTCTAACTAGAATATTTTAGGCGCCGTAGTTTTTTTTTTATGATTTTTTTTTGTGCCCGCGCACGAATCGAAACTTGTTTCTACCCGAAACTGCAAACGCGATTTACTCGAAATCAATAATTTTTCCTTGAGGTCCCTTTTTGGTCAACCACTATACATATGTTTTTACGGTCATATACCGGTGAACATTACAATCGATCTCTCGATCGCAAGGCCCTGGGCACATTCCCCGACGTGTCAAGTGGAAAAGGGCCCTTCTAACTCCGGCCCTGTGCTAATAGCATGTTTGTGTGTTCAGCGACACGGAGCTGGCGCTGGAGCTGATCGACCAGGCGTTCGACGATGACGAGTACGAGAGCCGCGCGCCCGCCTCGCCCACCACCGTGCCCAATGTGCGCCCCTACCGCCCCCCCTCCACAGGTACCCTACATTTACCCACTCAGTCCGGAACTCCGGAAATTGATTACTGGAAACTACTGAAAACTAAACTGGACTACTGGAAATTGATTAATTTTTTTTTAGACTGGCTCGATGGCACATTTGGTAGTGACCCTGCCCTATGCGCCAAAAGTTGTGGGTTCGATCCCCACCCAGGATAAAAATTCGTGTGATGAATACTTGTGTTTGTTTTGTGTCTGGGTGTTAATATCCAATATTTAAGTATATATTTGTAATACCACTGTTGATTCTGATATCCGTAACACAAGTGCTTAAGCTACTTACCTCGGAGTCAGTTCAATGTATGTGATGTAGTCGAATATTGATTATAGTCGGATATTTATTTATTACTCCGGACCACTCCGACATTCTGTAGCGCTTGCGAAAAATTGTTTTATTCGGGGGCATTGGCATTTTATTCGGAGCCCCTGCCGCCCCTCCCCTTACAGGTACCATTTACCTAGGTCGGACCACGCAGGTACTCGATAGTGTCTACAAGTACCAATTACCCAGTCGGGACCACGCTGGCTATCGCGCATTTACCGCCCGCCCTCCATAGGTACCTGCACTTACTCATCTAAGCTTACCCAGTCCAGGCTTCCGCCCGACACTTGTTGGCGCCTGAGAAATAATGTTTTTATCATGGGAACTGGTATATTATTCAGTCCCCCACGGACTAGTCAAAAAAGAAGGACTCCACGCTGTCATTCAATATCGTAAAGCCACGTTTATGCATGTGTGAGTGAGACACTAATGGATACCAGATATCGGATATCTGTCAGTGGGAGCACTTATATTATGTCAATGTGTGACGTAAGTTGCGTGTCAAGGTGGAGCACCTGAGGAGCTTCAATGTCTAGTTAGTGGCGCGGAGTCCTTCTTTTTTTACTAGTCCGTGAGTACCCCTATATACCGCACACTCTCCACAGTTACGTACACTTACCAAGTCAGGGCCGCGCTGACACCCGGTACTGCCTGCGAAACCTATAAAACGGGAAATTCTTACACTAAGCATGGAGGTGGCGCGGCCCTAAGCCCAATGCTGTGGTAGCTCAATGGTAACACGCGTCTCGTGCTGGTCAAACGACACGTACCTATGGAATTATCTGGAAATATCCGTACTTAAGATGCAAGATTGTAGATAGATACTTTCCTTTGGCTTCAATCTAATAGCATGCGCCACCCGTGGCACCTGCTATTATTATTAAAATTAACGTAACTATGTCCGGATAAACATCTCTATAATATTGTAATTCTACACTTCTTATTACTCTTCACAAAAACCCAAAGCCGACCGAGTCACCTGTTCCTCTTGCAAACAATTCGCGGAATTATTTAAATCCGGATCACCTTTCCAACAGCTGTAGATGCGTGGCAGATCAAAGCATTCCCCAGGGACTACGGAGCGACCCATGATTCATGGCGTGACGTAGTCGGGGCCGATGCCAACGGGCAGTAATTACACATTAAAGTATTTGTAAGCCGAAAAAATACTACTGAAGAATATACGTCGAATGTTCGTCGTAGAGGCTTGGCCGACGGTCATAGTTGTGAAAATTGCTACTAATGAGAGTGGAGCTCAGTGGCAGCTAGTGGTGCGGGTTCAAATCCGAGCACGTACCTCTGGATTTTTTAAATCTGTGTACGTATTTATAACACTAGCTTGGCAGTGACGGAAATCATCGTGATGAAACCTGCAAATTACAACAACTTTGGATTTGTAACCATGATCCAAAAATTGTCTGGTTCCCCTATCTTACGGTTACGAAGGTCAGATCGGCAGATGCTTCAATGTAATTACCGGACTCGATAAATCCTGGATCATGGTCTAAGCGGACCCCGTCTCAGCACGGGATGCGGGATGGTTATAACGCTAGAAGATGACTACTCAAAAAAATACTGAGAAAGAGTAGAAAAATGTGAGATTTTTTATTTTTTTAATGGCGGTGATTGCACCATAGCCCAAATCATATCTAAAATAAGAGTAATTAGTGCAAACACGTACCTCTGAATTACAGTAATCTAGATACGAATTTTATTTATACTACAAATTATGTGGGAGAGAGCGAGCGTCTTGAGGAAACCTTAAAACATGTCAAGTACCAGCCAGTGTCAACGAAAGATCTCGTCATAATCCGGCCGTTACACTTTTTCGGCTTAACCCTTATTTTTCTAGTGTCTGGAATGTAACTTTAGGTAAGGAACTATGGTACAATTAAAAAATCTCATGATACGCTTAGATCATGATCCTGTTTTTTAGGCCATTGTAACTAGACGAATGAGGGTTTTTTTTTAAATTAAAACATCCAAAAGATGGCGGAACTGTGACGTGCGGTCTTATCACCCTCCTCATTGGTTAGTTGTCAGAGCATACTGGCATTCTGTCAACAATGAGCCAATAGTGACAGTGTTGACCACGAGACTCCCTCATGCCACCTAGCGGATTTTGTATTTTTAAAAACCCTCATTGTTACATTTATGCGACCTATAGGTACACATTTTGACATTGGAAATGTCTTTTCGTTCGCTCTAGTGTAGACTCCGATTTTTCGAAAATGTGCGATCCCCTTATATCTCGGAGAGTTGTGAAGATATGATATTCGATACGCGTATTCACGAGAGCTGTAAGGTGCAAAAATAATTATTCGAGAAAATCAAAAACGAAAAAAGTTATGGCCGAAATAGTAAAAAAAAAAAATTTTTCTTTCTCGAATTTTTTATTTTGGCGCTCGATATTTTGAACCGAAGAATGATATCAAAAATTTGAAAAAAGCTCCTCTAGACTATAGTTATATTTAGTCAGCTACAATTTGAGCCAAAAACAAAGACGATCGGGTTAAGGGTTTGCCCTGTAGCCTAACCATTTTGAAAATAGTCAAAACTTTTGTCCCCGACTTTCTCGTCGCTCTGCGACAATATATTTTTTTTAATTTCATAGATTCATTTCCAATGTGCTCGATAGTCGTGTGGTGTGAGGCACGAAATCAGTGATTTTTTCTTTATTTTGATTGAAACAGATACGTGTCTGAGTTTGAACTATACATAACATCACGCCCATAATCCCCGGAGCGAAAAGGTAGGTAGAGTCGAAGAGGCAGCAAGCCCCTTCAACCACATTCAGCCAAAAACAAAGCCAGGCTGGGCCAGATGGAAAACCGTGAAAAAATAGTGACAAGTGGCCAACGTGTCGCCTAGACAATCACACACCCAAAACCCGAAATACCATTAGTCGCCTTTTACGACATGCTAGGCAAGAACCACAGGTGGCATATTCCTTTTAAGTCCCAGACCAACATGGGACCGCTGTCCCATTGGATGGAAAGCTGTGAACTAACACTACTCGTATATAAGGCATGTTCCTATACCCATTGACCTACCACAGCTCACTGTTACTGACGAGATGCAGTGCCAAAAGCCAGATCGTTTACCGAACTAAATATGTATCGCATTTATATACCCGGTGGACTATGGGCTGTAAATTATTTACAACGTATTTATGAGAGCGTAGTACGACAGAAACGGCTAGCTATATTGGTTCTTATGTTCTAAGCAATAAAGGTTAATAGCGATTAGTTACTTTTGTTGCCGGCTGTACGACAGAATGCAGTCAATATGTTGCATTGTAACAAATTAAACTCGATATATAAACAAGTGTAATGGCTATAATAGGGTCTTGTTTTAAACCGCAAATAATAATATAGAAGCAAAAATTTGATCTTTGACAGTGATAACTGACGTCAGCCCAGTCCATCAAGCGTTTTGGTCTCTAATCTCATATACAAACAAGGTATTTTCTGTTCTCGTAAGGTGAAACCCGGTTTAATTATCGCTTTAAGAAATAATTAAGCCGGCCGTGGTCTTATGTATGACCCGAGTCTAATTATATTCTTAATATAAACATTGACTGCTCGTATCTGGTTACTACTTCCAATCCTATTACAAAAAGTAATACTACGCTTTAATTCAGTTTAAAAAATAGACTGAAAATGCATGAGGGTTCGCAACAAAAACAATACGAGACCTTTTCGCGCATTGTACATATGTCATCATCTTCCTAGCGTTATCTCCCGTGCTTACACGAGATCCGCTTAGACAATGATCCAGGATTTAGCGAGTCTGGTAATTACAATGAAGCGACTGCCGATTTGACCTTCAAACCCTAAGATAGGGGAACCTAACAATTTTTGGATTATGGTTACAAATACAAAGTTGTTTGAAGCGGTGGTAGCTCAATGGTTAGGACACGCGCCTCTATAAAATACGTACATAGACTTGAAAAATCCAGAGGTACGTGCCCGGGTTTGAACCCGTACTCCTCAGTTAAGAGGCGCGTGTCCTTACCATTGAGCTATCACCGCTTTATCCGTGTATCATAATTTAACTATAATTCTATAATAATTGTACCTAACATTCAGTACTCACTAGGTACTAAACGTGTTTAACTGGTGCATCAATTATGTATTATATAAGTAGGATTCTCCCACCTAGATGCATGTGCAATGTGCACACTGCACGAGCAATAGGTAACACCTGTCGAACTGTAGTGTTTTGTGGCGAATACATTTTGCTTAAGTTTCTAAATTGAGAATCGTTATATGTGGATGTCTCATACATACATACATCACGCCTTTAATCCCCCAAGGTGTAGGCAGAGTCAAAGGGGCAACTAGACCCCTTAACCACATTTAGCCAAAAATAAAACTGGGCTGGGTTAGATGGAAAGTTGTGAAAATGTAGTGACAAGCGGCTAGCTCGTCGCCTACACAATCACACACCCAAAACCCGATATACCATTAGTCGCCTTTTACGACGTGCTAGGCAAGGAACACAGTTGGCACATTCTTTTTTAAGTCCCAGACCAACATGGAACAATACATATTTTGTACATACAAACATATCATCACAATAGCTTGATGACGGCTGACCGGGACGTATGGAAGAGGAAGACATGCTGCGCCGACCCCAGGTGAACTGGGAGAAGGGCAAGAGGATGATGATGATGATACATATCATTACATCTACAATCCCTCAAGGGGTAGGCAGATTTAAAGGAGCGATGAGCTTCCTAAACCTCATTTAGCTAAAAATCTAGTTTGTTTAAGATGGAGGATCCATATTTTTTTAAGCAATACTTAAGTACAGCCTCAAACGTTGTCTGTTAAAAAACTAGTGGTTAATTTTGTAGATTAGGCGTGTTGTATGTAGTATGAAGACTAGCTCGATGGCGCATTCGGTAGTGACCCTGCCTCATACGCCAAGAGTTGTGGGTTCGATCCCCACCCAGGACAAATATTCGTGTGATGAATACTTGTGTTTGTTCTGTGTCTGGGTGTTAATATTGAATATTTAAGTACATATTATAAATATATAAGTATATACCACTGTTGATTTTGATATCGATAACACAAGTGCTAAAGCTATTTACCTCGGAGTCAGATCAATTTATGTGATGTAGTCTGATATTTATTTATTTATATTTATGTATGTACGAGACTTCCTTATACAACGATTTTCAATTTAGGAACTTAAGCAAAATGTAAAGTTCTCCCAACGAGTCACAGTGTTACAGGTTACAGTGTGACTCGTTGGGAACAAAGGGTATTCGCCACAAAACATTACAGAACCGAAATTTTAACGCGAGACATTCTGCATTTCGGCTGAATGCTAAAATCACCAGCGAGGTCGTCGAATTATTATATCATATGTATTAGTCATGCTCTCAATTGGTCTGCATTGCAACAATGACCCAATCTTATCGAGGTCACCGCCAGTGAACAAGTGGACAAATTCAGAGACCGTCTCTTCTTAAAATGGCACAATATTATTAAGGCGAACATTTACATTTTGCAAATGTCAGGCAACACCACATTCATCGACCAAAGTAGCTTATGCACTTGTGTTACGGATATTGGAGTCAACAGGTATAATAAAAATACACTTAAATATTAGATAGTATTACCTAGACACAGATCAAACACGCGTATTCATTCACACCATATTTGTTCTGGGTGGGAATTGAACCTACAACTCATGGCGCATAGGACAGGGTCACAACCGAATGCGCCATCGAGCCAGTCGCCATTATACAGGCAAAGTGACATATTTATTAGTCAGCTCTTTTCGCTTTTCGTAATTAAGGCCAAGGCTCTGTATTGTATTAATTAACTCAAACTCCTTAAACATGGGTGACTCGTTGAAAAATTGTGTCAACATAATGATTCAGGCGCAATGAGGGTTTTTAAAAACACAATAACCGCCAAGCGGCACGCGGAAGTCTTGTGGTCTTATCACTGTCACTATTGGCTCTTTGTTGACAGCATACATACATAACATCACGCCCATAATCTCCGAAGGGGTAGGCAGAGTCAAAGGGGCAGCATGCCCCTTCAACCACATTCATCCAAAAATAAAGCCGGGTTGGGTTAGATGGAAAATTGTGAAAAAGCAGTGACAAGCGGCTAACCTGTCGCCTACACAATCACACACCCAAAACCCGATATACACATTAGTCGCCTTTTACGACATGCTAGGCAAGAACCACAGTTGGTATATTATTATTCTTTTTAAGTCCCAAACCAACATGGGACAGTGGGCTGGGTTGGATGGAAAGCTGTTGTTGTTGACAGCATGTCAGTTTATTCTGAAAACTTACCAATGAGGTGGGTGACAAGACCGTACGTCACAGTTATGCCATCTCTTGGATGTTTTATTTCAAAAAACTCTCATTCAGTGTGTACAAACTCAAAATTATATCATACATATTAACCATACATACATATCATAACGCCCGTAATCCCCGAAGGGGTAGACAGAGTCAAAGGGGCAACTTAACCACATTCAGACAAAAATAAAAACTGGATTGGATTGGATGGAAAACTGAAAAAGTGGCCTACTCGTCGCCTACGCAATCGCACACCCATCCCGATATACTATTATATAAATTATAACAAATTTTTAAATACCGCTCGGTTTGTATGTCTGAATACCTTTATGCACGTGAAATATGCATTTTATATATTGAGCTACCACCGGCCCTTACGACGCAATTGTAAACAAAGGTATTTGGTATTAGCGACCGTGACGAATCGTGTTTACAACACTGAACACAAACACGGTATAGTTTAATCGGTATAGTGTTAGCTGCTATCGCTAAGATGCTCTGATAACACAATAACACCTTCTTGAAATATAGCAAGCGTATAATAACTAACGTCACCATTTTTATCTAAAAAAAAACGGGACATTACTAAACTGCCGGCTACAGCCTTTGACGTCAAAACACTTCCTGGTGACAATGGAAAACCAGATCTAAGCTTTAAATACCAAATAGGTAACCCCCCTTCCCAGTAGTAAGTGGCTACTAACATGACGACTGTACGACTTATGCTTGCCCTTTTTTTTTTTTTAACTTAGTTTTACTGTGCGAAACTGTAAAAACCCACTGTGCGAAATGTATTTTTTTTTTAACATGTGTTGGCGCAATGCTTAGGATCAAAACATTGAAACAAACAACATCCCAAGTTAGGACCAGACAGAATTCCAAAGGTTTCACTCAATTCGGCTGCACCATGCCTCAATTTTTAGTTAACTCAAATAGTCAAAATCTACTCACAATCGGTGTAGACGCAAACATTTCTGCCGAGTCTCATGTACAATGGGGTTTTCTACTCAAAAAAAATTTTAGTCCGTAAGTTAGATGATCAAAAAATTTTGAATTCGTATTTTTTTTTTGCTTTAATACTCGAAACATGGCTAAGATACAGCGCTTCAAAGATCTGAAATTTAGCGCTTTACGTCACTTGGACGGTAAAATTTTACACACCTAGTGACGTCACGTACTTTAACGCGCTGTATTTCATAATTTTTAGTTTGCTGAACAAAAGAAAAAATACGCAAGCAATATTTTTTGTAATCTCGAGGAGTCTGACATGATATCAACCATTGTCGCACATTCATGCGTCCTCTCTGACATTGGCTCACCTAGATACCGACGTAGGCCACCCATGGTGACCTATATGCGGCAACTGGACGCCTTCGCGTTATCGACCTATTGTTTATCCGACGACGATGGTGGCAAGCTTGCTCAGCTAACAATAGGGTTAGCATATCTCTAAACTACACTGGCCAGCTATAAGCCTATATAGTAAGATATCTATTGATTCACACGCACCTATTAATTTCAGGTCGTAAACTCGAGGCTTGGCTTTGTTTATTTGTATAAAATCCTTTGTTCATATTCTCGAAACATTATTTGATTGTTGGTTTTTTTGCATCGAATAGGCTCGAAACTACTGGACAGATTTGAATAATTCTTTCACCAATGGAAAGCTACTTTACCAGCGAGTAACGTAGGCTATATTTTATCCCCGTATTCCCACGGGAACGGGAAATAAGCGGGTGAAACCGCGGGGCGCTGCTTGTAAAGGTAATAAGATCGAACGTTAAGACATTAAACAGACCTTTAGAAATAATAATAATAATATTCTTTTATAATAATAATATTCAACGACATCACATACATTGATCTGACTCCGAAGTAAGTAGCTTAAGCACTTGTGTTACGGATATCAGAAACAACAGTGGTATTACAAATATATACTTATATATTGGATATTAACACCCATACACAGAACAAACACAAGTATTCATCACACGAATGTTTGTCCTGGGTGGGGATCGAACCCACAACTCTTGGCGCATGGGGCAGGGTCACTACCGAATGCGCCATCGAGCTTGTCAACGTAGAACGTTCGTCAAATTTATCATAATTGCATTACTTGATTTTTGACGAAATGCAGTTGTATCAACGATTGCATCATCTGTAGGTGACATCTGGTGCCCGCATGTGGTTTGCATGAAGGTCACTATGCAAGTAACATGTTGCCAATCTGTAAACAGAGCTTCGTTTGTTTGCATGGAAGCTTGCAAAAAGCTGAAAATGGCACGCACAGCAACAATAGGGATTTTGACACCATTTATATTTAATTTTGTGATATCGTTCCGTAAAAGAAAGTATGTTGTAAAACCTTATTGATTCTGAATTTTATTGAGTCTACGATTTTATAACTAACAATCTTCACACCACTTCCCTAGCGGGGTAGGGAAGTGGTACGATTTTATAATTTACAAAAACTGCTTAATATTTAGTCAATTGACTATACAAACTAGTGACGTCATAAACTGACAAGCCCATAGAAAAACTACGTAGTGATTACGTTTTTACAGCTTTTAAAAAGTATCTCTATTGACTTGTCAGTCAACATCCCTATAATAGTAGCCAAATAGGTTCTGGCAAGATTCGTTTTTATTTGATGAACAGCGAAATTACCATAAATATAAATAAGATGCTGATATTTTTTTCTGCACAGTAGAAAAGTTCAAAGTCAAAAGTCAAAGTCAAAATATTCTTTATTTATATAGGTTTCAAGGAAACACTTATAAATCGTCAAATACAGGTAAAGCCACAGCTATATGATTCTACCACCGGTTCGGAATGTTGTATCTACCGAGAAGAATCCGTTACTTACCTACTCAGAATTTGCAATTCCAAAATATTCGTCGTAAACTAAACTATATTGACCCATAGATAAATATATATCTATAGTCTTTTGTGTTACAATGCAGTGCGTTTAATAGAAGGATATGGAATCATCAGGTTTAAGCTGTCACACCATATAAATGTCTGAATACCTACCGAGTAAATCAGAATACAAAAAAACAATTCAACGTTAACAAGTCTTGACCAGTTAACGGTAATTACTTTTGTCTTTTTGACATCTCATGTCAAAGTGACACTTTATGAATGGCGCGCCATGGCGTTCAAAAACTAATACGCGCCATAATATATTTGCTGTCTGGAACATAGAGTTCAAATTCGCATACGCCATCAAGCTGTGTTTATGTTTCCTGGATCGCCCTAAGACGACCTTCTGCACCTATAAATTTAATGGTGGCACCATGAAAACATCTCCCCGAGTACATTACCATGTGTTAACGAAGCAGAACTAATAGAGCCCATTAATTTCGCACACAAAAAATGATTTTGCCTAAGTCCGTCCGTCAGTCCGTTCACCTCGGCCGGCTCAACGGACGTGCCGGAATGGTTATTTACATTTTGTGAACGTCGTTCGGTGAGTGAATGTGTATTTCAATCATTCAACTGAAGGTTCAGGGTTACGCGCGTCTTATCGGGCATCAGTGGGAATCAACAAGGCGGATCTAGAGGTAGTTTTAGGAAAAGGGGTCCCTAAGTTAGACTATTATAATATTGGTATTGTATAAAAAATGTCGACAAAATTTTACTAATATTATAAATGCGAAAGATTGTTTGAATGTATAGATGTTTGTTACTCTTTCACGCAAAAACTTATAAATGGATTATCATAAGACTTTAGAATATTGTAGCTTATACACCCGAATAACATAGAGGCTATGTTTTATCGACGTACCACGCGAGCAAAGCCGCGGGCAGAAGATAGTATAA
The DNA here is from genome assembly GCA_951394215.1 of Glyphodes perspectalis. Taxonomy (NCBI): domain Eukaryota; kingdom Metazoa; phylum Arthropoda; class Insecta; order Lepidoptera; family Crambidae; genus Glyphodes; species Glyphodes perspectalis. The sequence goes on along the minus strand of OX596213.1, from coordinate 14,805,140 downwards.
TTATAAAACACTATCTGCACAGAGTTCACATCATCATCAGTAGTGTAAAATTGGGTATTCTGGATCAAGGAATCCAGAATCCCCCAATTTTACACATTGAATTGATGAATAGGTTACATCCGAAAACTCGTCTTCTTATTCATTTAAATAATACCTATCCTACGCACCTTTAAAAGTAAAGAGATCTAACTCAAAAATTGTCGTTAATGCAAATTAATATTACTTGTTAAACATTAAGGTTCACATTCCATAAGCAGCGTATTTTGAGTTAGATCTCTTTACTTTTAAAGGTGCGCTATGCTATTATCGCAAACGCAAATGAACATTTTTAATATTTTAAGGGTCTATTAATAGGTACACAAGTTTCATTAAATCTATTAGATTTTGCTATCTATTAGAGTCGTCGTCTGCTCTTAGAGAGTGTACCTAGTAGGTACCTACAGATTATTATAGCCATTATTGAGTTAATCTTTAGTAATTATTTAGTTCAGTCAAGTAATGATTATTTTAAATTACTTATAATCAGTGAGAGTCGAAATAAAACACCATAATTTATTTTTTATTAGTATATTCAATTAAATAATAACTGTTTCATTTTCTTTACACCACTTATTTAAACAGAGTACATTTTTTAAAGCACAAATATGTTCATGATATATACAGCTTAAAATATCAGTTGAAGTTGAATATTTGTTATACAAAGTTTCTAAACTAGGACATTGTCTATCTTCTAAATTATGTACATTATAGTTATTAAACATATCTTTTATCCATGATACTTTTTCATGGCCTTTAGTAAAAATACATTTATTTTCCAAAAAAATTCCTACGACGTTCTTGTAACTGGCATAGGGCACAAATCCTTGATTCCAATAAATTCCTCTATTCCTTTCTATCCAAGAAGCTTGTATGCGTTCTTTTTTAGTTAAGTTATAAAATGGAAATGGCGGTTTAATCAAAAGTACAATAATCTTATCATTGCTCATAATAGATATTTCTTTAGGAATGAATTCGTTTTGCTCAGTTTTGAATCCTTGCACATCCACGATCGCGATGTTAATAATACTCATGTTAATTTTCTTACAATATTGCTTAGTGGTTGGTATTCAAAAATACGATCATTAATAATTAGACAATAAGCAGTTGTGTTTTCTGGTATAACTTCAGAACATTCAATTTCTATTCGAACATCGACAGGACCAGTTTTAATCGTATCGTTTTGTCTAGAGCAGTCGATTACAAAAAGCGGAGCCCTTTCTTTAAATTGTACCAAATCAAGCAACGGATCAATTCCAGCGTTGTAATACGACTGACGAAAGTTAGCATACATTTCATATAATATATTGTATTTATTTTCGTCAAATTTCAAGTTTAGTGAGTCATATGGAAAATATTGTGAATTCAAAAATAGCCTGAGGTTAGTAACGTTACAATGATCGAATGACGACAAACTTTTAGCTGTATTTGATTTTCTAGCAGTTTGTAATCCTAAAATTACAAATCTTGGTTTCTCTAATTGAGACGCAGTTTTGACTGACCATGAATGCTTAGTAGTTCTTGGTAATAACGGGTACTCATACAAATCCCAATTTCGAAACGCTAATTGTACTGTACGATTTTTTTCCAAATGTTTTAGTAGCAACAGTTTATTTCGATCGGAAACTTTAACATGAGGAACGCGCCATAGAATTTTTTGAATGCCAATTTCTATAGTATCATTGTTTTCTAAAATAACACAGTTTAACACAGAACTAGTCCTTTGCAGGATTAGTTCATGTCTACAGTTTATAATTATTTTGTTATAGTCTTCGGCAAAACCTAATATTTTATTCAAAGGAATAATGGCACTAAAGTGGCCATTTTTTAGTTTCGTGCCATGTAAGTTCCATCCCCATAATGCACCGGCTTTATTTTCACCTTCATTCATAGAAATGTAAGATTTAATTGTTGAAGTGATTCCAGCATTTTTAACGCGATCAATTTCGACACCATTTAATTCATATCGCACATCTTGAAATAAATGTAACATTGGATTATTAATAAACTGTATATCTTTCTTGATTATTTTTCCGGTTGAATCCTTAGAAGTTGAATTCGCATAGCCTTCTATGTAAATAGAACTTGCTGAAGGTAACACGTATATATCTTGTTGGTGAATAGGTATTCTAATTTCATCATTGTCTTTGAAGCTAGTGGTATAAGGATTATAACTATGGATTTCATAGCTTTCAATCGAGTGATCATAATTTGGTAGATCTGTGATTTGCAACATTTTGCAATTTGAATCCAAGGTATTGTAAAAATTGTTTGTTTTCAGTGGTTATTTTGATTCTCTTTTTCAAACCAGCACGTCTAATCCCTCTCGATTGAGGAAGTGAAATACTAATTTTAGCTTTCACTACAGGATTTTTATTATATACAATCATGATTCTGACAGGATCAAATTAAAGCTGAATACTGTATTTGAAATCAGTCGAATAATAAGCTAAAAATTTAGCGCAATAGAATATTAATAATAAGTATAGCAGTTTCTATCAAAGACGATGACTTAATGTACATATTGTACCACAGCTATCATTATTTATGCGTATGGATGGTGTATAAGCTATACAAAATGACAAATGTAACTTTACTTTCTTATTTTATGTTTCTTTTCCAGAATGATTTTAAAAAATGCAGACATAAATGTCCGCAGTTATATGAATTATTTTTTTGGAAATTTACGTAATTGTAATTAATATTATTTCCCAAATATTTAAGTAATTCTTTTGGAGGCTTAAGATTACCGTAGCTATCAAAATATTCTATATGATTATTAAGTTTTCCATAGGCTACCCAATGCGTACCTGGGTTTTTGGTTATATCAAGGTTTACGACGGCACATTCTATTGCAAAAGGTTTATTTGGTAATTTATCTCTCATAAATACCCCCCGAAAAAAAGGGATATCAAATGAATGTTTCATTATATCGTTATTAGTTAAAGCTCTTTTGGGTAGCCTAGAATTCAGTTTTTTTTCTTTGTGACATATATTCCAAGTCCGTTTTTATAAGGTTTCAAATGTAATCCTTTTCCAATGCATACTGCCTCTATTTGCTTATTGTGTCTTTCAAGTTCTGATAATTGTTTTTTCGCTGTTTTGAATTCATTTATAGCTTTAGCGACGCCAGCAGCACCACCAACTAAACTACCAGCAGCAGATAAACCAGCAAATATCGGTATCAAGGGCAGAAATCCACCACTTTTTGGTACGGCTATGATTCTTGGTACTTTAACGGGTAAATCTGATATTAATTCTTGTGCCGTTGCACATGCTAATTTCATCAAAGCCTTTTTACATTTAGGCTTTATATTACTGATGTGTTTTTTAGTACGAGAAACAATAGTTTTGAATGTTTTCTTCAAATTTCCACGTGTGAGCCTTTTATTCTGTTCGTTATACCCATCATCGTTGGCTGCATTATGTGAGGTTGGAGAACTTCGTTTTCTTTTCATTTTTGAAAATTTTATATTATAATTTTTTTTTATTTTTTTTTAAAGTTTGAATTAAAATGAAGTAGACCTTATTGTTATAACAACGAATATGTACTGAACCATAACTAACAAACAATATCTTTAAATAATAATAATGCAAAAGAAATGCTTAACTACAATACATTTGTTTTGTTTATCCAACTGTTTTCGCTACTCGGGAGTCCTAGCCATTTAACATATACCATATTTCCCTTTTTTCTTAGAACTTTTTCAACTAAGTAAACGTCATGATATCTAGTTTTCTGAAGCTCTTGAGAATAAAATGCACCAAGTATCGGACGAGACTTAAAATCTTCTATTAAATACGTTGTAGGATTCGTTTGTTGTACTTTGTAAATTTTAAAGATTTCTGTTGACCAGTTAGGTGTATAACTTTTGTCAAAACAAGCTTTTTGTTTGCTTATCCTAACATAGTCACCAACTCTAAACTGTTTGCATTTTATTTTTATTTTATTAGATGCCAGTTTTAAATATTTTTGCATTACACTAGCTTTATTATTATGAGATATCGTTGCAGGTGGTTGGCCTATAGTTCTGTGCACAGTATTATTGTATTCATTCACCTTTCTCTTAAGTAATCCATTATTCCATCTATAATTTCCATTTAAGTTAAATTCCTTGTACAATTTACCCTTCAATGTTCTAATGAATCTTTCAACAATAGAGGCTTTTTTAGATGAATACGTAGAGTAATGATTAATATTGTAGTCTTTGACAATTCTATTAAATTGTTCATTATAAAATTCTGTTCCTCGGTCCGTGTGTAGATTTTTTGGAATCCGTCCATCTTTTAATAAATTTTTAAATGCTTTTGACACAAGTTCTTTCTTTTTTTGCTTTAATGCGATAGCCCACGCAAATTTTGAAAAACAATCAATAACTGCCAAAATATATTTATAACCGCCATTCACACGTGACATTGCTTGCATGTCTATTAAATCTGCTTCCCACAGATCGTCAATGTCTTTCAAGATAACACTTCTTCTTGGATAATGAACTCTAGCATTTTTACAAATTTCGTCTACAACGTCTGCTTTGCTCATAATGTTTATTTAATTTTCCTGCAATTTCATTGATATCAACTTTTTTCTCAACCTTTTTAATTCTGTCTGTTAAAATTTCAATAAATTTGTTCACACTTGCAATTTTTTCTAGTACATCAATTTTAAATTTATCGAATTTTTCTTTATCAGAATTTGTGGAACTTTTCAACTCCCTTAATATATTTAAAATATTAATGAATTCCGAATTTTGGTGGTTATTTTGTGCAGTCTTAAAATGTATACGCTCACTTACATTCATCATCAACGCTATTTTAGTGACTAACAGTTAAATTGGTAATAGCATGCTTTTTATTATTATTTTATAATTCCTGATTCCTTTAGTTCTTCTATTATTGATAAAATCTCATTATCATGATTAGTGTTACCAGCACTTTGTGAAGCAATTAACAGTTTAAGTCGTTCTATTAATTCATTGGGATCATCCCAGTATACGTAATCTGTATCGCTTTTATATTTTTTACATATCGGTATGTATCCACCGGTTTTGAGTTCAGTTTTAGAATCAAATAAAGGTTTGATGATTTTACGATACTTCAAACCTTTGTCACCTTTTATTTGACCATATGGGTGAAATTGTCGTTTATGAGCGTTTGTGTAATTAAGTATATCTTTATATGTAACTTTATCTTTATCGTTAACTGTCTTCAGATTAGGTTTACTGCGAATAAGAAGCTCTTTTAAGCCTGGAGTTAATTCAAAATCTCTGTCACCAATTCTTACTATGTAGAGCTTGTTTGAATTTGATGCATTATTCTTAGCTGAAATTGAGACGTTGAAATTTCCCATCATCAACTTTTTATTTTCAGTTCGTATTCCAAATGGTACATTAATGTTGCTATCATAGATGTTGATTACTTCCTCTTTATCTAGGGACCTTAAAGTATCATCAAGTTCTTTACATGGACTTTTACTATCAGCAGCATATTCAAAATAATCTGATTTTACACTTGAGTCTGCATCGATGTTGTCAGAAAATTGGTCATAATCCGAAGATAAGTAACAATCTTCTTCAGTGCTCTTTCCTGTACTCATATCTATAGAAACATTGAGTGCAGGTTTATCTTTATCATTACTTTTGATTATTGTCTCCAAATTATCTGTAATAGGCTTAAATACCTTTTTTAATTTTAAATTAGCAACATCTTCTTCATTTTTTATCTGTTTTATTTTATTTTTAATGTTAATTACTGATTTAATCAGTTGTTCTTTAATTTCAGCTTCCATGAGTTGTATTTGCACCCAACCGTTGTTAACTGATATATTTATTCAATTGACATGTTTCCTTTTATAAGTTTATTTATATAAATCTATTAAAACGTAAATCAGAAACAAACAAAAGTATCAAAACCTTGTCTATATCTGCCTTTATTTAATTCGCAATCTTTGTTTATTAAAACAAAACTAAATCGATCTTTCCATACACTCGAGCAAATCTTACTAAACTCTGTCCAGCTCATATCTGTATTAACATGCTCATTGTATATATGTCTTAAATTAGTGTGGTCTTGTTTAAAGATAATCAACAAATTGACATTGTCTCTTATTAATTGTTTAGGTATTTTTGAATATGTTTGAGATAAATAAAAGCAATTTATCTGGTTATGTCTCCCCATAGAAAAATAATTACGAATGTTTATTTGATTTTCACATGCAACATCATCGAAAATTATAATAGAGTTTTCCAAAGCATCATTGGGATGAATAACTTCGTTGTTGTCATTAAACACATTGAAATGAGCACCAGGAACTCTTTCCATGACCTGATTTAAAAAGCAATACTTTGGTTGATACGCTGTTTTTGAATACAGATAAATATGTTTGAATTTTAATCCATTTTCATGCAACAGTAAATTCAACATAATATTGGTTTTTCCGCAATTAGAAGGGCCGCATATTATACAACGGATTGTATTAGGAAAAAGAATACTATGCTTATTATTTCTGTTCCGATTTTCCACTTTTATATTGTCTACTTTTAAAGTATGAGTTTGCTGAACAAACTTCATGGTGAACTAACACAAGTTTTAATATTGTCTTTCTTTATATACTCGTGTTTTAAGAATTACAAGGAAAATAAAACGGCACATATGCGTATACAAGCACGGGGTATGAGTAAAATAAAACGAATTATTTAACATTTGGAAACATATATTTATTAAAATTAAACAATAAAATGTTTGTAGTATCCACGATTATGTTATACTATACTATACTATACTATAATAAATACACAGAATGTAATCCATGTTTAAAGAATATCAAATAATTGAATCACAATGACCCCAAGGCAACGTCTCAATATTATTAGGTAATATTTGTCTTTTATCATCATCGCTATTCAAAACTACTTTATAAACTTGTTGTGAGTAAAGTACATGTTTAATAGATCTTATCATATTCATTTTATGGCGAACCACTTCTTTTGAATTGAGGGCTTTTCTATAGTCACAAATTTTTAGTCGGTTTGTTATTGGCTTTGATATACCTTTTGCTTTTTTTATACTAGTTTTTACACTTTTTAAACAATAGAGCTTGGCTCTTAAACCAACGAACTCAGTTATCACGGACCCACCAAGTTCATCTTTGAACAAACCCGGTACTTTAGCGTTTATTCTAGGTATATCGTATGGATTATTTTCATCAAAATTACTGGTATCAAAATGTGCAATTTCATTTTTAAGATCATTATAAAAGTCGTCAGTGTAAATGTGATAAAGGAGACTGTCAGTGTCTGTGTAACATAACTTAGCATTAGTTTTATATTTATTTTTCATGAAATCGTAGTGAAAATTGTATAAGTGTTGCTTAGCCAAGTCTAATACTGTAAAACCAATGTATATTGGTTTATCTAATATGACTTTTTCCGGACTTAAATGAACTGCTATTAAATTTTCTGAAAAGACTGAAACTGTTTTTACATTTGGTTTTAACAGTATCTTTTCAGCGCCAATTTCCTTATTTGTTTTATTAGAGTAATCGTCCCATTTTGTGACTAATTTTACATTGACATGCTTACGTTTGTTTTCAATAGTTTTCCCAAACACAGCATTATTTAGTAATTTAAAAAAATCCTTTTCAAATGTTGTTATAGCACTTTGTCGTAAACGAGTATTTAAATCAATATATTTTCGCAAAAAATGGTCTTGCCTAAAGCGAAGGATGCGATGTATTTTCTTTAAAACTAAGCCATTTTTCAGACACTCTTTCAAATTAACAAAATGAATCACATATTTAAATTTATCGTATAAAGAAGCAATTAATTTTTTAGATTTCCCACCTGGTGGGGTGAACTTTTCAGGTGCGAAAGGCAAATCCCTATGATGATCATGTAAATAATCTGGGTAAGCCATATCTACCTCTAAAATGTGTCCAAATTCACCATCGGTTGGTACTGTTAATATGTCAAAGTTAACTAGTTCTTCTTCCGATAGATATATAAAATCTGATACTGGCATTTTCTGTCTCATTGCATAGCCGTAAAGATTATTACAATCGAGATAAACTAAATATGATGATGGTTTTAAATCATCAAAATTTGGACTATACTTGTTGTTCGCCTTTGCATTTCGTAACGAACATTGAGCTAGTCCCCCGCGTATACCTTTTTCTAGCATTTGGTACATGTCTAAATCATTTATTAGCTCTAATCGAATACCTGTACATAAAAGCATTGCATCCCAACTTAAATTAGGTGCAGATACATAATAGGCCGGGTCTAGACTGTAATGTTTTAAACTTGTATTTCTGAAATGTTCAAATATATCACACAATAATAAGACATCGCATTTTAAATATAAACCAGTATATTCCCCTAGGGTTTTAATCTTGAATTCAGCCCACACGGCTTGAGCATGGGCGTATTCATGTTCAGTGATGTGCTCAGATTTCAACATATTATAAAAATATTCTTTAGAAGGTAGTTGGTTTTCCTCATATTTAGACCATGAATCTACATAATCGTAAGGATAAATTCCTTTATGTATTAACAGATGAATTTTTTCATTATTGTTAAATTCATTTTTCAAATTATGGAAATCATCTGGTGTTAAATTTTTACTAAGGTTATCTAAACTAGAACTTAAAAATTGATAAGAATCTATAAACTTTATTTGAATAGTTTGAGACTTGTTTTCTGAATCTATCAACTTTGTAATAGATGTATATTTCTCCTTAGATTTGGGAATAACTCGTATAGACCCTTTATATTTTGCAAGTTCTCTTATGAATAAATGACAATCATAACCTGCTAAGTTGTGAAAAACAACAGGTATGAATGGACACACTCTATACCTTAAGTTACAAAGCGAGTGTGCCGCGCCTCTGTATTCTGATGTAATATGATCGTGATCGCAAACTTTGTCACCAAATAAAAATTGATTACAAATATGACATTTCATAGCATTTTCATAATCATATTTTTGATCATTTGTCATAGGTTTCATTCGATTATTTTTAGACAATATATTATGGATAGTTTGTATATCATTAATTAACCATTTAATAAATATTTCAACACAATCAGCACCTCTATAAGTGACATACTTGTTTAACTTTGAATCGTATGAACAGCACACATAATATGCAAAACATGTAGGAATATGTTGCTTTAGATTAGTAGTATTTTTGCTACCTATTGTATCACAATTAATCAGCATACTCTCGAAATCAGCATATATAATAAAATTTATTTTTTGTTTTCGTTCAAAATGTTCAAATTGAATACAAGTATTTTTTTCTGGTAAAATTGTTAACACTTGAGAACAATGGTGTGAAAAATACTTTTCTTTTTTAGTAAAAAATTGTAAACAAGTATCACAAAAATATATCATGCCCCTGTGATGACTTATTTGGCGTCGAACTAGTCGCACAAGGTTTTTTATTAAACAATAATGTCCTTTGTTTTGTTGCTCAAAGTATAATAGATTAATATGGTTTGCCTTCTTTATTTTTGTCTTATAAAGGGGTCCTGTTACAATGCAATTATTGAGACCATAAACATTTATGCTTATATTAGGATTATTATTTTCAAATAATTTTATATCATTTACAGTAGGTGGAAATGACATTCCCTCTATATTCAAAATATTAGAATAATGCGGATACGAATTTACTCGGCACACATTATTTCTTGTTGGAAATAAAGCTGCGATAATGCTCCACAAAAAGCAATGCTTATCATTATTCTGAATATTAACACAACTTTTCGTGTTTCGTATTTTAGCTGGCAAAGGTATGTAACTTCCACCTCTCATGGGACAATATTTATTTACATTTATTTCTAAATGACTTATATCGAAATATGACCAACCAGATTCACAATGTTGGAATTCAATACATTTTTGTTTTAATTTCTCTATTACAGTCATATATAATTCATTTAAATCAGAACTTCTGTAAACAACTTCATACTTTGTGTTAAATGATTTAAGCTGTTGTTCATTTGTTTTCGGCAATGTAAAGTGAATAAAGAGTTCAAAATTCATTTTAATACTGTCATGTTTTATAAGTAACATTTCAATAACTTTCATTATATCACCTTGTTTCTCACACAAGAACGCATCAGGAGTGACGTACTCGACTTCTTGTGTGGGGTTTAGGCGATATGTAACAATTCTGTTTCTAAATGCTGTAGCTATTATTTCAATATCATTAAATTCTGTTTTTAATAAACAATTGGATTTGTGTATGTTTGTTCTCAAATGATATCTATATTTATGTTTAGGTAAATGAATCTGGCATTTTTGACAATGTATCAACATATCCGTTGCCTTGGAGGTGGTAGATTGAACTGCAAATAACAACAAAAGAAATAAAATAGTAAATTATAAACGGGTGTTTATTGATATAATATTCATTGATTACAAAGGTTAACATATTATATACCTAGTCTAATAATAGTTAAGAAATAGTTACATTTAATAATCCAATGATGATACAAGTTACAATAAACATGATTAAATAAACGCTTACACACTTTATGATTAATAGGTTCCTTAATAATAGTTGCTTACAAAAGTCGGTGGGCATGTCCTAAACTCTTTACGAGTAGCTATAATAAAGTTGGCAAGGTGCGCCCAAGCCTCCGAATTGTCATCTGTGCGATTTTTAACGGTGATAATAGCTTGTCTCCACCGGTTTACCGGTGAGACTTTCTCTATATCATTGCACTTATAAACTTTGAGTTCTATAAAGTGCGAACCTGATTTATTTGGATGTGACTGCCTTGCGAGCCCATTTGCAAGTCTTCTAGAGATGTAGGATAATAATTTACCGGGTTGATGTGCAGGGACTGATGTCGAGGTGTCATCGTCTTCACTGTCACTGCCAAACAATTCGGCAGCAGTGACACGGTGTGGTGGGTTTTCACCTTTCATCTTCTTAGCACCAAGAGTTGATACAGGCGCAATCGATTTGGAGCGTTTCTTCTTTTTCTTATCACTCGTCTCAGCCTGCATCGGCATCTCATCCTCCGAAGGGAATAATTCCTCAGCGTTGGACCTGAAACCAATATTAAAAGTTCATTAGAATTTAATAGTACCTATAAGCATGTTAACTCTTGTATTTTTTGGAAAAACATGATTATGTACTCTTTTCTATTTAATTTATTTAAGTATTGCTTGTATTTTTGAACTTGTAACAAAATGAAATTAAATTCATTTTATACAATATCTATGTAGAATAATAAAGAAGCAATTTATTTGAATAGTGATGAATTCGAATAGTACTACTATTCGAATAAATCGTAGTAACTATTAATTTAAGTAAATCAATATTTATTAAAATCGGTGTTCTCAAATGCGTTACCTATATAGGTACTAATAAAATAATAAACAACATTAGCTAAATATTCAAATGTGAATAGCATTCATCAACTCAATTTAAATAGATAATAATAAATGACTTACATTTTAAACAAACGGGATTTTCCTTTGGGTGGAAGTTGGAGAACTATTTCGGCAGTGTTTCTGGCACGAGATTGTGCTCCTGGTCAGTCTTCGATCGTTTAAGTAGCTAATATTCACGTTTGTTTCCCCCATAAAAGGTGAGTCCCCGCGTGATCTCGATAAACATCATCAGCGCATACATGCTGATACAGCATTTAGATCAAACTGCATCCATACTGTTCCAAATAAGAATGGACCAGTATAATCAAATACCCCGGTTTTGCTTCCACAATATTATTCTGAAGTTTACCGAGTGTAGTTACTCATGATCAATATGTTCAATGAACAAACAATATTACCTTTTTTATTATTATTATGGGTATTGATATTGAAACTATAAATATGTCAATGTAGCAAAATAACTATTTATTTACTCTAAACTAGTTTATACAACCGGATTTGCTCGTACTTTAGTAGGTTCGTACTCGTAGTAGACTAGATAATATCTCATGAGTTCGCTTGCTTTCTGATCGTTTTAAACTTTCATTCACATATCAAATGTCCTACACCCAAAGGTTGTCTGAAAGAATTTTTTTTTTTTTGTTGTCTGAAAGAAAAAGAAATTTGAAGCATCAAACGATAAGGCTGCCTGTTTGTGCTTTTCCGTTTTGTAAGTTAGTATTAAGAATTGTATCGTCATGGTGTATCATACATCAGTATGTGCAATAAAGAATATAATCCATCTATCTATAACTTATACTATGATCATAGTACATATAAGCAATATAGCCATTTCGTATTCGGCTAAAAATATGACACAGACATCTTGATATATATATATATATATATATATATATATATATATATATATATATATATATAGTTACACTGTAAACAAAGACAGATCAAGTAACTCGCGGCGCCGCTGCATATTTAGAAAAGAACTGAAGAATACAACTAAGTATTTTTGTACTCATTTTGAACCCTATAAAATCAATTACGAATTATAGGTACATATATAAAGGACGTAAAAAACTAACTAGCTTCAGTGTTTTTAGCGACGCGAGGAGAACTTTTCTACAATGTCGGTAAGTAACATTTTAGTCAATAAGTTTATATGTGTATTCTTCAATTAAGTTAAACTTTTTGTAAACTATTAATAATTATTTGATGGTCATTCGTAATTTTAAAAACGATGTATTTATCTTTACAGGACACTGAAGATCTCTTCAACTTTCTTCCCCATGAATCAAATCCAGTTCAAAAACAAGGAACAAAAACACTGGGTCTCGAAACTGCATCTCGCAAAAGATCAAGATTGGAACAAACAATCTATTCATTTATAAAAAAGCCGGTCAAGCGAGGATCGAAAATAATTAAAATAGAAATTTACGATTCCGACCAGTACCCAAAATCGGAAGATTCAATTTGCTCTTAGGTGTGTGTTCAGCACGTGGTGAGAAGTATGATCATCGATGACATATACAACGCTGTGAAGGATATTATAAATAAAATCCAGGACGAGCTTATGATACAATCGAATTTATAATATTTGAACTTTGTAAATAGGGAATATTTTAAAAGTTTATAATGTATACCTACGTATTAGTACCTATCGATTTGGAATAAATAAACGAATAATAATTCTGTTTAAATAAGTGGTGTAAAGAGATTGAAACAGTTATTATTTAATTGAATATACTAATAAAAAATAAATTATGGTGTTTTATTTCGACTCTCACTGATTATAAGTAATTTAAAATAATCATTACTTGACTGAACTAAATAATTACTAAAGATTAACTCAATAATGGCTATAATAATCTGTAGGTACCTACTAGGTACACTCTCTAAGAGCAGACGACGACTCTAATAGATAGCAAAATCTAATAGATTTAATGAAACTTGTGTACCTATTAATAGACCCTTAAAATATTAAAAATGTTCATTTGCGTTTGCGATAATAGCATAGTGCACCTTTAAAAGTAAAGAGATCTAACTCAAAATACGCTGCTTATGGAATGTGAACCTTAATGTTTAACAAGTAATATTAATTTGCATTAACGACAATTTTTGAGTTAGATCTCTTTACTTTTAAAGGTGCGTAGGATAGGTATTATTTAAATGAATAAGAAGACGAGTTTTCGGATGTAACCTATTCATCAATTCAATGTGTAAAATTGGGGGATTCTGGATTCCTTGATCCAGAATACCCAATTTTACACTACTATCATCTACTTACTTATATGCGCATACATAGTAGAAAATCCTTTAAACAAATTATAATATGACCTTACGTTAAGTTATGATCACAAATAACCGGCCATAAGGCCGCCTGTCCACCGGAGCGGAGTAAGGTAGCGGAGCGGTGAGCGAATTAATGTCGACCAATAGAAAATGTCCACTAAAGAGGAGCGGAGATTTTGGGCAATCCTATTAGTTAATATTTCTCCGTTTCTCCGCTCCGCTGCCTCACTCCGCTCCGGTGGATAAGCAGCCTTAAGGAAGACGGATAGACACGACGCCGGAAACGAAGCTTAAGAAATTCATGATCTCAAAGGAAAATGTTAACATTTGTTTCCTTTTGGTATTTTAGAATATAAAGCCTTTTAATGTTAATTTTTATTAGGTATAAACATCATGTTTTTTGGCGACTCATCAGCTGATGAACGCGAAGCGGCCATATTTTTTTCTGTCAGCTGACGCGGCAATTGCCACTTAGTAATTAATCTCTTTTTAACAATCATCATTGACATTGACAGATTATAGGGTTGTCAACTAAATAATAAATAAATAAATATCTGACGACATCACATAGTACATTGATCTGACTCCGAAGTAAGTAGCTTAACCCTTTATTTCGCAATGTATTAGTGGTGTTACATTGTAAACAAAAAAATATTCTGTGCAATTGAGATATTTTTTTGATTAAATTACTTGACTGTGCTATTATATATAGTATTGTCATCTAGTAAACAAATAATAAAAGCCACTCCGGCGCACTATCTGTCACTAAATTACAAAATGGTGCCGCCACATCGTGGAGCTCGCGGACCTTCGGTAATTTTTTATTCCTAATAATTAAAATAGTGAATGTTTATGCAATATAACAGCACGAATGGTTTTTTAGTAAGTTCATTAATCTAATACAAATGAAAATAACATTTGATTGTGTTTTGTTTTCACGTAATCTACATGAGTTTTCGTACGTATCACCCGTAATACATTGCGCAGGATACAGTAAACTAGTTGTAGTTCACTCTGTATTACCGATGATACGTTGCGAAATATCTAAAAAAAAAGTATTATGATATTTTCTGGTCTTTTTTATAATTTAACCCTTTTATGGGCTGGCGTAGGTATTAAACAATATAATATTGTCCTGTTAATATTTTATTAGAAGTTAGAAGTTTTCCTAACGCATCATTCTCCTTATTCCCTGCATTCACTCTTCTTTCTATATCAGCGGAGTACTTTCCATCTCTACTAAATGCAGATCCTAGATATACAATTTCGTTCACCTGTTCCAGCACTACATCGTCAACCGTTATCCTTGTATCCGTTCTGGTTTCATCTCTTTCAAACACCATCATAATCTATGTTTTCTTCGCATTCAAATGTAAGCCTCTTTCCTTACAATCATCTTTCAATGTTGTGACTAGTTGCTGCAGATCCGATGCCGACTCAGCTAAAAGTACGGCATCGTCCGCGTAAAGCAAGGTGTTTACAACTAAGTCACCCATACGCACTCCAATATTCAGAGATCTAATCCTCCGAAGACAATGGTCGAGATATAGGATAAACAGCAGAGCACACAGCACGCATACCAATCTGACGCCAATATTGACGTCAAACCAGGGTGACAGGCTGCCCTCTACTTGCACACATGCCGTACAACCCACATAGATGGACTGTGCAGCACGAAGCAATGCTCCATCAATCCCATATCTCGGCAATATGTCCCAAAGGTCCTTTCGTACAACTCTGTCAAAGCCTTCTCCATATGCACACAACCGAAAAAAACCTTCCGGCTTTTGGCCAGATGCTTCTCCACGATGTTGCAAAGAGAGAAGACTTGATCCGTGCATCCTCTACCATTCCGAAAACCTTCCTGTGCCTCCCACAACATTTCATCTGATTTCACCCTTATTCTCCTCTCAATAATCTTACCATACTCCTTTGCTGCTAAGCTGATCAAACTGATGGCTCTATGGCTGGCACAGTCCATATGTGACCAAGGTACGATGACTGCCCGTCTCCAATCCATTGGGACCTTTCCGTTTCTCCAGCATAGATTGCACAAGAACAAGAAAGCGCCCTGGACGTTAGTGCCACCTAGCTTGATCATCTCCGCAGATACCTTGTCTATTCCCGCGGCCTTTCCACTTTTCAGACTTCGTATAGACGATTCAATCTTATTCGTATTGTGATGTCTTCATCACTGGCACCACAGAATCAGACATAGCCTCACTCTCAGTGCCAACAGCCGAGACATATCTACTCATACATTTCTTCATAATATTTACTCTACTGTTCTATCACCTCATTCGGGTTTGCAAGAATATCACCAGCTTTAGATTTAATCTTATCTATTCTGGACGCCGACGAATACCCCCAAGACCTCTTAGCCTCCTCCAAAAGAGCTTGGAATTAGCCTCGAAACTATTCGTCAGCCTCTCTTCTTCATTCACAGCTACTCGTTCACGCTTCTCTTTCACTAAAGCTTTAGTTTCACTCTTGCAATAACGGTATATTTCTTTCTTCATCTCAATCATACTTTCATCAATTTGCAAAGATGAGAGAACGTGGGAGATGCCGATTATGTAAAGATGGGCAAACCAACGTTCATTGCGTAAAATAGGACCTGCGTCTATGTTTTGTCCCAAAAAGAAACTGTTTTTTGAATTTTTATTCGAAATAAGTATGTAGATTTATTAAATGTTTGTATTTTGATATTTTTGTATTTGGTTGTAAGGTATATATTTTTATTTTGTATATTATTGTTTTTTCTTTAAACCCTAACTCAAGAGCAATGTGACAAATATGATACATACCACTTACAAGCTATTTCTCCGTATGAAGTGCAATGTAACGTATTTGATACATCCAATTTCTAAAAAACTGCAATGCCAGTTTTTTTTTTATTATTTTTTTTGACATCATTATTCACTATATTTTTATATAAATTCAAATAAATAATAAAAACTAATAAAAAAAATCTTGCGCTTTAAAGGGTTAAGTACTTGTGTTACGGATCAGAATCATCAGAGGTATTACAAATATATACTTAAATATTGGATATTAACACCCAGACACAGAACAAACACAAGTATTCATCATACGAATGTTTGTCCTGGGTGGGGATCGAACCCACAACTCTTAGCGCACGGGGCAGGGTCACCGAATGCGCCATCAAGCCAGTCAATTGGTTACATATTTAAAAAAAATATTTGTGACATTAATTCACTCGAGCCGAATATTTTGCGTCTTTTTCTATGTAAATGCATAATTTATGTATTATTATAACAAATACAAAATAATGTATTATGTATATGTTATGAATTATTCAGTTCGCAATATGAAGAATTACGCACACTTTTAAGGAGAACTGTGGGAAAAAACAAAGTTTTTATTTGCTTACCCGTTAGACTTGTTAAAACCCTTGGTATGCTCTAGCCGCTACTGTCTTGGGAGGAGAGGAGTGCTCCTAACTTCCCACTTATAGGGCCCTTGAGTCCGCAACACCACATCGTTCCCCTGAACGGTGCATTGCAACGTATTCCGCACGTCAAAAAGGTCAAGGCCCAGATGGCACGTTTTATATTCCTATAAAGCTTTGGCGTTTATTACTAACTTAATTCACGCCAATTCTCGGCCGGGTGGGTATGCAGAGAGAACCAAGCGCCACATGACGCGGTTCTTACTTACCTTTTTGGTGTTAATATTAAGTAACATTGTAAAATAAATTATTTGTCCGATGTTGGTCTGGGACTTAAAATATAATGTGCCAACTGTGTCTCTTGCCTAGCATGTCGTAAAAGGCGACTAATGGTATTTGGGGTTTTGGGTGTGTGATTGTGTAGGCGACAAGCTAGCCACTTGTCACTGCTTTTTCGCAATTTTCCGACTCACCCAGCCCAGTTTTGTTTTTGGCTGAATGTGGTTAAAGGGGCCTGCTGCCCTTTTGACTCTGCCTACCCCTTCGGATAATGGGGGTGATGTTATATATAAATTATTTCATACTCGTCATAACGTTAAGTAGTAAAACACAAATGCTTGCCAACCTTAGCTCGGATCCGTCCTCGGCCCGTTTCCGACAATTACTCAAGCAAACACTTCTGGTCTCCGTCGTTTTGACGCTTAATTTATTCGTTTAGACTCACGTAATATTTAATTGTAACGTGTCATCATCTTCCTAGCGTTATGTCCCGTGCTTAGACGGGGTCCGCTTAGACCATGATCCAGGATTTAGCGAGTCTGGTAATTACATTGAAGCGACCTTCGTAACCCTAAGATAGGGAAACCAGACAATTTTTGGATCATGGTTACAAATCCAAAGTTGTTTGAAAAATCCAGAGGTACGTGCCCGGGTTTGAAGCCGCACTCCTCGGTTAAGAAGCGCGTGTCCTTACCATTGAGCTACCACCGCTCTTATTTAATTGTAACGTGTAGTCAACTTGTTTTCGTCGTTTACTGGGCTAACATATTGTCTGAAGTTCACTCTAATATAGAAATCTCAGTGTTTACTACAATGTAAAGGAACGAACAAATGTACGATACAACACTTGCCACGCTGATTAAACGTCGTGCCTGGTTAATTTTTAGGTCAAGAACCAGTTTAAATTGTTCTAATGTAAACATTCGAGTTTATTTATTTATGTAACACTTTATACAGGGTCATTTGTAAAACATTAATAGCCTCGCAGGAGTAGATTACTGACATTATGAACAACAACGTTTGTTCTACGACTTTTCCTAAATCGACAAAAAAAATTTTTTTGGCAATTTTATAAAAATACTCCGTAATTTACTCCTGCGAGGTTATTAATGTTTTACAAATGACCATTTATACACGTACGTATGTTTTTTTGAAGTAGTACTCGACGACTAATACACAATAGTCAGGGGATACCCTGTTCTGATAATGTTGTAAGTGGAAAGCAGTTAATCTTAACCATGATATTGTTAGTAAGAATTGTCTATTGTCTTCTTTTATATTTTCTTCGCATAAATAGTACGCCGGGAACATCACTTCCCGCATCCTATGTATCAACATAGATAACTAGCTTTGCCCGCGGTTTCACCCGCGTTTATGGTTAAAGTTGTATATCCTATAGCCTTCCTCTATAAATGGGCTATATAACACTGAAATAATTTTTCAAATCGGACCAGTACTTCCTGAGATTAGCGCGTTCAAGCAAACAAACAAACAAAGTCTTCAGCTTTATAACATTAGTAGAGATTGTTTAACCGCATTTTGAGAGATGGTTTTGTCCATAGTATTATCGACATAATCTCAGTTTCTAGACACCACTATAAAAGCAATTGTGACTTTAGTTACGGACTCCACAATTCTACAAAAATCTCCTAGATGCACTAAAAACGGGATCATAATGGAAAGAGACATTCCCAACACAAGTATTTATTACTTCTTGGTTAACTTGTAATTTCACGTCTGAAAAATATAGGTACATATTTTTATTTTTATTTATTACTATTTTATTATATCCTATGGAAACAATGCAGTCGCCAACCCTACATTAGGATTCAATATAGGAGGAAGGAAACACACTTTGTAACTATTCATATCGCTGCATACTGTATTTGCCACGATTATAAGCAAAGCGTTCTCATATTAGCAGGCAAATGTCGGTAAATAAGTACTCAATATTGATTTATTGTTTTCTTTTCAGGCTCAAATATACTAAAGTCGCCCCGAGCGCGACGCGTGCGCACAACATCGATGTCGCAACCAAATAAGAGGACGACAGCGGAGAGCATCCTCCATGCGGACAGACGGACGATCTACACCGCGGGCCGGCCGCCCTGGTACAACTGCACCGGGGGGCAGGAAGTGGAGCCGTTCCTTATCGGTGAGTGCACATGGGGAAACATCCGCGTCTTACTAGACGAGCGGAGGACAGCGGAGAGGATCCTCCATGCGGACAGACAGACACTGGGATAGCACAATATTAACAGGTTAAATCAACTTAATAGCTGCAATAATCATACAGATTGACATATTGACCTTGACCTGGGGTTTAAAATATTATAGGTTTTCTACTTTAGAATGGTGAACAGTCCACTCAAGATGCGTGTAAACCTTCATTTTACAAACTAAACTGTTCCTCAAGTGCAAAGCTCGGGCACAAGGTGCATATGTACATATATACATATATCTATTTATTTCTATATATTTTTTGATATTTTTTTTGAATAACATTTTTGATATTTTATTGGCAAATTTATTCCTGTATGCAGACTATACATTACACCATTAGTTCGCAAACTATTGCAATGATCACGAGTATGATGACGAATAACAAAGCGTTGATTTGCAGGGTGTTTCTGTTCGAAGGTATATGCGGCGCCAGCGCGTCTGGCAAGACCACCGTCGCGGCCAAGATCATCGAGTCGCTCAACATACCCTGGGTCACCATCGTCAGCATGGACTCCTTCTACAAGGTCGGTCAAAGGACAGAAGTCTTTAAATTTTGGTTAAATTACCAAGAATTTATAAAAATACAGCTGTTTGTTTAAAATCGCCCAAAGACGCATCAATAAAAGAGAAAAAAAATCTAATGCTAAAGGACTTGAATCTTTTGTTTTCATATGGTTATTGCGCTCGTCTCCTAAGCGCAGAAACTCAGCTATTATGCTACACTTGCTTAACCTAGGATGGTCTGGTCTGTAGGAATTATTTGATTGAGATATTATAAAGAAAACACCAGAAACTTGGTGGTTATGAATAATTATTACGGAGCGATTAAATGAGCGGTGGTAGCTCATTAGTAAGAACACGCGCCTCTTAACCGAGGAGTGCGGGTTCAAATCCGTTCACGTTCCTCTGGATTTTTTAAATCTATGTACGTATTCATACCACTAGCTCGACGGTGAGGGAAAACATCGTGATGAAACCTGCAAATTCAAACAACTTTGGATTTGTAACTCTGATCCAAAAATTGTCTGGTTCCTGGTATCTTAGGGTTACGAAGGTCAGAACGGCAGTCGCTTCAATGTAATTACCAGGCTCGCTAAATCCTGGATCATGGTCTAAGCGGACCCCGTCTAAGCACGGGACATAACGCTAGGAAGATGATGATTAAATGAGAGAAAAAAAGCAGATCAGTGTCTATGAATTTATGCACTTAGATGGCGCTAGTGTCGTAGGGATGCGTTCCTTTTTATCATGGTCTTGCCAGTCGGACCCCGACTACGCAAGGAACATAACGCCAGGAACAACTCTTCGCGTGAATAGTTGCGTGTCCTGCGTATCTAGATATAAACGATAGTGACTTCAAGTCTACACCGAGATACTTTAGTGGTTGTTTTCGCGCAGTTAGATGATTCTATCTTAGTAGTACAATAGATTTGTGAAGTTTTTGTTGTTTGTTGCGAGGCGGTTCGCTGTGAGGAGCGCGTGCGGTGCTATTTATGCTGTATTACTTAGTGCGGGAGCTTTTTTACATTTAAAAACATTGATCTCGTGCGGAAAGCAGTACTCAAATACGTCACATAGCGTAAAAGAAACTGTCGTTTCTCATTTTTGAGTTGATGATTTTTTTTTATTAGTTGAGAATTTTTTTTTTTTTTTTCAAAAATAACTCGCATGATTCTATAGTACTACTAAAGGTAAATCGTTCTGCTGCGAGTAAACAACCACTAAAATGACAGGGTGTAGTCTTAACATAACTGTATACCCATCATGGTCTGGAACTGAAAAAGAATGTGTTTCTTGCCTAGCATGGCGTAAAAGACATTTAATGTCTTCATTGTTCTTTAGACTCTGCCTATCCCTTAGGGATTGACAAGCTCGATGGCTTATTTGGTAGTGACCCTGCCTTATTATAAGCCAAGAGTTATGGGTTTGATCCCGACCCAGGACAAACATTCGTGTAATGAATACTTGTGTTTGCGTGTTAATATGCAATATTTAAGTATTTATTATTTGTCATACAACTGTTGGTTCTAATATCCGTAACACAAGTGCTTATGCTACTTAGCTCGGAGTCAGATCAATGTATGTGATGTAGTCTGATATTTATTATTTATTTATTATTTATTTATTGGCGTGAAGATATGACGTTGATAATTATAATGATGATGATGATGATCACACCATGTACTTATCAGGTTCTAAACGAGAAGCAGCACCAACAAGCGACCCGCAACGAATACAACTTCGACCACCCGGACGCGTTCGACATGGAGCTGCTGGTGAGCGTGCTGCAGCGGCTGCGCGAGGGCAAGAAGGTCGAAGTGCCCATCTACAACTACGTGACGCACTCGCGCGAGAACCGCACTGTGAGTACCGGCCAGGCCTTACCGGCAGGAGGCGTCATCGAGCACAACAACCATCTTTCCTCCTGTAAGGACGGGCTAGGTCTTACGCAGTGGCGGATTTACAGTCTTGGCCGACCTAGGCCCCAGGCCATAACTTTCAATACTAAAGCGTCATCACTTAATTTTTATTACGATTGGCCGCCTCTAATATCTGGCCGCCCTAGGCCCGGGCCTACTGGGCCTTAGGGTAAATCCGCCACTGGTCTTACGCCAAAGAGTACGACCCCCCTCCACTCTTGATGACCTCAAAACTAACGGGTGGTATCGGAGGTTAAACGCGAAGGAGGAGCCTGCCTCGAAGGGGGAACCTTGGAGACTTCAAGACTCCGCAGGGGGCGGTGAAGGGAATTAGAGGAATATCCTTCTTCACTTAGCCAGAAGCAGTTAGTAAGCATTATCGAATTCGATCAAACTGTCAAATTACAGCGAAAGATATATTGATTCTAAGCTCTATTTTAATAGTATTAATGCTTGTTTTAGAAAACCATGTACGGCGCGAACGTGATCATCTTCGAGGGTATACTGGCGTTCTACAACGCGGAGGTGGTCAAGATGCTGGACATGAAGGTGTTCGTCGACACAGATGCTGATATCCGCCTGGCTAGGAGACTGAGGAGGTATGTTGATGATATATGAGGCTGTTCACTTGATGAGCAATATATAAGTCTCCATTAGGGGCAGGTGGCTTCAGTTAGGTATTGACAAAAAAAAACAGTGGAAACTGGTTACGTATGTCGACTCTTCCAAGAAGGAACTGACAAGAAACTCAGCATGAATTAGTAAGTAACCTAGCTCGCATAGTACGGACCTACTGATGAAATGAATACCCCTGCGGGAGGCCATCGCCCTGCCTTATAGTAGCTGCTACTTACAGCCCTCTGTAGGCGCACAAATTAAGACCGAAATCTTACTTCTGTGGCATTTCATATGAAGCGCACAGGAAAGGAAAGTGGAGGTACGGGAATTTGTTCTTATACATACATACATAATAAAAGGAATAAGAAATAAAAGGCTTTTTTATTTTTTTTATTTATTTACATACATACATACATAATGTCACGCCTTTTCCCTTGGGGGTAGGTAGAGATCACGTACTTGTTTGTTCTTATTTGGGTTAATTATACCTCGAATAGGTATGAAAGTGAATACGTAATATTTGTAGGATATTTATTTTTCAAATCAATCAAAAACTCAGATCGCGAGTTCGCGGATGTTGGAGCTGTAACCGCAAAGTTAAAGTGGAGTTGGGCGGGCCACGTATGTCGCATGGAGCCGGACCGGTGGGCGAAAATATTTACGATCTGGATTCCATATGACGGACACCGAAGACGCGGCGTCCAAGGCGTAGATGGCGGGATGATCTCGGAGATTTCTTGCCAAAGTGGGAAGAAGTGGCACAGTGCAGAGGCGAGTGGCGGTCACAGGGGGAGGCCTTTGCCCAGCAGTGGGATTTAAATGGCTAAATAAAAAAATATTTTTCAAGTTCATAGGGCTCTAAAAAATTATAATTTTTTTAATTTTTTTTTTTTTTAGATGTCGATTTTAAAATGGAATAACAATCAAATAAAATATATTAGTTAGCAATTTGTTTAGATTTTTTCTTTGATTTTTAATGAAAAAGCTTTGTTTTAATGAAAACATTTATCAAAATTTAAAAAAAAAAAGGAAAAAATCATGTGCAAAACCGGAAGTGAACATTTCAAAATAATTAAAAAAAAAAATTATTAGTAGTAGTATATTTACAATACACTAGTTTCATAATGGGATCTTGTTTAGCTATGGAGATACGTAATCTAATGGACTGAATCTGGTGGTACATCTGCTACTTTTAATACTAGTGTCCGTTTGTAGGGACATAGTGCAGCGCGGGCGCGAACTTGAAGGCGTGCTGAAACAGTACATGACGTACGTGAAGCCTGCCTACCAGAACTACATCGCGCCGTGCATGGCGCACGCCGACATCATCGTGCCGCGCGGCGGCGAGAACAAGGTCGCCATACACCTCATCGTGCAGCACGTGCACAAGCAGCTGCAGCTGGTGAGCTCCTTGCGTCTCTAGTCGCTGTGACGTCACTACATCGCGCCGTGCATGGCGCACGCCGACATCATCGTGCCGCGCGGCGGCGAGAACAAGGTCGCCATACACCTCATCGTGCAGCACGTGCACAAGCAGCTGCAGCTGGTGAGCTCCTTGCGTCTCTAGTCGCTGTGACGTCACTACATCGCGCCGTGCATGGCGCACGCCGACATCATCGTGCCGCGCGGCGGCGAGAACAAGGTCGCCATACACCTCATCGTGCAGCACGTGCACAAGCAGCTGCAGCTGGTGAGCTCCTTGCGTCTCTAGTCGCTGTGACGTCACTACATCGCGCCGTGCATGGCGCACGCCGACATCATCGTGCCGCGCGGCGGCGAGAACAAGGTCGCCATACACCTCATCGTGCAGCACGTGCACAAGCAGCTGCAGCTGGTGAGCTCCTTGCGTCTCTAGTCGCTGTGACGTCACTACATCGCGCCGTGCATGGCGCACGCCGACATCATCGTGCCGCGCGGCGGCGAGAACAAGGTCGCCATACACCTCATCGTGCAGCACGTGCACAAGCAGCTGCAGCTGGTGAGCTCCTTGCGTCTCTAGTCGCTGTGACGTCACTACATCGCGCCGTGCATGGCGCACGCCGACATCATCGTGCCGCGCGGCGGCGAGAACAAGGTCGCCATACACCTCATCGTGCAGCACGTGCACAAGCAGCTGCAGCTGGTGAGCTCCTTGCGTCTCTAGTCGCTGTGACGTCACTACATCGCGCCGTGCATGGCGCACGCCGACATCATCGTGCCGCGCGGCGGCGAGAACAAGGTCGCCATACACCTCATCGTGCAGCACGTGCACAAGCAGCTGCAGCTGGTGAGCTCCTTGCGTCTCTAGTCGCTGTGACGTCACTACATCGCGCCGTGCATGGCGCACGCCGACATCATCGTGCCGCGCGGCGGCGAGAACAAGGTCGCCATACACCTCATCGTGCAGCACGTGCACAAGCAGCTGCAGCTGGTGAGCTCCTTGCGTCTCTAGTCGCTGTGACGTCACTACATCGCGCCGTGCATGGCGCACGCCGACATCATCGTGCCGCGCGGCGGCGAGAACAAGGTCGCCATACACCTCATCGTGCAGCACGTGCACAAGCAGCTGCAGCTGGTGAGCTCCTTGCGTCTCTAGTCGCTGTGACGTCACTACATCGCGCCGTGCATGGCGCACGCCGACATCATCGTGCCGCGCGGCGGCGAGAACAAGGTCGCCATACACCTCATCGTGCAGCACGTGCACAAGCAGCTGC
Source organism: Glyphodes perspectalis (assembly GCA_951394215.1). Lineage (NCBI taxonomy): Eukaryota > Metazoa > Arthropoda > Insecta > Lepidoptera > Crambidae > Glyphodes > Glyphodes perspectalis. The sequence goes on along the minus strand of OX596213.1, from coordinate 14,779,767 downwards.
AGCTGGTGAGCTCCTTGCGTCTCTAGTCGCTGTGACGTCACTACATCGCGCCGTGCATGGCGCACGCCGACATCATTATTTATTTCCCATCATCATAATCAGTCCAGATTTGTCCACTTCTAGACGTGGCCTGTTCTAATGAACGCCACTAGGCCCGATCTTTAGGTTTTTTTATCCATTGTCTGCGTCCATCCATTATCTTTTGTTTGTAGTCCCCCCACCAAGACATCGGGCGTCCTACATACATTTACCAGGTCACTCCAGCAAAAAATCGTCTGTAAACTGTAAACCTAAAAATACAGGTGTACTTAAAATTAATTTGATTTTATTTCTTCCAGCGCGGTTTTAAAGTGCGGGAAAAACTCGCCGTCGCGCACATCGGTCAGCCCGTACCTGACTCGCTGTTCGTGCTCAAAGACACCCCACAAGTAAGTGCAGATTTGTAATAGACTGTCAATTGTGACGTATGATAAAGGAACAATGGACTCCGCTTTATCATGCTATCATACTTATATTATAAAGAGGAAAGATTTAAATTCTCCGTACATAAATTCCCCAGACTGACACACCAATTCCCTAGTTTCAAACTAAGTTTGTACTATGGATACTAGGTGAACGAATAGACATACTTAAAAAAGTTTATTAACATCCATGATTCGAGTACAAATGTCCATGTTAATCACACGAAACGCGACCCTTAGTTTTATCGGTTTTATCGGGGTCTCTGACCACTCGACCAACGGAACTGTTTTTTTTTTTATTGCTTGTTTCTTTGTTTGAATTGAATAGGCTCGTAAACTACTAGACCGATTTAAAAAATTCATTCTCTAATGCAAAGCTACTTTAACAGCGAGGACCATAGGCTATATTTTATCCCCCTATTCCCACGGGAACGGGAACTACGCGGGTGAAACCGCGGAGGGTTGCTAGTAATTCAATGTATTTTTCGCCAGGTCCAAGGGCTTCACACGTTCATCCGCAACAAGGACACGCCCCGCGACGAGTTCATATTCTACTCGAAGCGGCTCATGCGGCTCGTGATCGAGTTCGCGCTGTCGCTGCTGCCCTACTCCGAGCACAGCGTCGACACGCCGCAGGGGTTCAGCTACGGCGGTGAGTGCGACGCCGCCGTCACTGCGGCACGGACACGCCTCGCGACCAGTTCATGCTCTACACGCCTCGCGACCAGTTCATGTTCTACACTCCTCGCGACCAGTTCATCTTGTACACGCCTCGCGTGTTCATTCGTGTACTACTCGAACCGTACCATTTTTAACCGACTTCAAAAAAAAGGAGGAGGTTCTCAATTCGACTGTTTTTTTTTTTTTTTAAGGAAGCAAATTTCACGGCAGTGATAGGCCCAGGCAAGCTTTGATAACAGTATTAACGATACGAAATTTGGCAACAGTATGCTTCATCGTTGTTGCTTCGATGTTGCGAATGACCATAGGCATTACCCTTGCCATCTTTAGTTGTATAAAATAAAATCTCTCTCTCTCTCTATCTCTCTCTCTCTTTCTCTGTGTGTGTGTGTGTGTGTGTCATTCTCACCTTCAAGTAAGTTTGATGTCAAACGTTCAAACTGTTCTGATCAAACATATAAATTCTTAAAATAATCCGTATATCTTCTGTTTGAAGGTCGCAAATGCGACGTAGAGAAGATCTGCGGCGTGTCAATCCTGCGCGCCGGCGAGACGATGGAGCAAGCCGTGTGCGACGTGTGTAAGGACATCCGCATCGGCAAGATCCTCATCCAGACCAACCAGCAGACTGACGAGCCGGAGGTACTGGCGTAGAATATTGCACCCTATTGCTATGTGGACTAGGTCGCACATGCATAAGTCATTAGTTGCATTTCATTTACATTTCATTTTACGTATTACTGTCATAGAAAGTTGCACTCTATTGCTATGGAGCTGAGGTCGTATTTTCAGCCTCTGTTTAGCTCCATTAATTGTATTGACTCTTGCTAACGCAGTGATCATTGACTATGCCAATACCTTTTAGCAAATATATAATACAGTGATAATGAGTTTTTTAACTAGTTTATAGCACGAAGATTAAAAGATAACTCGAAGATTGCATAGACTTTTGGATAGAACGTCAGTTTGCATTGTTTTAGTAAAAATTACAGATATGTCTCTAAAAATGATTAACCAATTCAATAATTATAGGTTACTAGCTTCTGCCCGCGGCTTTGCTCGCGTGGTACATCGATAAATCATAGCCTATATGTTATTCGGGTGTATAAGCTATATTATTGTAAATTTTCATTAAAATCCATTCAGTAGTTTTTGCGTGAAAGAATAACAAACATCCATCCATACATACAATCTTTTGCATTTATAATATTAGTAGGGATATAATATTAGTATATAATTATGTGTGTCTATCCAGCTGTACTACTTGCGGCTGCCGAAAGACATCAAGGACTACCGCGTGATCCTGATGGACGCGACGGTGGCGACCGGCGCGGCCGCCATCATGGCCATCCGCGTGCTGCTGGACCACGACGTGCCCGAGACCAGCATCAGCCTCGTGTCGCTGCTCATGGCCGAGATCGGCGTGCACTCCATCGCCTACGCCTTCCCGCAGGTAGCCGCGCATCACATCACCGGCTCTGTGCTTCTCTAAGAGTCTTGTTATAGGATTCCGATGTAAAGTAGTGGCTCTCAAGCTGCTACGATTGTACAGTTTTTTTTTTTTTGACTGACCATTTCTCTAGTCCCAAACTAAGCTTGTGCTTGTGCTATAGATACTAGGCGAACGGATAGACATACTTAAATACGTTTATAAACATCCATGACTCGAGTACAAATGTCCATATTTCGAAGTCAAAGTCAAAAATATCTTTATTTACGTAGGCCTCAAAAAAGCACTTGAAAAACGTCAAGTACTAGATACAAAATAGAACAATTTGAATCCATTACCGGTTCGGAATGTCGCATCTACCGAGAAGAAACCGGCAAGAAACTCGGTAGTTACTGTTTTCAATGCCAGATTGAATATAAAATCTTAATCTAAATGTTCATCACACGAAACATTTGCCCCTAGCGGGATTCGAATCCGCCACCCTCGGTTTAGTGGCCAGGGTCTCTGACCACTCGTCCATCTTATTAACATCTAAATTTCGACTTGCAGGTGAAGATAGTGACGTCAGCGCTTGATCCAGAAATCAACGAGAAGTTCTACGTGTTGCCCGGCATCGGCAACTTCGGCGACCGTTATTTCGGCACCGAACCCACCGACGACGAGTAGGACCGCACCGGACTGGATCGGACCGAACCGGACTGGGCTGGACCAGACCGGACAGGACCGGATCGGACTGGATGACCGGGTGACTGCAGTGCAGCGAGTGGCGTAGGTAGGGCGCTCTAGATCCATTTAAAGGCTATGGTAAATGTGGTGTGCTCTTGGATAATATTGGGAGAGGGGGTGCCTCATTTAGTACGGACATTTTGCAACAGATGACGTTGATGGAATTGGCATATACGCCAAACATTCTACATCATTGATGAAGTTATTCTCGCCACCAAATATATACAATAAATAGTCAGTCGGACCTTGGTTCACAATCACAAAACACCACGGCGAATAATCTTCCTCTTTTAGTACGACCATTATCTTCGTACGGAGGACTTGAGATGTTGACACCATTTCTAATTAATTCCGTAAAAGAAAGTATCCTAGTATGTCTTAAAACCTTATTGATTTTCAATTATATTGAGTCTAGGATTTTAAATTTTACAAAAACTGCTTAATACTTAGTCAGTTGACTACTAACTAGTGACGTCATATGTTGACAAGCCCATACAAAATCTATGAAGTGATTGCGTTTTGACAGATTTTAAAAAGTGTCTCAATTGACTTGCCAGTGCATCCCTATTGCTTGCCTCCCCTCGCTATGGCTCTGTTTGAGATAACACCATTACGGATCAGGTGTCACCCGGTAGCTACGCCACTGACCATGCACCATACGGGAAGCGAGATGTGTGTCACCCTAGTGTGAACTCCTCTGTAATATAGCTAGTGATTACGTCACTGGTATACGAACGTGAGGAAGTAACTATTACACGAGTGAGGAACTTCGCTGTAATTAGCGAGTTGAACTTGTTTGTAATACGATGAGAACGGGTTATACCAGTGAGGAACTTCCCTGTAATGTGGCTAGCGAGAGCGTTACTGTATTCAAGTTATGATCTTGGTTGTAATACGGCGAATAACAACTCTGTAATAATATACGTAGCCAGAACTTTGCAGTAATACGGTGAAAATTTCTCTGTATATAAATACTGTACAAAAAGCCAGTATTACAGCAAGTGAAAACTTGTAATACTGTGATGTTCCTTCACTGTAATACAAGGAAGGATATAGTAAACAGTGGCTGAACATATAGCTATATTACTATGACGGCTGTACTGCAGTAAGAGCATATATTTGGATCTTTGCAGGTGGCGAGATATATTCGTATTCAGAAACTTATACTTTCAATATACACAACATTAAAAATAAACGTGACTTTTACATAATGAATACAAACCATTAAGATATGATGTAACTATATGTATATATACATATAGCTTCCAAATACCTACACGTGAATATTATTTCGGCGCCTGCACACATCTATGGACGTAGATACTTACGCCATACGCACTTTGTATTTGAATAATAACATGTTTGAAGAGACATACACTTGCTCTTGTCAACTTCCATGAAACTCCAAAAAGCCTTGAAACTGACATGTCTGAAAATATGAAATAAAAATTAACTTAACAGATTATAGGCGATTTGTGCATCTTTCGTTGAGAAAATCTTATCTGCTTAAATATTTTATAAAATGTAAAAAAAAACCGTCTGAGAACTTCTCAACGAACGATTCTTAGTCGGAATCTGTATATATACATTGTCACTTGTATATAAGTGCCAACTTATATACAAATTATATATACAGCCTTATTTACGTGCAGGATGGCATGTACTTGTATGTGAATTACTCAATAAATTCGAGACCCAATTTTCTGGTTTGATGATCAAGTGTGTGTTCTTCTGCGTTGGCTCTAACTGTATTCCTATTTTCTATCATATAATTCATTAACGCATAGGCACTTTGCTATGGAATCGGGATTATGCTGTTTTTAGATCTTTCAAGTGATTACGAAAATGTTTGGTGTATATTTATTTTTGATGATTTTTACAACTTTTTAGGAGATATGGTTGAGACCTCGGGACTTGTTTATTAAACTAAATAATGAAATAGAATTTTGTTAATAAACAAGAAACGATCATGATCAATGGCATAATATGAAATACATAATATTTAAATTGATTCTGATTCTAAAATACAAAAATCGTTTTTTATATAACATTTTCATTGTACGCAATATATTTATTTTGATGAAATGACTTTTACAATAATTTTGTATTTTTTTTTTATATTTTGATTATATACTGAAATCTATCTCGTACTTGTATCCTCTTGGTTCAGACTAACCTCAAAACACTGTACGGGTTTACGTATCATGTATACCAATTTAAAAAAAATATTTCAGGGGAACTATTAGGGGAATTTTAAAAGTAAACTAGGAAAGATCTAAAAATGGTTACGTTGTATCGTCTCGATGCTTGTATTAATATCGTAAACAAGTCTAGTCCAAAACTAACATAAATTAAGTTACATTATACATCATTTGTCGACTGAACTGACATAATAATACAAACAATAACTTATAATTAATTTGATTGTTTAAAAAATACATGAATTTTTAAGTGTGCAATATTTAACAATTTTCTTCACAATAGTTCCTAGTAAACTTTAGGATGCTTGAAATAAACATTTTGAATGATATGAGTATATTAAAATAATAATTAAATTATTATTTATTTACCAACTAACGTCAAGATGGAGCCAAAGAGTAAGTTTGTTGCTAACCATCGATTTAAAAATTCGACTTCGATTTTGAATCGTAGTAAAGACTTAACGAAATGTAACTACGGTTCCATAGCAACTTGTTTGTTCTTAACGGCAGATAAGGGTGAGTCCACATTATGCTTATTATTATCAGCATAAGTGTTTGTAAACTAACAAGGTATTTTTTATGTTGCCTTACGTTTGATAGGAACTGTAACGGGATACTTCTGTCTCGTTCTGACATAGTTATGATACATTAAAAATCTGACTGTTAAATATAAAATAACTCCTTACTGTTTTATTTAATAAATTAAGCAGCATTATAGTATAGCAAATGTTAAGTAAAATAAAAATGTCGTGTAATGTGGGCCCAGCTTTTCTTAAATATATCGCAATACGCTTTCAAAGTATAAACGTGTAAAGGCTGTATGATTTGTGTAACGGTACATCTACGCATTGCATATATTTGTATATCAATATACTATATTATTGTAAACTCACTGGATAACATAGGGAAACGTGTTCCAAAAATGAACAATATTTTTACGCCAAATCAACGAAGGCGAGGTGTGCATGTATTTAAAGTGATTTTTTTACTGTTAAAACCGAAATTCTTATGATTAGTCCCTTTAATTCTTAACTTGATGTCTCTTTAATGTATACCACATAAAACGGCGTAAAATTAAAAGGATTATGATAACTATCCTTCAATAATATTGTGTTATCATAAAATATGATTTACTTACGTAAAAATATAAAGTATATAGTTAGACATACTTCTAATTCTCAATACTATCCAGTGAGTACCGAATGAAATCAACAAATATCCCATATAATATAACCATGGTGCTTTTACATTACGAAATTTACTACAATCAAGTGTTCCAATACTAGAATAGTGGTATATATGAAGCCGGCAACAGTCTTTATGAAGTTTTGTTTCCATTCCGACGCGACGCTGCCATTTTGATTTTTTGTCGTTCCTTTTTTTTTATTTTCAGTATTAGGAACTAATTTATCAAGTATCTGAGTAAGAATGCATTGGGCGGTCCGTGGAATGAGTCTTGAAGTCAAATTAAAAAACTATTTTTTATGTAAATGTCGAATGCAAAAATATTTTATCACTAAAAAATATATAACATATCATAATATGTTCTGATTGGTCCAAAAAAAGGCGGGCTGGCTCGCGTTTATGGGCTTGGCTTCTAAGTAGCTCTTATTCCGACTCTTAAAATAGGTACTTGTATTTCTCTTACAAGACCTATGTACACTTTAAGTGACTTCAAGACTCGTTTTAAGAAAGATGCCTCTTAACTTTGTCTGTATACGAACAAACTTTGACGTTATTAGTCACAGATAAAGTTGACATTTGTATTCCTCGTAACCAGTTGTAAGGTATGTGCATTTTACTCAAGTCCTTGAGAGCCTAAACGGCCATTGACTTAAATGAATTTTCTGTGTTACTTTAATTATGTATATATTAGACAATCGGCATGAAATTAATACTTAATAAATTATTAGACGCCTCGCGTTTGTGAGACTTGAAATACAAAATTATGATATTAATTTAGATTTAATTTTACATTTTAGCTATTTATTTCGCAGTATTCGAGTACTGTTTTAGATTTTTAAGTTCTTTCTCAATACTTAATAATGTGCTTAAATTGTTATAGTCGACTGATCGAGGCACAGAAACCTATTTGCTATTGCTAGATGTTAGTGCATTTTGGATCTTATCGTTTAGATAGAAAGGTTTATATTTCTGCACACATAATAGTATTGTATATATGTATGTTTATTATACTATACAGTAATAATGAAATCGTGAATTTGAACGCAGTTATGTATATAATGAGCAGCTCAGCTACCATTTCGGTGTGTCATATTATAAATGTTAGATTATATGCAATACGGTAAAATGTTATATTTTTACGCAATTTTCTTCCAGAGAAATAATGAATTCTTATAGCGAATGGGGAATTCTATAGAAATTATTTTATATTCTCTCATTGGGAACAAATAACTTTGTTGTTTCAGTGAAAAGTGGTATGATTCAAGCTATATCGGCTTTTTTTACATAAGTTAATACTTGATTTAAGTTAAGTCTAAAATTCCCAAATACTGCATAACGACTATAAAATTGGGATTTTGTGCCTGTTCATTACAAGAAATAAAGCCGATTGTCAAAACATTCAAGTCAAACAAATTGTCAGGAAGCCATTTTTCGCCGATATTACTTAATTATTTGATGAACATTAAAAAAAATTACATATTGTACAGTCGATGTTGAAATTCTATAATAATTAACTACAATGAAATGAAATTATTTATTTCTGCAAATGGATTCATAACAAATTCTTTAGCACGTCCGATATTTTGTACCCTACCAGCACATCGACGTGAGTGGCCTGCTCAGAAGAGGTGCCGCAACAAACTCAGCCAGATAGCATTTTTTTAATTATTTTTTTTTTACTTAACTCAAATACAGCATAAACATTATATATAAAAAAGAGATTTCACTGTATTTGCGAGCAGAAAACCATGTCCAAACATTTTTATCATTCAGGTAATCTTCTATTTTGTAATAACCATTTGCTATTAAATGTGATTTAACATAAAACTTAAACTTATGCATAGGCAATTCAATAATATGTTGAGGCAATTTATTAAACAATTTTACGCTTAATAATTAATAGAAACATGAGCCCCATAAGTTCTAATCGATAAACATGAAGATACATGACAGTTCCACATGACACTTCATGACATGACACTTCCACTCGAGCGAGGGGTTCCGCGGGGTTTAGTGAGTATACCCCCACCACACCACCTTTAGCCGGAAAGTGGGCCTCCGACTCAGAGGCCCCTGGGAGCCGCACACACCACTCTGTCCCCCCGGGCAGGGTGAAAGTGCGTCACGCATTCCCCGTGTAATAAAAAAAAGGTGTAAGACGTATTATTAGTCTCAGTATTTCATAACAATGTTACAAAAAGCGTTTTACGTAATTTATTTTAACATTTTTAACATCGACCGTGCAATATTTTATATCTGCAGCTAATATCGTCTTCTGCGTTTAAACGACTGTTACTACGTGTGTTTACGTACGTATTATTGCACAATGTGTGTGTGTACAATGTATCTAAACTGTAGGCGAAATTGTATAGGTGTAAGTCGCTGTGAATATATAAAAAATACAAAAAAAGTTAACATAAACTGAATAATAAGATGCAAATAAAGTAAATGAGAATTATTCAATAAGACTTTTATTTAAATACATGTTTTTGAATACAACTTGATTTTAAGGAAGGTAGATAAAATAATTTTAGTACTATATCTGTTTTTTTTGAAAAATTAAGACTTTAATTTTGAGAAGTTAATAGTTTATGGTTCTATGAAATAATTTAACATATATTATCTAATATATTAAATACATTACATGTTTTATTTAGTCAAATTTATTATGTAATTAACACTTGTTTTACGAATGGAGGATATGTATGATTACAATAATAATTGTAATTAAATTTTATTTCATAAATATTAAAGCAATCTAAAAAAATATCTCCTTAAATCATTCGGTCCATACATATTTGCATTAACTATGTAATAAATAACTATTCTACTAATATTCTACTTGACTGTAGATTTGATAATATTTTCAAACAAATACAATATCTACAGATTAGTATTTCATGGATCCTATGAAAACTATTATTTACGGAGTAGCACATTCCAGACGTCACATGCCCAAATCAAGTGATTATTGGTGAGTAATCATGATACAAGTCGCTTCATGCGCGATGCATGTCCCAAAAGCGAAATATTTCAATATTTTTCATGTAGTTTCACCTATAGATGTAGGTACTGAATAAACTTATTAGATTTTTTTGTTTTTTTTATTTTACATTCAAAACGACATCAACTTGGCACATTAAAAATGTAAAGTTACTTAACGTCGATGATAGCGCAATACTGCGTAACTAACACTTCATCATAAAGACTAACTTTGACTTGACTAACATTGAAAGTTAGGCCCTACTTAAGACCAATACACGGTATTACATCACAGATGACAAATGGATCAAACGTTATAACAAATGAACCACGCGTTCCCTCCACCTAATCTGGTTTAACTCTTGTTCGGTCGGGCTAATGTCGAGCTAAGGCCAGCTCGCGCGTCACATGTGCTCGGCGGAGTCCAGGAGCCGCTGCAGCATCAGCTCCTCGCTCTCCACGCGCGAAGACTCGCCGTACTGGCTCTGGTTCTTTCTGGAATAGTGGCGATAGTTAAATGAAATGAATAGACAACACTCATTTGCAACACAAGTAAGCAATAAATTAAGTGTATCTAAATATTTAGTGATATAAAAAATCTTACTTGAAATAGTCCTCGCACTCCTCCATAGTGACGTCAGCGCTCACCAGCCGAGAGCCAAACCCGCTGTAGTAGGAGGCGTACCGTTGCTGCGAAAAATTAATATTTTTATATGTTCGGTGTGATAACTAAATTTAAAATACATAGAATTCAGATATTCAGTGCCCGGGAGATCAGTTTCCGAGCAATATTATTATCAACGAAGTATTCTTGAAAACATTTCGGACTCCAAAGATAATAAGTGTCCAACATTTTTCTTTAAATGGCAATAGTTGTATAATTTTCATGGATTGTAATGCGAGTTGGTAAACCTTTGGTTTCGTCACAAGATCGCGGCGACAACCAGGGCCGGATCTACTAAAGAAGCTTTTTGGGCTGCAGTCCAGGAACCCGTGCGTAAAAAGGTCCCCGTTGAAAACAATACACATATCTATCTAATGAACAGAACGAAGGTCACTAGTAGAACTAAAAAGAAATCTATTTTAGTCCCCTAAGTAGGATTAGCCCGGGGCACCCCACATTCAAGATCCGCCCCTGGCGACAGCGATTCAACTTTAGCTTTTCCTTAACGTTCATCCTACGTCGGCTGCTTCATCTTCGTTTCAAAATTAGTTTTTTAGGTTACACACTGGTCATAGTTTACCTGGGCATGCTTGGAGAAGGTCTGGTCGGCCAGCAGCGCGGCGGCGCGGCGCAGCGCGGCGGCGAGCGCGTCGGCGCGGCGCACGTGGCGCGCCGCCAGCGCGCGCGCCTCGCACGCGCCGCCGCGCGCCGCCGCGCACCAGCCGCCCGGGGGGGGGGAGCCCTGCCGACATTATTATAGGTGCTTAATCAGAATCAACTTAAACAATACTCGTCGGTTTACGGAATCTGGTAAATAGGTAAGTGTACCTACATTGAAATTTGCCGATGCAACCTTCGATAGGAGAACTAGACGAATTAAATGATGGATCCCATCAAAAACAATACTTGTCAAAAAAAACAAGTCTCGCAACTCAGTTGTTCTACGGTAAAAAGTGGTGAGATCCATGTAATACCAAGTCGGTTATTAATATATTCAGTCTCTACTTAAGTGACTTTCTGTCTTAATACGTCCAGTCCCTAAGACCACGATCGTGGTCCATAACAATTGAAAATCAATTGTGTCTGGAATTCGTACTCGAAGTAAATTATTTAGTGCGATGGCCAAGTCAATATATTTATATCAAACATTAAAGATTTTTAATATTGATATGCGTCACTATAAGATGCTGTTAATTATTACGTAACAACTAAATGCTTCGAGTACGGAGATTACGAGACGATAAATTATGCTTCTTGGTCTGTTGTATTCACAAATTGAGGATTCCTGCGCTTTAACACTTCCAAAGTTGACATTAATTAGATGTAAACCGCCCAGACTTGTAACTGTAAGACTTGTAATTGCGGAATGAATTCGCATGACGGGAATACACATTTTTTGCTCGATTTGGCAGGGGCACTACCGTGCACCTATATTTATATGGGATTACAAAGTTATTTAAGCAGTTATGTATCTAGAAAACTGGACCGAAATTGAAAAATTTTACTCGACTTGGCGGTGGCACTACCGTGCGCCTTTATATTTATATGGTATTACAAAGTTATTTAAGTAAGTAGTTAAATTAAATATTTATAAAACTGGACCGAAATTGAAAAATTTTGCTAGACTTGGCGGTTGCACTACCGTGCCCCCAAATATTTAAGTTTTTTCTTAGTTCATACAACAAACACTACTTATATTCCAAATTTGAAGCTTCTAGGTCTGCTAGAAGTGCCTTAGAATTTTGATGATCGGTGAGTCAGTCAGTGAGTGACAAAATTAAGAAACCTTGACCCATTATAATTCTTAAACTACTGGTTCAAATTAAATGAAATTTGAAATACACCGTGTCTTTACAATGCCTGCATGGTTACTGAAAATTAAGTCTTCTAGTTTTATCCACAACGAAGTTACAGGGGGTCGAAAATGGCCTAAATTGCTTCGAGAAAAGGATGGTACGGCCGTGCCGCTTTTTTGCTCGACTTGGCGGGGGCACTGCCGTGCCCCCAGATTTGTCGCAGGCAATTTAATTAATTTAATTACCTAGGTACTACCTAACCTGACCTAAACTAAATACTTGCAGCATACTATATAATGACCGCAATATAGATACATTTTGCCTTCGGCATTCGCGAGCGTTTTTAAACTGACGACGCCGTATGTAAACGGCGAAATCACAAATTGCCTACGACAGATAAACATATAACAGATAGTTACCTGAATTTGCAAGTTTCTCACTGTCGAGCAATTGCTGCATATGATCAAAAATTTTGTAATGGACGCGCCCAAATTAGTCATCTTTTAATTCTAATAAAGAATTGAATTCGTTTATTCAAATTATTTGTCGTTACGTTAAATTTTACGTTAAATCACATTATTTGACTAATTGGTGAACGTGGATTACCTGATCAAGGATGTACTTCATCGTGAGCGTGAGGGTCCTGCTATCGTGCAGGTCCTCATCATTCGTAATCATCACGCCGCCCAGCATGTTGTATCTGGAACATTAAGAAAATTATTCTCATTACGAGCTCATTACAAGTAGGTACTGTAATGTAATAAAAGGCATAAATCCACAGACTCCAATTGGAGAGCCGTAGCTCGTCGTGACACCATATGCCATGCCCGCTATGATGCCATCGAAACAAACCATTGCGTTCTATTAACGTTCCTTCCTTGTTGAAAAGAGTAACTACCGAGTTTCTTGTCGGTTTCTTCTCGGTAGAAGCAACATTCCGAAGCGGTGGTAAATTCATTTTATTAGTTAATTATCTTGTTGAATTCACGATTTATTAGTGTTTGTTTCAAACCTATATAAATAAACAGTATTTTGACTTTGACTTGACTTTAACAGTTGGAAAAAAGGAAGGAAGAAGACGACGATCCAGAAACCTCGAGACTGGACAATCAAGGTTTAAATCATAAAGATTTCAAGCTCTCAAATCTCAAAATGCATATCCCTCTGCACCCCCAATCCCATCCCCCCACTCACACAGTGGCCATGAGCGCGTGGTGTCCCGGCGGCGCGCACACGCGGTAGTGCCGCTCCAGGCTGTGGCTGCGCAGCAGGTGCAGGCAGCTGGTCACGTCCCACACGTAGCTGCGCGCAGCTGCATCGTCGCTCCTGCGCCCTGACTGCCACGGGTACGGCATCAGGAGCAGCTGGCACCTGCAATAAGGAGTTAGATGTGACACTTTTGACTGGCCCGATGGCGCAAGTCACTTCGTGCCCCAACCCGAATGACCTTGATTTGACATTCTGTAACTGACCTGTAATTCAGCCTGTCCTTATACTCGGCAGTAATCTTCAACAGCTTCGCGAACAGCTTGACCTCCCTCGCCGCGTCAGCGAGGGGGGCGACGGTCTCCCAGGGCGCCAGCAGCACGCTCTCGGCGGCCAGGCGCGCCGCCGCCTCCACGCAGCGCTTCACCTGGCACGCCGCCGCGGCGAACGTGCTGGCCTCTGTGCTGGTCAGCGCGCCGTTGGCGTATCTGGATATTAAACGGCATGGCAGCAACGTGTAATGAACATGGACATTTGTACTCGAGTCATGGATGTTTATAAACGTATTTAAATATATCTGTCCGTTCACCTAGTATCCATAAGACAAGCTTATAGATTAGTTTGGAACTAGAGAATTGTGTGAGAAAGTCCGGAGAATTTATTTATTAATACGAAGAAACCCCTATGTTCCTATAAGCGCCCGACCTATCAGACAGTCATATAGAACAGTAAAAAAGACTCCTCCTACCTTGGATGCGAGCGCAGATCAGGCGCGATCCACAGCAGCTTGAGATGCGTCCGCTGCGCCAACTCCTGGACGTACTCCAGCACCTCGTCCCAGTGCTGGCGGCCCTCGTCCCAGCTGTCGCCGCTCGGGACCAGGTCTGAGTCAAACGCCGTCCAGTATTTGATGCCCAGCTTGCCGCAAAAGTCGAACAGCGCCTGAGGATTAAATTGGAATGACTAAAAATAGATCGAGAATTACTGAATAAAATAAAATAGCAGCTAACGTGGAACATAGTATGTAAGTTAATTTAAAAAAAAAAACATGATAGTTATTAGTAGGTAAGTACTTTTGTAAATGTCAAAAAACATTATTAACATAGTCCTCTCTTAAACAAATGGGTATGTTTTCATATGAATTTTAAATACAATAAGATACATACCTTAATGCAGCGCTTGTAGTTCTCGACGGTGTTGGAGCCGTCGTCCCAGGGCCGGTGCGGCGAGCGGAGGTGGACCTCGGAGCCTGCATGTTATATTTTAATAATGATAGAAAATTAAATATTATAAATAATAAATAAATAACTCTAACACAGCCCATTGTCCCATGTTGGTTTGAGAGTTAAAAATAATGTGCCAACTGTGGTTCTTGTCTAGCATGTCGTACAAGGCGACTAATGGTATATAGGTTTTTGGGCATTTGATTGTTTAGGCGACGAGCTAGCCACTTGTTTTGTTTTTGGCTGAACGTGGTTAAAGAGGCCTGTTGCCCCTTTGACTCTGCCTCCCCTTTCGGGGATTATGGCCGTGATGTTATGTTTTGTTGTTTTGTTTATAAATAAATAATAAATATCTGACGACATCACAATATTTTTTTTATGTTCAAAGTTTTTTTATGGTCAATGAGGTCAAAAATAAAATCTTCACAAGGGAGTATAGCTAAGACGTATGCTCTTATCATTCTCTTTGATCCATCAAAATGCTAACGTTTTCATGGCTCCTGAAAACGAAGCAACGATTACTTTGATAAGTCACAGTTACGATATCTGGTTCATAAAAACATCATTCCACTAACCCAGTGTTTTTCAACCTGTGGGTCGCGACCCCAGAGGGTCGCTGAGCCATACACGGGGTATCGCTGCCAATGGGGAAAACAGCAAAGTTCTACACACTACTAGTGAGAAACTGTTTTCTGTCTATGACCCAGGGGGTCGCTAAAATTTTTAAAACCTGTTAGGGGGTCGCGTATTTAAAAAAGGTTGAAAAACACTGCACTGACCCGTATTTCTGAAGTCGGCCAGGCTGACGCTGTACTTGAGCCAGTCGTCGGGCGCGCGCGCGTGCACGCGCTCGCCGCCGTAGTGGCGGAACGCGCCCAGCGCGCCCGCGCCTGCCATGCTGCTGTACTCCACCTTGTCTAAGCCTGCGTGTACGCACAGACAATTATGGGGTTTGAATCGGTGGAAGGGTAAACATTTAAGAGTAATAGGACCTTGAATTATTAGCGAGTCACTCCGACACAAGTATCTTATTACTTTCTGGAGATGTCTCATTGCACTGTATTTATTTTTATTGAGCAATAAAGAGCATTTTTATTAATATTTATTTTTTTACCTTGCGTAGGGCAATAGACAATTACTTAGAGTTAATTTGACTCAGAACAAGAGTAAAGCTAGAAGGGAAATGGTTTCATGACCCACTCCCTTCCCCTTTGACTCTGGGCAAGTCCGTACCCTGAAGGTCGTGGGATGGCCCACAATCCAGAACTACTTTAAGGATGACTACTAATACTTACTTTTAAATTTTTGGCTGATTTAGGTATTGTTGTAATGGTATTTGAGCCGTGGTCTGATTAATTCTTTACCCATGTCTGTTATAGGTACTACCTACATTTTCAGCGTAAAAGGATCTTTTTCTTAACTTTCGCTAAGTTTCCCCCAAAAGCAGGGTAAAATTTAAGACCTGATTTAGAGTCAGCCCGTGGGTAACTGTAATTCCACATAAATAGGAGGTAGTTAAGGTAAACGCACCAATAATGGACACTTTAGTGTGAAAAATTTAGAATTTCAGAAATGTCACTTTGTCTGTGCAAGTTTGAACACAAAATGTGGTAATAATAAGAAGTTTTGTCTTTATTCTATACGTCTACTGTATTTAATGTAAGATACTTTAATTAGTTTTGATAAAATTAATAAATTAAAACTCATATTTTTTTCTCCAGTAATGGACAGGGAAAATCCAGTTATGGACACCCAGTAATAAACAAGAACCTTATATGGACACCCAGTAATAAACAAGAACCTTATATGGACACTCAGTTATAAATTAAAATGTAGGGTATTAAATTTGGATAGTACATTTATTTATTAACAGCTGGCCACGCCTATCACAGGACGTGGTCGTGTTGCCCCAGGCCGTCGCCTTGGCGTTAAAAAGGCCAGCCACCAAAATCTCGCGAAAAGAAAGCCGACCCACCGTTGCCGAAACGGAGGCAAGAAAATTCTCAAAATCCTGCAGGGATCTGCTGGGGGCGAACTAAACACCAATTATTGTTAGCTCCCCCCCCCCCCCCCCCCAGTTGATGGCAACATGTAACGTACCCCTTTCCACAAGCGAAAGGGAGGGAGAGTCGCTCGACGCCCGCCGAATAACAGCCACTGAGCCACCCATCCAGTGATCGGGGATGAAGTATGGCTCAGCGACCACCGCAACGTCTGTCAACCACTCGGCCATTGCCTGGGACAGCATGTCCTGGGCAGACCTGCAGTGGTAGACGTTCGTCTGTAGTAAATTGCAGTGACCTAGGCATTGTCAGTCACTGCAATCTCCATTGCCGACACTTCGGCTGGTGCGGGCTGGATCGGTGCCCGCAGCTTGCCCTTCTAGGTGGGAGGGACGCAGTTTTTCCCTCCCATAATATGGCCCGCAGACCTCCCGCTTTCCGCGCAGACAGCGCAGTGGCTTTTTGGCTGCATGTTGTTATTTTGTGCACCGGCTGGTCACACTTATTTTTTGTGGCCTCGATACTTTCACTCCTTCTGGGACAGCTGCCAGCTCCGCACTCTTGGCACCCGGAAACTCGAACTTCCGGGCGCCTGTCTGAGTCGCACGACAGCGGGCAGGGCCAAGCTCGGTGGTGTCCCTTTTTGCCCTGGCTGTGCACAGGACCGATTCATAAGTGGCCCCCTGTTGCTGGGTCTCCGCAGTGATGGTCACTATCACTGCGGCGGATTTTGGGGAGACCAGTCTCAACTTGGGGGTCTTTGGCTTCAGGGGCTGCGGTTTGTGCCGGAGGCATGGGCTTAGAGGCCTTCTTCTTCGCCGGAGTGGGGGCGGGGGCTGGGGCAGAAGATTTTTGCCCTTGCCCTTTCCCTTTCGCACGACTGTTGACCACCCCTCATTGGCGGGGGTGTTGGACGGTAGCAGGGGTCCTCGTTTAGTGGGGTCGCTGGACTTGGCTCCTTAGGTGGTGAGGACCCTGGTGTTGACGTCGGGATAGACGCTCCTGACGTCTTGGGCGCCTTTTTTCCCCGTTGTGTTTTGGGGGTTCGGGAACCTTAAGCCGCTTTAGTACGACGACCGGCTGTTTATTGCGGTCCGCCGCAAGTGGCGCCCGAATACGCTTCTCCAGGTTCAGTCGGTCCTCGATGCCTTCGAAGAGGGCTCTTGTGAAGGCCCTCTCCTCCATACTGAATTTATTTAGTATTGCCACCACGTCTGTGGGGGCACTCTGCGACGCAGGACTCCTTTGTGTCGCTGGAGTCAAATCGACCACCTCCATGGGCGAAGGCGCCGAAGATGAAGATATTGGTGCTTTATCATCCCTTGCAAAAGAGGCCCGAAGCACTGCGACCTCTCTTTTGAGCTCGTTCAGCTCAGACTGCAGGCCGGTGTTGGTAGCCTGCAGCCAGACTGTCTCTTCCGAAGCTTGACGCCTGGATAACTTCTCAAAAACTGCCTTCAGATTTGTAGCCCTGTTTTTGAACTCCTTCTGGTATGTTCCCTTCAAATTTGAGGATTTGGACGCCAACAAAATGATTTCATCGGCGTCCTGGTCCGCCACTTTCTGTAGTTCGGCTACAGAGAAGCTCTCGTAATCTGGAGTGAGAGCAACTCCATAGCCAGCCTTCGCACGTGCAGCCCGGGCCAATCGCTCCCTTGTCTGCATTTGCTCCTCTAGGTGGAGTCGCAGCTTTTCTTTTCTCTCATCATTGAGTTATCGCTGCATCTCTGCACGTCCAACATAGTGGGCCGTGGTGGCTGGGCGACCGCGGCCTATATAATATTAAAAGATTTGTTATTTTTTACTTTTTAGTCCATAATTGGATTTCTATGGAATACCCAATAATGGACACACACGTCCATTACTGGTAGGTATCAAAATTTTTACATTTCTCAACTAGCTTTTAATAAAGAATATTAAAAAAAGAGAAATCAATTCAAAATATTAATAAAGAATAAAAAAAAATATTTTGGACATTTGTTCATTATTGCAACTATTCAACTTCGGAATACCAGTAATAAACATTAGCAAAATAACCTAAACCATAACCTCTCAGGAGTAACAGCATAGTACGTTTTTACATTTGTTTCATAGTTAACCGAACCAAGAAAACAAACTGGGTTTCACATAAAACAATAACAAATTGAAAAGACAAATGTTCACCTACCTCACTAACAACTTTCGTTACAAAATCCACTGATTTGTTATTCCAATGACACGAGCATACAATATCTTATGCCATTTTGTAATTAACGAAGTTAAGGGAATGAAACGTCAAACATTGACAGCCAGATGACTTTTTTTTATGGTAAAATGTTCCCACTATAACAAAATTGATTATTTTCCTTATTTTATCAATTTTTTTTTTTTTTGTCCATTACAGGCTCCTTGTCCATCACAGGGGTATTTACCTTATATATTTTTAAACGACTTAAAAAAAATGGAGGTTCTCAAATCGACTGTTTTTTTTTTTATAAAGTTCGGTTTTAATAACACTCATCTAATTTGTAACTGCCTAATTTAAAAAAAAATTCAGTAGATATAGGTACATACATACCTATAGTTCTGCAAGTTTTCATTACCAAAAAATCTCACCTTGAAAATAGTCGACATTCTCCCCCGGCCTCACCTCCCGGACCTTCTGCCTCTTGACCTGGCTGTACGCCGACATCCCGCCCTCGTCTGACCGACTGACCGACTAGCCGACTGTCGGGAGCGCTTATATAACGTCGGCTGAAAGGGCGCGCCGGACCGTGCGGCCCTTTGTGACAAACTGGTGTTACGTTGTGGTTTAGTGGGACTTGTTGCATCTATAGAATATGATATGTTTAAAGACACGACTTCTTTTTATGATGTTGGTTGTATTTTGTTTCATTTTTTAAACAATAGAGGGCCGTTTGCTTAGACTGCACAGTCCAAGATTTAAATATAGATCATGTCTCAGCCCGGACCTAAAGAAAAGATTCTACGAAAATTAATTATCTTTATAGCATGTTTCGGTAGCATTTCGTTACTCATTACTTTGTTAATTAATATACTTATATATAAAAGGATAAAATATAGCCTATGTTACTTCCGGATAATGTAACTTTCCAATGGTGAAAGAATTTTTGAAATCGGCACAGTAGTTTTTGAGTTTATTCATTACAAACATACACACACGCAAAAATACAAAAATACAAATCATTCCTCTTTAAAATATTACTATACTTAAATATTTTTACTCTCTGGATGACACCCTATTATGAGGCACCTAACTGACACATTTACAAATTTAATCACGTAATTATTAAAGTTTCTGATGAAAAAGTAGCCAAAAATAAAACACAACAGCACTTACACAAACTATATTAACATACAATTACAAAAACAACCAGATCAACCTAAATAGTGCTGCACATAGCAACACCAGAATCGGGATCGGCACTTTCCGATCGCTCCTCTGTCCATAGACACCAGACACCTCTCCCTTCTTCAACGGTTCAACCAACCCGGGCATTTTGGGTTTGTCTATAGGTTCGCCCATCATGGAGAATTTGGTTGCGCTCGTGATTTTCACGGTGAGCATCTTCCCCATGTATTTGTCCACTTTGGGTACTAAGACTTGTTCGTAGAACTCATTGTGTGAAACAAAGTAGTTTCTGTCGTGGGAGACGTCGGTGACCAGCACCTCGTAGACCTGGCCCACGCGGTCTCGGTACGGCTCGTAGGAGCGGAACAGCTCTGAGAGCTGTTTGGTGCGCTTCTTGACTTCTTGGCCGGGGACCTGTGGGGTGGGTAGTAGAAGGATAGATTATATTGCTAACGAACGACTTATGTTTACACAATGGATTTTCTATTAATCAGAATAGGTAGCTGATTATGGGCCTTGGACCAAAAAGGAGCCCTGAGAGAAAATGCTTGGAAAGGTACATGGGACGTAGGTTACTTGCCGATGAGATACTACGCTCTAACTAGCGCGCCTATTGGAGGCAATTATTATAAAAAGCCCAGTAAGAAAATGATACCCGACTTGCATATAACTTACGTATATAAATAGAATTAAATATGTACATACATACATACATAACATCACGCCTATAATCCCCGAAGGGGTAGGCAGAGTCAAAAGAGACAGCAGGCCCCTTTAACCACATTCAGCCAAACATGGGCTGGGCTGGATGAGATGGAAAATTGTGAAAAAGTAGTGACAAGTGGCTAGCTCGTCGCCTACACAATCACATACCCACAACCGCATATATCATTAGTCGCCTTTTACGACATGCTAGGCAAGAAAATAGTTGGCATAATCTTTTCAAGTGCCAGACCAACACGGGACTAAATAAATATGTACCTATTATTAAATTAAATTGGGATGTTGACTGGCTAGTCAATTGAGATACTTTTTAAGAGCTGTCAAACGAAATCACTTCATAGATTTTGTATGGGCTTGTCAACGTGTGACGTCACTAGTTTGTATAGTCAACTGACTTAATATTAAGCAGTTTTTCTAAAATTTAAATTCTTAAGACTCAATATCATACAAAATCAATAAAGCTTAACAGCATACTACAATACTTTCCTTTTCAGAATTGATATTTTAAAATTAAAATAAATGGTGTCAACATCCCAACTATTAGATTTTTTCCCGGAACTACCCAAAAACCAACATATCCGTCCTCTGGTCTGGTCGGATCAGTCCTGATCATAAGTAAACAATGATCATCCGTATTCATATCCGCCGTTTTAAACACTAGTAATCTGTATCCGTATTTGCGGACACTACTTTTACTAAAGGTCCGGCACACCACTAGACATAACAAGAGTAGTGTTTGATGTTTAATGGCGTATTCGGTAGTGACCCTGCCCCATGAGTTGTGGGTTCGATCCCCACCCAGGACAAACATTCGTGTGAAGAATCCTTGTGTTTGCTCTGTGTCTGGGTGTTAATACCCAATATTTAAGTATATATTTGTAATACCACTGTTGATTCTGATATCCGATCAGATAGTCAGATCAATGTATGTGATGTAGTCGGATATTTATTATTTACCCTTTGCATCTTGGCGGCCGGCGTCCCGGGCCTCGGAAAGAACTGGTTGATGAAGAGCGACGGGAAGCGGTACTTGTCGCAGAGCGCCATCGTGTCCGCGAAGTCCGCCTCCGTCTCCGTCGGGAAACCGCAGATGATGTCCGTGGCGATCGTCATGCCCGGCACCCTGAAATGGGTAATTTACCAAAAATGTTCGCGTTAACAGTGAGCGATGGCAGCGCAATGGTAAAGACATGCGCCCCGTAGCTGAGAGGTGCGGATTCAAACCCGGGCACGTACCCAGTGGCGCAGCAAGGTGACCAAGGGCAAAGAAACTGGGGCCTCTGTTCAGATTACATCAATATTCATGGACATCAAAATCAAAGCTCAATCATTCAATCAAATAATTTGTTTTCCTAGTGGAGCGTATAATCAGTTTATAAGGCCCCCCTGAGCTTGGAGGCCCCGGGGCTGCCCCGCCTTGCCCCTGAGTAGCTACGCCACTGCACGTACCATTGGATTTTTCAAATCTAAGTACATATGTACATAAACCTGTTCAGATCGGCGGATAGGCAGATCGGCAGTCGCTTCAATGTAATTACCAGACCCACTAAATGCTGGATCATGGTCTAAACCAAAGGTTCCCAACGGGGGCGGTACCGCCCCCTAGTGGGCGCTGGGGATTTCCTAGGGGTGGTAGCCGGCCCAAACGCAAATGGGGGCGTTATGACAGTTCAGGGAGCGGTCGCGGCGTACTACCTAATTAGAAATGTAACATAATAAAATATCGCCTCTATTTTTAGAAAAATACATTGTATGTAGCCGTCCAATATACTTATCCCTCAGCCACCACCACTAATTGCACGATTACAAATTTAATTTGTAAGTATTAATACATAATGATATACAGACATATAAAATTGGTATATTATTTTAGGGGGGCGTTGGATGTCTCTTTTCTTATAAAGGGGGCCGTAATCCAAACATGGTTGGAAACCTATGGTCTAAACAGCCCCCAGTTTGCGTTAACAGTGATTCAGGCACCGGCTCTTTGATAACTAGCGTGTTAACTTGCGGTGTAACGTGAAGTGATCGTTTTTTCGCGATGACAATGGCAATACAACGAACTAAACCATTTGACCATTCCAACTTCAATGTCCGATCCGTCCGTTAATATCACAATAAATATCATCTTCCTAGCGTTGTCTCTTGCTTACTTGGAGTATGCTTGAAGTTCGTGAAATTTGCAAGTCTGATGTAGGCGCTTAGCCAAATGCGCGCCAGCGATTCCATAACGAACTTCGCTAACGCTCGTATCGCGCCACAAACTTGTTTACTAAGAACTCATAGTGCGGAACTCGGAGTTAGTCTCGATTTGTCCACCAATAAGTCTGTGTCGCGATAGGAGCATTAGCGAAGTTCGTTAAGGAACCGCTCGCGCGCATTTGGCTAAGCAATCTTGTCTCATTCACATTGAAGCGACTGCTTATGTGACCTTAGCAATCTTAGATAGGAGATCCAGGCAAGTGGAATGATGGATACAAATATATACATACATACATACATACATACACACATATATAATATCACGCCCATAATCCCCGAAGAGGTAGGCAGAGTCAAAGAGGCAGCAGGCCCCTTTAACCACATTCAGCCAGAAACAAAACTGGGCTGGGTTAGATGGAAAATGGTTAAAAAGTAGTGACAAGTGGCTTGTCGCTTACACAATCACACACCCAAAACCCGATATACCATTAGTCGCCTTTTACGACATGCTAGGCAAGAACCACAGTTGGCACATTCTTTTTAAGTCCCAGACCAACATGGGACTTTAGATATATAAGGAAGGGTAATTTACTTCTCCCGCAGGTAGTCGACGACGCGCTCGAAGTCTGCGCGCGCGTACTCGCGCTTCATGTCGGCCAGCACCTGGTCGCTGCCCGACTGCACCGGCACGTGCAGGAACCTGACACAAGCGGGACCACTTTCATATGTCGGACTTCGGAGATGAAGACTTTCATCCCACTTCTGATGTCGAAGATGTAGTCTCTATCCATGGACTAATAAATTAAATAATAATAATTACTAGATAATTCAATAAATTCTCCGGACTGACACACCAATTCCCTAGCTCCAAACTAAGCTTTTTTATAAGCGTGTGGTATGGCAAATTAGTCGCCTTTTACGACATGCCAGGCAAAAACCACAGTTGGCCCATTCGTTTTTAGTCCCCGACCAACATGGGACTGGTGTCTTACTTGTAAACCCTGGGGTGGTGCATGATATCGGCCACGTCGGGCAGATGCTCGAGGATGTAGGGCGGGTTGGTCATGCCGAGCCGCAGCCGGCATCCCTCCGGGATCACCCCCACCAGCCGCCGCAGCAGCTCCGGGAGCGAGGTGCCGATGTCGCGGCCGTACGTGCCTTGGAATATAAATAATCTGTACTGATATTATAAAGAGGAAAGATTAGATTGTTTTTTTTGCATTGCATAGGCTCCGAGGCTACTGGACGAATTTGAATAATTCTTTCACCAATAGAAATTTTATCAGCGAGTAACATAGGCTATATTTTATCCCCGTATTCCTACAGGAACGAGAACTACGCGGGTGAAACCGCGGGGTGCTAGTAAATAAATAAAACAGTTGAGTCACTCAATAAATCAGTCAGACAGTCAATTGGTGAACGAGTCAGACAGCTGGTCAGCAAATAAGCTCGAAAATAACTAAATAAATTAGTCAGTCAGTAAACTAGTCAGTATGGTAGTCAATAAATCAGAATGAGAGTCAGACAGTCGGCCAATCAGTTAATTAGCTAGACATTAAGTCAGGTCAGCATTTTTTAAATATATATTTTTTTTCTATATCATTAAGTTCCATTTCTTTTTAAAACACTCACCAGTATCCTCACTCGTCAGCCAAATCTCAACCACACCCTCCTTAAAGGACTGCCTCGCCCTCTCCACAATCTCCTCCGGGGGGTAGCTGCCCAGCTCCCCCCTGGCATGCTTGGTCTTGCAGTACGTGCACTGGTTGAGGCAGCCGGTGTTGATGGGGATGATCTCGACGAGAGGGTTCTTGCGCACTTTGGGCAGGAGGAGGGAAGCGCCGCCCGCCTTGCGACCCTCTTCCGTTTTCCTTTGCCCGAATAGGCGGACTGTGTGACCTGTAATTAAGAAAAATACTGTAAGTTAGTACTCTAGATACTCCGATCTAGGCCTGGTAAACATAGAATCACACTAATATGATAAAGGCGAAAGTTTGTGTGTGTGTGTGTGTATGTTTGTTACTTTTTCACGCAAAAACTGCTGAACGGATATGAATGAAATTTGGCACAGAGATAGATTATAGTCTGCAATAACATATAGGCTACTTTTTATCCCGGAAAAATGCACAGTTTCTGTAGGATACAGAAATATTAGTCTACGCGGGCGAAGTCGCGGTAAACAGCTAGTACACCATAAAATAAGGTCTCGGACAAATTAAACTTTGTGCTTCATTAATTTCCTTAGCTTATGCGCTAGTATATGAGCTATATAAATTACCCAATAAGTCAGAACCATCAGTCAATAAGTCAGTAATTCAATCCGAAAATCAGTCAATATAACCAATTGATCACTCAGTCAGTAATCAGTAGACAGTCAATTAGTGAATTGGTAAGCCAGTAAATCAGTCTATGGTTAAGTTTATAATTTGGTCAATCAGTCAGCAGATTAGACAGTCAGTAATTCAGTCAATCATAAAGTCAGAATGCCAGTCAATCAGTTGGTCAATTAATCAGTATTACAGTTAATCAGTAAGTCAGTATGTCAGTCAATCAGTATGTCAGTCAAACAATGTTTCCGTAAAAATCAGTAGCTTAGTCAATCAGTACAACATGCCTTTTTTTGAATTATGTTCATCCTGATTAGCGACTGCGCGTCACTTTCGCGGCCACGAACGACCACACCAAGAATCTGCTACGTTATCAGCACACCGCTACTAGTGGGTCGTCACCTTTGAGCGTCTCCTCGACGACCTCGACGATGCGGTCGATCTGGTGCACGCCCACGACGCTGAGGCGCGCCAGGTACGCGGCGCGCGGCGCGCCCTGCGGCACGCAGCCCGCCACGACCACGTGGATGCCGCGGCTCTCGCCTAGCTCGATCTCGTTCCTAGAGCCATGGATAAGTTACAAGGTAAGTCAACTACTCCGTTAGATTGGTGAGTCGTCAGAAGATTAGTAGGAGGCAGTGTTCAAGGAACATTCATCATTCATTTCATTACAGTGAGATATTTTGGAGTGAGAGAGATGGAGTCTTATCTCCAACGTAAGACAACACTTATGAATGATAAAACAACACTGTCCCATGTTGATCTGGGACTTGGCCCATGTTAATCTGGGACAAAAAAAAATGTGCCAACTGTGGTTCTTGCTTAGCATGTCGTAAAAGGCGACAAATGGTATATCAGGTTTTGGGTGTGTGATTGTGTAGGCGACAGGTTAGCCGCTTGTCACTGCTTTTGCACAATTGTCCATCTTACCCAGCCCGGCTTTATTTTTGGCTCAATGTGGTTGAAGGGGCATGCTGTCACTTTGACTCTGCCTACCACTTCGGAGATTATGGGCGTGATGTTATGTATGTAAACAACACTGATTCTCACTTAAAATGATCCTCAGCAGGACTCTTAACAGTGCAAGAGTTGAGCAGCCACAGTTGCGCCTGCCACTTGTCCTCGGTGAGCTGGTAGCCGTGCGCTGCCAGCAGCCCTGCCATGTACTCCGAGTCCGAATTGTTGTGCGCACAGCCCCATGTCTTCACATAGATTGTTTGTGTGCCTGAAATGCCATGTTATAAAGTTAGAAATAAAAAATAACCTTAAAGAAATTTAAGATTATTGAATAACATAATATTGGTTCGTTAAAAAATCTATATAATATGTAAAACAAAGCCGTGTCACACCATTTATAACTCAAGAATGGGTGGATAAATTTTTATGATCTTTGTGTTTTTGGATTTATCCTCGTCTGGAATAGGATGATAAGTATTCATACTTAACATCCTATTCCGGACGGAGTAATATGATATTCATTAATAGAAAGAATATCAGTTTTCAAGAGCAAAGCTCCTCATTGTCAGAATGAAGTTCGCCGGGTCAGCTAGGAGAAAATATTTTTATAGACATTTCAATAAGAAATCACTATTTTTAACATAATTAGTTTATGTGTTATGCCTTGCTTTTCATAATTCTGATAATTTAGTTACAAACAGCTAACCCATCAAATATATTAAACAATTAATGTGAATACCTAAAATGTGCAAAGATAAAAAGGTAAGAAAATATAATGTAATGTTTTACATAGACTTTTAAAACTTTTATATCATTTAAAGATGAAATAATTTTATCTCTCGCTACACCTCATTCGAAATTTAAACTATGTATGTAATTGGCTATAAAACAACTGAATAAATACAATGAGTAAAATGCCAAATATTGCAAAAACAAATATATTTTATGTGTGAAGCTAGTTAGATAGTTTTTAGTTAAACACTTTCAGTCTAATTGGCTGTTTAAGCTTTATGCCGATAACGAGCATCCTAATAATAAATATAAATAGTTATTGAACAAAAACCAGTTTCGTTTTTCAAATAAAAACAATACTTTTTAATTTATAATTGCAAACGTTTCTAAAACTATTGGTGCATAAAAATTGGCACACGTAAATGTATTTCAATACTCCGGGTTGGAGTGTGGCAAAGGGTGTGCAAAGCGTTTGGGACTTAGAATATTTTTCACAAAAAATATGAAACTTTATAAAATTATATTGTTCTGTGTTTTTCGTATACCTAAAGGGGCTAAAATCAAACACTTTTTATACTTGTAACTTTTTCTCTTCGACCCACGGTTTAGCGGGAAAATGAAATAGAATATAAATAATCTTAAACACATAAATGTTTACAATTTGTAGGTTACCTGGGACAACACTTTCAAGTGTAACTTTCTCAACTGGCTCAGTTTTTTCCCGCTTTTTCGACCTGACGCTCACATTCTTTCTGCTGGCGTACCTCTCTTTGGGCGTAATATCCTGCGAGGATATTAGATCCTCGATATCGTCTATAATTTCGGAAAAAGCGCCTGGCATTTTAAAAAAACACGCATTTATTTGACACTAACAGTACTGACAGTTGACAGTGACAGCGAAGCAGCTGTTGGTGACGTTATGCTTTTTATTGCATGTGGAAGCATACGCATTGAAGATTATTAGCCGTGGTAGCTCAATGGTAAGGACACGCGCCTCTTAACCGAGGAGTGCGGGTTCAAACCCGGGCACGTACCTCTGGATTTTTCAATTCAATATACGTATTTATACCACTAGCTCGACGGTGAAGGAAAACATCGTGATAAAACCTGCAAATTCAAACAACTTTGAATTTGTAACCATGATCCAAAAATTGTTTGGTTACGAAGGTCAGATCGGCAGTCGCTTCAATGTAATTACCAGATTCGCTAAATCCTGGATCATGATCTAAGCGGACCCCGTCTAAGCACGGGACATAACGCTAGGAAGATGTTGACGCATTGAAGATTATACTTCTATATTCATATTTCCAAAATTAAAGACTAATTATGTATGTATGTACGTAATAAATAAATGGAATAATAGAATGTTCTTTCCACACCAGTTTTATTTGAATTTATTTCTGTATTTTGGCGATAAAAAAGAATATTTTAAATTAAACTTCATTTAACTAATATACATGTAATACATATCATGATGTCCACTATCCCCTAAAGGGGATACAGAGAATAATAATATTAAACCAAAACATAAAGTACACTTGTTTATAAGTGGCGACAAGTGACTGGTTCGTCGCCTATATAATCACAAACTCGACACCTATAACACTATTAATCGTATATACTTGATTTACGACTTTCTAGACAAGAAACACAGGTGGATTAATATTGTTTCTAAATTCCAGACCAACTTAGAATAAGTTTAATATCTTTGTATTATTTATTAATAATGTGACTGAGTAGGCGACGAGCTAGTCACTTGTCATTCTTTTTTCACAGCTTTCCATCCAACCCAGCCCACTGTCCCATGTTGGTCTGAGACTTAAAAAGAATATGCCAACTGTGGTTCTTGCCTAGCATGTCGTTAAAGGCGACTAATGGTATATCGGGTTTTGAGTGTGTGATTGTGTAGGCGACAGGTTAGCCGCTTGTCACTGCTTTTTCACAATTTTCCATCTCACCCAGCCCGACTTTATTTTTGACTATTCGATACCTGTGGGCTCAAAGGTCGTAAAGGACAAAATGCTACTTTACAGGAGAAGCAAAAAACCGTTTCCAAATTCGTTTTTTGAATATAACTTTTTTGTTTCTTAAGCTATTTCTTTGACGTCAAGGAAGAAAATGCTTAAAATTCAATGAATATTATAGAGGTGTGTCCTATAATAAGCCAGGAGCTATAAGAAAGGAGATAAATTTCCTTTACGCCCCTGAAATACAAATAAAATGTCCTTTACCCCCCTTGATTTTTCAACACTTGTTAATCACTTGGGGCGTAAAGGACAATTTTACACATTTTTGGGAAGTAAAGGCTGGCTAAAATTTTTTTTTTTTACCGTTTTCATTGACTATTTAACTTTTATTGTAATTATTTATATACTATTTTAGCACGAATTTATTTTGCATTTTTTTGTATATCTGAATATTAAATAAAACAATTATTTACGTGTAAAGGTATAAACCTATATTCAATTCAATTCAAATTCAAAATTTCTTTATTCATGTAGGCCTTAAAAAAAAGCACTTATAAATCGTCAATTTTACAAAATCTTTAGAGCAATGTGAATCTATATAATGTAGCCTAATGCCTTTATTTGTTTCCTTTTTAAAAGTATTTTCATAATATTTTTTTAATTAATAGTGAGTGACATGTATCTTTGGTATTTTTATCAGTCAACTCTTAACTATTTCTATTAGTACATAAATATTTTTTTTCGTTTAACAAAAAGTTCTTTTAAAACAAAATAAAACCTTCTAAATTAATGTTAATTATTTTGGTATTCTTCAATCTAATCATCCAACAAAATTAACGGACAATGTTAACAATGATCGGCCTTTACAACTTAAAAAACATTTTTCACTGGCCTTTACTACCATTCACAACCTGCATAAATAGTTACATGTTATTTACCACCAAATTCACTGGATGATTCCTGTTCAATGTGGAAAAAATTGCGGGTCGTAAAGGACAAAAAAATGCGAATTTCACTAAACGGAATACACAGATCGATAGAGAATGAAATTCTGAGAAAAACTATGTATATAACTCATTTTCGACCAAATGTCCTTTACGACCTTTGAGCCCACAGGTATATTATGTGGTTGAAGGGGCATGCTGCCTCTTTTACTCTGATTACCCCTTCGGGGATGTATGTATTAATAACATTTATACGTAACAGGTAGGTTGTAAATCTTAACAAGTCATTCATATATTATTAAAATTTGTACCTAAGTTTAATGCTAATTTACTAGCCAGCTTTATCCTAATTAGAATAATCCGGGAAGTTAGCGAAGACTATACTTATTTTACATAAAAGTGTTAAATTAATTAGATTCAGCTAATACGTAAAACTGGGTTCACAATAAGACGGTACGCTTAACTTTTTTTTTTGCATTTAGTGTATTAGTTAAACACCTTCAACGAAACGCGTGACTAATTGCCATATTATCGCCTCTACCAACTCAGTCATCAAAAATAAATAAATATAACACCGCAAAATAATTTTCCCTCCAAAAATTGCGAGATTATTACCAAACGATTAACTAAAAATACTAACCCGTATTAGCGGCCAGGTGACGCCGGTACAATCGGACCCCAATCGTCTCATTCATACGATTCAAAGGTGGCAACCGTACTAACACTGTTACGTACAATTTAACTCTTATTTCAATAGCATAAAGTTCATAATTAGTCATGGGAAGTGCAAAGAATAATGTTAAAGGTAAAAATAGTACCACAATATCTGGGCATTGTTAATGACTCTTAATCCATTACGTTAAAGTTCACAATACATCGGAGCGTTTGCAAGAAGTGGTGGTATATTGTAACAATAGGGACATCTGCCCTGTTAAGGCACGCACCCTTGGGCTCGCGCTTTGGCGCCTTGGCTTGACACAGGATATAAATATTACTACTGTTGTTTTTCATTTAATAACGCGTAATATATTTAGTACTACGTATTAAAGAACAATAGGTTAGTTACCTGATGACAAGCACTATGCTACGTTTTTAATAGATATATCTACTCGCTGTGTTTCGGGTCAATATTTTGAAACTATGTATAGAAAATTACGGACCTGTCACGTAATTTTGTATCCTATTTTATTTTACATTATTTCTTTAGTTCTAATATTTTGGGATAATTAGTTAGACAAAATTTATTTTGTCTTATAAAACACTTTTTTACTTTATTTAGAGTTACTTCTACAGCAAAGTATTTTTGTTGGCATAATTATTTAGGGTTTTATTATCTGACAGACCGGTTGGTCGAGTGGTAAGAGATCCTGACCGCGGAAGGGTCCTGGATTCGAATCCCACTAGAGGCAAATGTTTTGTGTGTACTCGAGTCATGAACGTTGTTAAAACGTATTCAAGTATGTCTCTCCGTTACTTAATATCCATAGCACACGTATAGGTACGTACATGTAGTTTGGAATTATTGGTGTGTCAGTCTAGTGAGAATTTATAAATAAAAGAATTATGAATTGCGGGCTAACCTAGTGTTCGCGATACATATCTATAGGTACCTATCTTACATGCGTGTATGATCCAAAATTGTCGCGATAGTATTATAAAATCTATGCAAATGCCTAGGACAACCATCAGCCAGGGTTCTACAACCCTGGTTGCTGGCTTTTAAAATAGAACAATTAAATCTACATTCAATTTGTTCTATTTTAAAGGCATTACTTTACCATTTATGTGCTTCTGTTAGGGCCTACGTTAATAAAGATATTTTAAGTTTGAGTTTGTAAAGTTAAAGAATCCTAAAAATAAGCGAAGAAGGGCATCACACAGTGAAAGTGTTAAAAAGTTCTGGCCCTGTTAAATCCTCTCTTCTCATGACTATCGCGTATGCAATTTTATTGACCTAAACATCGCTAACTGTTTTTGCGATTAAGTCGATGATGATGTGTTGCGTTGAAATGAGATATTTATGTAGAAGACATCAAGATCTTTTTACGTTATTATTTTATAATGATAGATGACTTTAAAATGTGCATATAAAACTATGTAAGATAGAAATAAATAAAAAAAAAGATTTAAAAGTATTATCCTGGGTGGAAGTCCAAGTTAGAACACTCTCCTTAAAAAGACTACAAATCTAAATTAGATTATACTCGATTATTTGGATACCTATAATTTAAAACACGAAATTCCAATTTTAGCTACAGACGTAACTTGTAATTTAATCAGTGTGTAAGTATCTAAAATTACTTTACCTAACCATCAGGATTGTAATTTAATAAATTATTCTTTGTACACCTAGCTAGGTATACCTACATTTATCGAAAGCTACTCGTATTTACGCCGATTTAGTAATATCCGGTACCTACTGAAGAATCTGGACTTCTATGATAGATATGAAGATTCTATAGAATACAATCAACTGATAAAATTTATTGAATGCTTCAAAACACCAACACAACATATCGAATTGGCTTTAAAACTTTGCCGGAACACACGTGCCGCGAATGCGTCAAATAAGATTACTCTGCTATAATATTGATGCTACTTTAAAATATATTGGGGCATCAGTACATAAATGCAATAATCCAATTTCGGATGCAAGCCGCTTGCACGCGAGGATACACTCCCGGCTTGTCCGTCTGTCAGTCTTGCGAGGGAGCCCGTGTAGTGCACTCGCGTGAAAAGGAACGTGATAGACGTTGTGTGCGTGCGTAGTTCGGCTCGAGTAACTGGCCGGTTGTGTTTTTGTGTTGATATTCGGAACTTTTTGCCGGTAAGTTTGTTAATATTTGACTTAGGTACTTCATGAAAAAAGTTTATTTTAAAAAGTTTAGGTGTTTCAATTACTTTATGGTACTTTGTACCGACCAATAAGTATTCAGATCAAAAAACCGGAGTGACTTAATTTTATTATTGTTTCTTAAAACTTTATTAACCAAGCTAAAGTATTTTCAGATTTTTTATATTTTTATTTCTATTTTAGACATATTTATTTCTCGACAGAAATTACTTTTCTCCCAACCTTCTTGTTTTTAGGACCTATGTATTTATGTAGTACTGATTGTTAACAAGGGTACGTATTAGAAATAATCAGAAAAACAAATGGAAGACAGCAAATGTTTTGATTTTTTTTATTTAGTTACCTACCTACCTGCATAATAAAAACAAACACTTTTTACGAATATTTGTCGTCAAGCGTCAAACAAGACCGAAAAATAAAACCCTAGTGACTCACGTTTATGTTTAAAACCATTTTTTTAATAATGGGAAATAAGGATCGGATTTTCTTAAGCCTTGGATAAAGGTACCAGACAAATTGGATCATTACATCCATAGTTATTTAAGTGTACAGGTTTGCATGTTTACAATGTTTACTGGATTTTAAATATTTAGAGGTATTTGCCTGGTTTTAAATCTGAGAACCCGTTTCAAATATCTACCTACTAAACATAAATGTAGGTATTATACCTAAATGAATTATGAGTTAAATATAAAAGTGGACTTTCTTATTGTCTATGATGTGCTTCTTTGTTACAATTAAGTTTAAGGTGTTAATGGCATGAAGACGTTTATAAGTTAAGTTTGAAGCTAATACCTACTAGAATACCACACCTATCCAATAACAATAAGATTCTATTACAAATAAGACAGCGGCCGTGTTGCCTTTTTCAGCGCAAAGTCTCAAGTTCGCTGCCCGATTGTGCTCTACAGTTATTATACCTTATGATGCAACACAAATAATATTATTTACATAATTACAACCTGTCGTCCTTTGTTATTGATAGATAAGTCACTAAGTAATTAAATGTTTGAAGTAAGATTTATCAACCTCATAATTCATTTGGTAAAGTGCTGTGCTGATTGTATGCGCATACGCACACGTTAATAATAATGTCAATAAATGAATAACTGTTAATGATTCTTCACATATCTGCATAGTTCTAAACAATACCTTGGTGACAAATAGGGATAGGGGGGGGGGGAATAACTGATTAAATAAGGAGTATGAACTGAAAGTATTATCTAATACTTTTCTCATCAATTCTCGTTCAATATGAAGCTGTTGAAGAGCTGGATACTTAATCTGAATTTCCTCTTGTTTTCTGTTATTCGGGCTAAGCCTATGCTTTTATATTTGACAGGCCCGTTGGTCGAGAGACGTTGGCCACGAATCCAAGTGTTGTAGGTGTGAATCCCGCTAGGGGCAAATGTTTCGTGTGATGAACATGGACATTTTTACTCGAGTCATGGATGTTTATAAACGTATTTAATCATGTCTATTCGTTCACCTAATATCCATAGCACAAGCTTTTAAGCTTAGTTTGGAACAAGGGAATTGGTGTGTCGGTCTGGAGCATTTATTTATTATCTATTTATTTATAAATATTTTTTTATAAGATTTCTTAGACATCAATAAAAAAACTATGTAGGTACACATTTAAGTACATATAGTTTCAAAGCGTGAAGTTAACAACAGCAATTTGTGTAAGGTTCACAGAAGGGGCCATAAAATAGTCGAGTGAACTTAAAGCTCACTCGTTCAAGGTTGCCACGGTGGCTGAGCAGGTCTCAGATGGTTGCCGACGAGTATACTAAGACACCCCCCCCCCCCCCCCTCTTGCGTACCCTCCGTATGTTTAAATTTGAATCACGCCTAGTATTTTTTTAATCATTTTATTACGAACTCAGACTGCGGCCTGCACAAAAAATGATATCAAATTATTGTTTTCAATAAAAAATATAGGTAACCTAATTGTTTTATCAGCGCTTAAGGTTGTAGTAGGATTTAAATTTAATTTAAGCAGTTCTGTGTTTTGTTTTACACTAGCTTCTGCTTGCGACTTCGTTTGCGTTTTCCTCAATATAAGTATACATAATATTATGTAATACTAGCTGTGCTCGCGGTTTCACCCGCGTTTATGGTAAATGTTATATAGCCTATAACCAGCATGATAAATGGGCTATCTAACATTGAAAAAAGTTTTCAAATCGGACCAGTAGTCCCTGAGATTATCGCGTTCAAGAAAACAAACAAACTCTTCAACTTTATAATATTAGTATAGTATAGTATAGATTTATCGTACGAACACAAACGAGTAATATATCCTATCCCTTAAATATGGTTTCTACGTGTTCAGAATCATATCTCTTTAACAGTTTTTGATTAATAAAGAATATTTTGACTTTGACTTTGTTCCTTCCCTGGCACGTCGTAAAAGCCGCTTAATTGTGTATAAGGTATTGTGTTCCGATATAATTGTATAGGTCCTGACGGTCTAGCCACTTCTCAATACTCCGTCACAATGTTGCATCGAATCGAACCCAGATCAATTTGATTCTTGGCTAAAAGACATTAAACGATCTTTCGCCCATTCGGGTGATTTGACGGTGATATATGTTTAAGGTTATAGGTATTAGATATGGTTAAAGGAACTTTATTATACACTAGCTTCTGCCCGCGGCTTCGCTCGCGTGGTACATCGATGAAACATAGCCTATTTGTTATTCGGGTGTATGAGCTATATTATTCTTAAGTTTCATTAAAATCCATTCAGTAGTTTTTTTGTGAAATAGTAACAAACATCCATCCATACATACAAACATTCGCATTTATAATACTAGTAGGATTTTCAACTGCAGGCTTTATTTTATATAGATATACCAACAAAATAGAAGACATAAAGATATAATATAGTTTCAATCCAAAAATGTTAAATACGTAAATAATAAAAGGCAGACGAACCCGCTTATAAAAAAACAGAAACAAGAGGCGTGCGCGGGCGCATGACACGTGCCCGCGGCCGCGTGCCCACCACCTGTCCGTCTGTCCGTCGTCGATTTTTTTACTCTACCAAAATAGTAGAAAGATGGTTATTGTTTTAACAGTTACCCGGTGTCCTGAGGAAAGTAGGGCAAAGTTAATTCAGTTAGTTTGTATTTAGTCAAATTAGTCTAAGTCCAACGTTCAATATAAACCCTGAACTGGTAGAGTTAAATACGGTCGTCTCAGACTCCAAATAGAGCTTAAAGTGTTTTTTAAAACATGGAGTAAGGAAGTTTCAGGTGCTGGTAAAACCAAACATATGAGACCAAACTTGTTGATGATACATTTTATAATACATTCATAACATCACGCCCATAATCCCCGAAGAGGTAGGCAGAGTAGAAGGGGCAGCAAGCCCCTTCAACCACATTCAGCCAATTTTAAAATACACACCAAATTTTGCAAAGTTGACGTCTATCGATACTAAAGTTTCCAAGTAGGTTGAAATTTAATAACTATAAACTCCAATTTTTTAGTAGATTACACCCCAGAATTGTTACCAAACACTCAAATTATTATCATCCCTTTGAAGCCGATTGATACTCCTCGGAACAGACAGACGGATCTTAAGAGTTCCTCTATAACGAGGTCATCACAGATAGATAACAATTATCTCTGTTCGCACTGAACGCGCCATATTTTGCTCAATTATATTTGGACAGTAGAGGTCAAAGGCTATCTTTTGTTTATCACGAGCCGTGTTAATGTTTCGCGAAATTATTGGCGCACATTTAGATAAAATACGCCATTAGTGTTAAAAATCAGGACATGTTTTCTATCGACGGGTAAACGGGAGCCATTATTCGATTGGCTCGATAGCGCATTCGGTAGCGACACGGCCTTGCGCCAAGATTTGTGGGTTCGATCCCCACCCAGGACAAACATTCGTATGATGAATACTTGTATTTGTTCTGTGTTTGGTTGTTAATATCCAATATTTAAGTATATATTTGTAATACCACTGTTGATTCTGATATCCGAAACACAAGTGCTTGAGCTACTTACCATGGAGTCAGATCAATTTATGTGATGTAGTGTGATATTTATTTGTTTAATCTCGCTTAAGGCGCAATAAAGCAGGCTTCTCATGATTTTTTCTTTAACAAATGATCACAGGATTGTATGCAATGAAGAAAAGAGCCGTGGTAAAGACTACGAATTCCTACATTATTAACATATCTGAGTGCGCTTATTCATACATAACATCACGCCCATAATCCCCAAAGGGGTAGGCAGAGTCAAAGGGGCAGCAGGACCCTCTAACCACATTCAGCCAAAAACAAAACTGGGCTTGGTTACATCGACATTGTAAAAAAGTAGTGACAAGTGGCTAGCTTGTCGCCTACACAATCACATACCCAAAACTCCATATACAATTAGTCGCCTTTTACGACATGCTAGGCAAGAAACACAGTTGGCACATTATTTTTAAGTTCTAGACCAACATGGGACAGACAGTGCGCGTATATTTTAATGATTCATTTCTTTATGAATCATTTGCTTAGGCAATTCAATGTTTTACAATGATGATGCTTTATTTGCACTACGATGACTATCTGTACGAATCATAAGAAAAACATTTAGATATGCTATTCTACCAACAGTGCCAGACTTCTCGCATTTTAAGGCAAACCGACGACTTGTGTATAAATACTACAACCAATCCTTTTTAGTAGTTATAACTCTTTGGCAATAGAACCTCATTATTGTACAAATCATTAAAAAATCAATTTAAAATAAAGAACTAGGTATATTATGTGGTAATTCATTTATTGGTCTAAGTATTTAAATGTATAGTAAACTACCACAAAGTATTACGAGTATAACATTACCTGTACTTAAGTTCAAATTATGCATTAAATCTTTTTTAATGAGTAAGGGCTATTACAAATTTGAGGATTACCTCAATAACAAGGATTGCTTTGGTTAACTTTATAATGAAATGTTCTCCTGCTATCTAGTATAAGTGTAAATTATTTAAGTTTCCACAATGTTACCTATATTTGGCATTTAAAAGAGTAATTATCGTATTTCTTGCCGGTTTCTTCCCGATAGAATCTACTTTCCGAACCGGTGGTATTGTTTCTTCTCTTTTTTGTATACTTATTGACTATTTCTATGTGCTTACTTGAAGCTTATATAAAAAAAAATATTTTGAATTTGAATTTAATAGAATACGCCCACGGAGCTATGGCGAGTCCAATAAAAACAGTTACTCCTCAAGCAGTATTTAATATCAACAACTTTTTTCCACCAATCCCTATCATGAGGCATCAATGGGGATTAGTGGACAAAAAGTTCACAAATCCCCATTGATGGGGATTTCCAATGGGGATTAGTGGAATAACCCTTTAATTTAGACCAACCAGTTCAACAGTTCAACCACCAAACAAATACATTGGATCAGTGACCAAATCAATCGGTCTAGTTCAGTTGGTAACCACTTAAACGGAATTAAACGGAATTGAATATTAAATAACAAAACATACAAACGTTCACTTTTCATCATAATCAGTTAAGTGGTTTGGGTGTGAAAACGCAACAGCAGGCAGATGTTTAATGTTAGTGAGGACTAGCTGTGACCACGGTTAAACCTGCGTTTATGGTTCATGTTATATAGCATATAAACCTTCATCTAACACTCAAATATTATTTTAAATCGGACCAGTAGTCCCTGAGATTACTGCGTTCAAGCAAACAAACTCCTCAGCTTCATAATATTAGTATAGATTTAATTTAATTTAATTTTCCATTTTATCGATCATTTATATTGTCCGCCGCGCTTTATATTTATATCGCGCTTTTTTTTCGCAATAAAAAGTAGCCTATGTTATTTCTCAGGGTCTAAAAATTGTCTGTGCCAAATTTCATCAAAATCGGTAGAGTGGTTTAAGCGGGAAAGCGTAACAGACAGACAGACAGAGTTACTTTCGCATTTATAATATTAGTAGGGATTGTCAGATTATTAACAAGCCTATAAAAATTGCCTTTCTTATATAATAATAACATAATAAATAACAGACGACGTAGACATAAACATATTAACACATAAAACCAATATTGATTAGACTGTTATTTCTTCTTATCTGAATGTTTAAAAATCTTATGCAACTGTTTATTTACCGTCTTAATATAAACTAGCCTACCTACTGAATCTCTCACACACACTCAGATTTATCGTTACAAGTTCCACTGTTGATAGATGCTGATTGAATGCAAAAATAAAGCAGTTTTATAATTTACCGCAAACTTCATAACTAACTAACTAAACTTCACGCCACTTCCCTAGCGGTGTAGGCAGAGAGAACCGAACGCCATATGGCACGATCCTTACACACCTCACTCGCCTCTTCATAATATTGTCAAAATTTGTTTTGATCATACACACCATAGATTATACTCTACATAAGCTTTATTAGGATCCGAGTCTAATATTGTGCTGGAGTATCCCAGTAGTAAAAGACTGTAAATGCTACAGACATCGCGCGTTAGAG
Organism: Glyphodes perspectalis; assembly: GCA_951394215.1. Lineage (NCBI taxonomy): Eukaryota > Metazoa > Arthropoda > Insecta > Lepidoptera > Crambidae > Glyphodes > Glyphodes perspectalis. The sequence continues at coordinate 14,740,613 of OX596213.1, read as the reverse complement.
TTCCTGAGAGTCTTAAACCGACACCCTTCTAGACAGACTTAGGTTGCTGTCGGTGGAAGGGTCTTGCATTTTCCTAAGTCTTAAGGAAATGCAGTTCGAGAGTAAGATAAAGTTTTGTAGTAAAATTTGCACATTTATATAACTAACTAACTAAACTTCCCTAGCGTAGTAGGCAGAGAGAACTAGAGCCATGTATTCCTGATACAAGTATAGTTACCCTGTTAAGGTTATTAAATTTGCAAATGTCAAATGCTTGATGTCGGGAGGCGTGGGTGGCAGCCACGGTCACCTGGCGTCCCTAGGTGCCCCTTAACCTGAAGGAGAGGTGTTAAGAGAAAGAGCTCTCATTAAGGACTTCGCCCACGTCTAGATTAGTCCAAGCTGAATTAACCCAGATGTGTGAGGTCTGTAGCTTTCTAATAGGCGTATTGCATAATATTATAATTAAAGACTGAATTTGTCCCCAAAGCGCGGTGTCCACATGGAACTCCTGATATACAGCTAATCCGACAATGCTAACGTTGGTTTCCTTACTAGAACTAGAATAACCACAACACTTATGATCAAGGTCAATCATACTCCCATTAGACAATTATGGAATTCTGGGAATGAGATGTCTGGAATCTTTCAAGTGTCACTTATTAATAAATATCTTAGCAGTTTAGGAACTTCTGTTAGGTACGGATATCAGAATCAACAGTGGTATTACAAATTATATAAGTACCTAAAATATTAGATATTAACATACAGACACAGAACAAAAAAAAGTATTCTTCACACACATGTTTGTCCTGGGCGGAGATTTACCCCACAACTCTTTGGACAGGGTCACTACCGAATGACCCATTGAGCCAGTCAAAACTTATAAAATAAATAAATAAATGTATAAATATCAGACTACATCACATACATTGATCTGACTCCGAGGTAAGTAGCTTAAGCACTTGTGTTACGGATATCAGATTCAACAGTGGTATTAGAAATATATACTTAAATATTCAATATTAACACCCAGACACAGAACAGACATAAGTATTCATCATACAAATACTTGTCCTGGGTGGGGATCAAACCCACAACTCTTGGCGCATGGGGCAGGGTCAATACCGAATGCGCCATCGAGCTTGTTATAAAATAAAATAAATAAAATTGCCTTTGTCTTGTCCGTTTTTTGCAATTTGCCTACAAGCGATTACTCAGTCACTTCTTAGAGTTGCGAGTCGAGTCAGCCGTAGGTATTTAAACATCCACTTTCACATGGTGACTCATTTGTGCTCAAGTGGTTTGTAATTATGCCTAGTATTTACAATATCCAGAGATATAAAAAATGGTTTTAAAAAAGTATTTAAATACAAAATGCAAATAACTACTTTTCTAATTTACTGTTTCAAATGCAAAATATACTTTTGCTTTTTGTATTTAAATACTAAATGCAAAATACTTAGGTATTTTTAAAATACTTTATTCAAATAAAAGCTTTTCAAAAAGAGTATCAGACATGTTGCGTCATTGTGGACGCAACATTTATTTATAATTTTTTTATTATACCACCATGATAATCATTATTCCACTGGTACCGAACAAGGGAGGCAGGTTTTGTATTTTAAAAACACTTTTTTTTACTGTTTGGTATGTCAGACTTGTAAAACAAAAAAGTAATCAAAGCAAAATTAAAGTCGAATTTCGTTAAAAGGCGTAGCGAAGCGTCATTTTTCTCAGATAATAACGTTTATTCTGTTTTATCTGTTACTTTGCACCCTCATCTGAGCTTTGCACATAGACTTTCAAAGTCGCTGCGCATTCATACCTACTTCGTGCATTTTAGCATGGTGCTTATGACACATGTCAATATGACTTTGCTAGGGAAAAGACGTTGAATCAGATTGTATCGCTAAAAATTCTCAGAACACGAATTCGGGTATTATTTTTAAACATATTTTAATTAAAATTAATACAGATCTTCTTTATAATGTTCCTTTTTGGTCACAATAGTTAGTTTGGATGATAGTATTTTATTAACGTACCAAAGCGAACAAAAAATACTGTTTTGGAAGTCAGGCAAGAGAGTGTATTAATCTCCTACAAGAATATTTCTAACGAAAATACTTATTAAAATAATTTTAAAGTGTTTATAGTTTTATTTAAAACTAACCGTGTAACAATCAAATTGCCTAAACACTTAACTACTTTCTGTTTCGAGTGTCGTCAATCTATCCTATCAATATATTTACATCAGTAAACTTATCGCTGACGTGACGTTTGAAGCATATTGTACTAATTTACTTTCAATGCATTTTTTATTTACTGTTCCTTAGTACCTCTAGGTTTTCCTAATCTAATAGATATGGCACAGCTCTGGTGAAATCAGGATGTAGAGAGAATAAGCGGCTTCTATCAGTCTTGCAAGGCCCTTTGTGTGGAGCCATGGACTAAGTGGTAGTGGAGCATCATCTGAGTAACATCGTAAGCCCTGGGGTGAAGCCACGACCCAGACTTGCATAATAAAAGTGACCCACCCAGGGGCGGACCATTAATGTGGAAGAAACATCTCTTAGTTCACCTGGTCCTACAACCCCATTTACCCGTTGGTCTCTTATCTTTGAATATCTGCTTTCTCTATCTATCTTATCTTAGATCCCTCTTAGATCCATGGATTCATTATTGACTATCAAATCCTTAAACTGACAACAGCTTGGTTCACCTGCTCCTCCAACCCCATTGAGCCACTGGTCTAATCTTAGGTCCAAAATCGTCGAGTGGTGCGTTGTGAAACGCTGACGTAAACCGCAGACGGCGGGGCGCTGCGCACGCGCATGTGAAGTGCTGATATTTCGGTACAAGCACCGGATTACCGAAAATACACGACTACGGTCCGGTTGTCGGTTTAAAAAACAATATTTGATAGAATATCTTCGTCTCCTCGAGTGAAGACAATTATACCGACAATATTTAACCATTTTACCCCCGTTTTACCTCCATATAGAACTCATTAATTAATACATTAACAATAGTCGCCGTGTTATTCTTTAGCTTTGTACTTCTCCCGCTTCTATCTATAATTAGAGTATGTTTTCGGATCGCCGTTTGATAATTGCGTTTATTTAATTAACCAATTAACACATGACTTCCAGAACCGTCAGATAGCTTTAATAATATTTTTAGTATTATTTAAGATTTTAACTTTGAGGCTAGGCTTAGATTGAAAGAATCAGTGGTACCCATTATAATCAGCTACCCTCATATTGTGTGGTCACGTCGTTATCTACTATCACAGCTCTTTTATCCACTCGTAAATATCGCACTAAATTAATTGCGTTGATAAAATGGTGGGACTTCCAATGCTAGGGAAACAGATCACGGAATTAGGTAAACAATACACTTCACGATAACCTGGTAACACCATTTCATCTCCCCGAGGAGACAAGTATGATACTGTGCTGCGACATAGCGCCAACTAAGTTCTGGTTTTAAGTCGATTGCACTGTCTTTTCATAAATATTCAGAGAGCATCAACGCCATAAAGGTCGGCAACACATCAGCAATTCTTCTGGTGCTGCAGTTGACGGTGATGCCGGTGGTTATTCACCAAGATTTCCACATTACCGCTTCTTATTTAGAAAAGCTGGCAAAATGAGCTGCTCAAATTATCCCGTCAATACAAAGATTTCTGCTGATATACCCTGAGCTCAGTTCCAAATCGACTGCGCGATTCTAGATACGACCTTGTGCCGCCCAAATATTTTCATTCGCTTTCTCGCGGATGCTCGCTGACGCCAGCTACTCCGATGGACTCGATGGATTGCCCGATGATAGAAATAAAGCTGCAAACGGCTAAATCTCTGTAAATATTTACAATTCCGCTGTGCTTTTATTTCTTCCAAGTACTCTGCGTGCAAGATTGCACTGAGTTATGTTTACACAGACCGGTCCTGCACTGTGGCTTGTAATATGTTCAGATGTTTAACTTTTATGTTATCGCGAGGTGATGATGAGGGGCTCTTACCAAAAGCCGTAACTTACCTTCCACTCAAACTTCAAATGCATCATGTGTGAAGTGTCACCTATTGGCACCTCAGATGCTATCACGTACCGTGTGCGATGGAGAAAAATAAGGCCCAATACTAAGGGCAGCGGAATGGACTTGAATTGTTGGGTTGTCCTCTTAATTTGTATGATTTGCAAACATTAACCACCAAGCTTGTTATTGGGTGATCTGAATGAATAATGACCTAAACTAAGTATAAATTCCACAAACTAATCCGAGAACAATGACTTACATACATAAATAAAATGAATAAATATCAGACTACATCACATACATTGATCTGACTCCGAAGTAAGTACCTTAAGCACTTGTGTTACGGATATCAGAAACAACAGTGGTATTACAAATATATACTTAAAATTGGATATAAACACCCAGACACAGACCGAACACAAGTATTCATCACACAAATGTTCGTTCTGGGTAGGGATGAACCCACAACTCTTGGCGCATGGGGCAGGGTCACTACCGAATGCGCCATCGAGCCAGTTAAATACGATCACGCCCACAATCTCCGAAGAGGCACGCAGAGTCCAAGAAGAAACACGTTGTTTAAACCAAAAACAAAATTAAGTTGAGCTCGATGCAAATAATCACCCAATTCACTATTGGCCGCCATTTACGACTTGCTGGCTATGGAACACAGTCGGTACATTCTTTTGAGTCCCAGACCAAGATAAGACGTCTTTAATCGATATTTTTTCACCTGAAATTTGATCATGTTTTCTGTAAGTAATTAAAGGCGACCAGACACATTGTATACAATTTTATTTATGGAGCAGTAATTTGCATTCGATATTTCAACAACGCAATTAGCACCCCAGGGTTAGGAGAGGCAGGCTATTGCTAATTAGACTAATTACAATGTGGGTTAGTTATCCGCCGGGCATATTGGTAACGTACTAACATGCACTTGTAATGCGTGTGTATGATGCAATGAAGATGTTACTACTTTACCTACTAAGCATCCTTATGAAATATCCTTTTTTTTATAAATATCACACAACAACACGTACATTGATCTTATTCACCTTCGCGTAGGTTACGGATGTCAGAATGAACAGTGGTATCACAAATATATATACTTAAACAATAGATACTAGCCGCGCCCGCGGTTTCGCCCGCGTCGTTCCCGTTTCCATAGGAATACGAGGACAAAATATAGCCTATGTTACTCGGTGATAAAGTAGCTTTCCATTGGAGACTGAATTTTTCGAATTGAATAAGCTCCGAAACTACTAGATTTCGGAGCTTATTCAATATAAACAAACAATCAAATCTTTGCCCTTTATAACATACATACATAACATACATAACATCACGCCCATAATCCCCGAAAGGATAGGCAGAGTCAAAGGGGCAGCATGCCCCTTCAATCACATTCAGCCAAAAAAAAGCCGGGCTGAGTTCGATGGAAAATATCATACAGTCAAATTGTGACATCATTGTTTCAAATGCCGTACACCATATAAGGAAACATGTTTTGACTGTTTCTTGATTAATATAAGTATGACATGCAATGATTGAATAGCTACAATATGCTAAATATGGTCAGTAGGTATTAGTCTCCCACTCTGTCTTCAGATTACCACATCAGTTTCCAAACTCAAAACACGCTGTGCATAATAGTATAATAATTATTGGAAATGGACAGATGAACTATAATATGTCTATAATTCATTACCATGATCATCATCTTCCTAGCGTTATGTCCCGTGCTTAGACGGGGTCCGCTTAGACCATGATCCAGGATTTAGCGAGTCTGGTAATTACATTGAAGCGACTGCCGATCTGACCTTCGTAACCCTAAGATAGGGGAACCAGACAATTTTTGGATCATGGTTACAAATCCAAAGTTGTTTTAATTTGCAGGTTTCATCACGATGTTTTCCTTCACCGTCGAGCTAGTGGTATAAATACGTACATAGACTTGAAAAATTCAGAGGTACCTGCCCAGGTTTGAACCCGCACTACTCGGTTAAGAGGCGCGTGTCCTTACCATTGAGCTACCACCGCTCATTCATATTAGTCTATAATTCATTACCATAGTAACATATATAATACCCCAAAGAAATATAACCTTGCACATTTTGGTTTCGGCCTATCGGCCGTTAGACACTCTGGCCACGTTACTGATAAATAAAGGTATTATGTTCCATGTGAGTCTGAGACATAAAAATAATGTACTCACTAAAATCCTCGTTAAGCATGTCGTAAAAGTCGACTTGTATTAGTAATTGTTTAGCTACAAGCTGATTCCTAGGCTCTACAAACTTCTTCAGGGATTACGGTTTTATATTACGTTTAATTTAACTTTGGATTTTAATTTTTCTTTTTTCTTGTCCTCAAATGACCACCACCGTTACCAGGATGTTCCTCTTCTAGAACTCGCCGTGCTAGACAGGAAATACGACAGGGAAAGTCCACGCGCGCATTTGTTCCGCGCCCCACAATTTGACTTTAAAATGTAAATAAAGATACAAATCTGTGGTGTCATTGTATTCAAATGCGCTATTATTTTAGAATTCGAAGTGCACTTGCAGGCCATAAGTGAATTACGGCCGTAAATCTATTTGATATAATGTCGATATCGCCATTACGATAGACACTGCTTATATTGTTGCATTCTCTAAGTATAATTTATTTATTATTATCAGCAGTTAGGTCGTAATAAGTTAGTAATATAGCTGTGTAATATTATACGAATGTAACTAACCGAGGTACTATTACTTATATGCGAAATATTTCGACGCTTTCAGGAAATATCAGATAACATCGGACACATTTGTCTGGTTCCTACTGAGTACGTTAAGCACTTTTCATTATAATTAGAATCAATCAAAGTCAACAATTAACTTTTAATTAATATCACCAATTAACTGACGTAAGGATTTCCTTTCTTAACACAGCCAAATTAAGATAGAGTTGGGTTAAAAAGAAAACTGTGATAAAGTATTAAAAATGGTGACAAGTGGCTAACTTATCACAATTTCAATACTCAATATAGGTACCTTATCCTATTACGACATGATAGACAAGGAAACAGTTGGTTTTTCTAATAAAAACTTAAAATTAGTTTCTATTGGCGATGCTAAGATTATTCGCGCGCCTCTAGCGACGAAATTTAGAAGTTGTCTAAGAACGACACTTCGCTATTAAAGTTGAGGTTAATAAGTTTATACATAATCAGATGGATCACGATTACATACAGAAACCTGTTGCTAACAAAAGCATAAACACGAAATATTGTTGCGTTCCTCAATGTAGTACTTACGCAGATTCGGGAATAAGTTTTCATTTGTAAATCGTAATAATTCTTCTCCAGAACGGATTGGTTTTGTATATCCTGCTTGCTTTAATTACATCGAATAATGACAACATAATCATTGTCTTGTCCAGCAAGGAATCACATAAATCTGATTTAAATATTTTTTTCTGTGACGTAAATTGTATCTAAAACTGTCAAAGTGATCAGACAGCTTCACAATTTTGACACTTGAGGCGCTAGTTACAATATAATCTTTGCATCGCCAATAATACTGACAGATACTTTAAGGACTGGCGCCAATATTTTTGACAGATTGCAATTATGGGGTCATCAAGTTACAACCGACCTTCGTGTTTGACGCAACCTCCAAGGGCTCCGAAGGCGAAGGACGAAGACACCCGAAATAACTGTCGTACATGGTCGTATGTTACGGCATTGTCGCTAGGCTAAATATAGGAGGGGCTGTTTGCGCGAATGGCCGAGGGCTGAGGGCGAGGGTCGAGGGTGGTATCTCGGCGGTTCGTGTTGGTTGGAATAGGCTTCTTAAACCATATTCAGCAAAAAATAATCAGAATTGGGTAAGATGGAAAAGTTTAAAAAGTATGTTATAAGTGACTAGCTTGACTAGTGGCTAGCTGTCGGCTCATCAATCACAAAAGTAATAAGTACTTGCCTGTTTTTTTTTTTTGGAAAACGACAACCATCTAGCCCTTTTTTAACCGACTTCAAAAAAAAGGAGGAGGTTCTCAATTCGACTGAATGTTTTTTTTTTTTTGTATGTATGTTACTCGATATCTCTGAGAATTGTTCTCTTACTCTGACCAACGGATCTATTTTGGTGAATAGCATCAAAATTCTTATATAAACATGTGCAATACCCCGGCTTACTCGCTGCGTTCCATTTTAATGCGCCGTGGCGTAAATACGAGTTACCTCCTAAACCTTGGGTGCAGTTTTTGAAAAGCAAAATTTTTGAGTTGTTTTTGCAGGAACAGATTTGACGCGTTTTTAAATTGCTGTGATTTTGTTTGTTGACACTGACACGTTGATGTCTTCTGCATTATCAATACATCAGACCAGAAACGTTCCCGTAAATAAACAAGTCAGTTTAGTAATAAACTACGTCATGATCACTAAACCGGCCTGGTGAGCCGCGGCGCACGAAACGAACCAATAATCTTGATTGCTCCGCAAATAAACCGAGTATCGGCTAATTACTGGCGACGCTTATCGCTCAGTGACGTCACCACACTTTGTGACATTTGACGTCACGATCTGAGTATCTGGTGTCTATCATATTCGTAAGTTGATTGGTTTAGAGGAATGGACTGATGAACACGCTGGGCAGAGCTGGCTCAATGATATTACGAGATATAAATTAGATCATGTTTAAAGGAAAGTTAACTTTAAATAAATGGTGACACGATTATTCCAAATAGAACATTTTAATTTAGGATTTAAAGAGCTTTTTCATTTATTGTCATTTGATGAAAATAATAAACAACGTAAAATTTTAGCAACCAAAAGGTTTCTCTGGATGCTTCATAAAATACATACATGGACTTATAAACTATTTCACATACACTATGGTTACCGTCAGGTTTCTAACTATCAAACCTTCGTCACATTGCATAAGGTAAACGTCATGACTTCCTTTACAGTAAATCGTTCTATCTGACGCGCGATCAGTCTACGTAGACTCTACATAATACAAATACTATTTGTTAACTTGATTTATCAGATACTATGGAAACTTTATATCTAAATGCATATTGTAAATGGCAAGTTTAAATCATGTAATAAAAAAAATAAAAGAATAATAACAGCCTCCTAACCGATATCGGTCACGGCGGCCAATCTCAACGAGCATTAGCCAACTGCGCAGGAGATATGATAGTGTACAAGTGTGGGCGCAAACACAGGTGCACTCTCTGTTCCTTCACTGTCATAGTCCGGTGAGACGGCAATCCGACATGACCGGAGAGAGGTCAGGCGCAGGACCTACTGCTTAACGTGCTTTCCGAGGCACGGGGGCAACCGCCAACTTCCTGACTCCGGGCTGTTACTGAGAAATTTCAATATTGCAATACTTAGCCACAAATTTTCACTTGGTCCTTAGGCATGCTACCACTAGACCAGTGAAGCAGTTTAATCATAATGCATTTTATAAATACAAAAGAAATAAAAAAAACGAATCACACAGATTTACAGGAGACACTATAATTCCGTATTCTTGCATCCACCACAGCCACCCTTTAAATTTCACATGAAATCTTACGACAACTCTCCCCATACATAAAACATAAGCTTTGACAAAGCAACAAGCAATAAAAGGTAAACTTTCACCTCTTCCCATCAAACAAGCGCTCGACACCATTGTTGTGGAGTAAATTGCTCGACTTTATGGTGGCATCGCGTGAGCCACCTCGTCTTCATAATTGGAGAATAGGCAATGGACGATATTGATATTAAACGAAGTTATTTTTCCTACCTATGTATATCCAAAACACGTAATGCTTCGAATTTTATGCAGCATTCTAAATATTTTATACTGAATTTTGAATTAGTCCCATATTTGTCTGGGACTTAAGAAGAATGTGCCAACTGTGTTCCTTTCCTAGCATCGTAAAAGGCAATAATGATATATCGGGTTTTGGGTACCTATGTGATTGTGTGCCCCTGAAAATTTTTTGTGGTACCTCCAGCTAAGGATTACAAATGCCCAAATGATTTCAATGATACAAACTCAGCTAAATCTAGAACCTTGATTAAAGAAGACTCTAGCAACATGATAGAACGCTGGAATGGTAATCATATTATTAAAATCCTTTAAAGTACATACAATGAGTCCTTAACTATTTAACGACGCTACTTGCAAGCTCCATTATCAAGAGTAATATTACAATTAAATCATTAGTGGATTGTAGCACATCGATAATAAACAATGCAGGCGCCAGTCGCTAAATAATTGCTCACTAAATAATAGCAAATACATTAGAGGATACGATAAGTGCATAAGTACTGTCAAGCTTGCAATCCCCGAAGGAGTAGGCAGATCCAAGGAACCGCTTTAAGTCAATCAATTGAGCATCACGCCCCGTAATCCCGTAATCGAAGGGGTAGACAGAATTGAAAGGGTTGCTGTATCCTAACTAAATTGTACATTTACAAATTTTTTGCTAAAAATAAAACTGGGCTAGGTTAGATAAAAAATTGTGAAAAGCATTACCATGTGGCTAGCTCGTCGCCTACACAATCACGACTCCAATATCCGATACACCACGATTCCTTAAATTTACAACACGCAAGGCAAGGAGTAAGTACCTACGTCATATATTCAGATTTGAAAAATGCTAACGCGTCTGAGTTTGAACCAAATGCATCAAATAGCCACACTCGTTGCATAGCGCATTAATGCATCTCTCGAGAATGCGTTTTGCAGGCTATAGTTCCACATAATCATGATGTGTGTGTAACTGCGTATATTCTACGGCTAATGGCTACCATTACTGATCTTTCTTTTTGCTCGATTAAACACTGCAGTTTTCTCTAAGAAAGCAACCGATAAATTGTTATTCATGGCTATTTAGAATAGAAATTTATTGTGAATCACTACGGTGGACGATAGAAACGTAATTAAGCTACATAGTATGCACGCTTAGTAATTTAGCTCCAGTTAAGTGAGATCGAAGTTGACAAGATGATAATTTTATTCTGTATCAATTACGTAGATAATTTACAACTGACAGAGATTTTATCTAAGTAAAACACTTGCTTAAACATGATAAAAAGTATTATTAAGTGTCTTAACGGATTATAATATCAGCAGCTCCTATTATATTAGTGGCGTTTGGATTGTTTTTCGTTTAAATAATTATGGGTTTTCCCGGGATTTTGTATGTTAAATTTGATAATATTTTGTTTTGTTCAGTCCTAAAACAGTAATACAAACGATCTTATTTTTACATTCGTAATATTATTATAATATAGTATTATATGTATAGACGTGGCCTACATAATAATCACACACCCAAAACCCGATATTCCATAAGCCTTTTACGACATGCTAGACAAGGAACGCAGTCGGTGCATTCTTTTTAAATCCCAGACCAACATGGGACAATAATATTTATTTATTATAATAATATGAGGCGCGGGTCCTCACAATTGAGCAACCACCGTTCACTGCGTGCGAAGTGAATGACTCAATCAATTATTTCTTTGCCAGATACTAACCAAAAAAAAAAAAATAGACTATAAAGTTGACGCCCGTTCGAAAGCCAACATATGTTCGCATTAATAACTAATGTCTGCATCTAATTGAAAGAAAGAAACCGAAACAAAACACCAATTGACAACTCATTGAGCAACGAGCACTTAATAAGGATGCGAATGGTCTCCGCGCCAATCGCTCCGAGCTGCCGTCATTATCGGCTGCATTAGATGCTGTTTGTATTCAATATCGGTAAGCGAGGGGCGACGGGTGACATGCGGCGAGTCGGAGTAAGGCACCTGCCGGGTGTTTGAAGCCCGTTCCATAGCGATAACACCGTAGGGAAAATCTCTTGATTTCAAATAAAGCTTGTGTGAAAAAGGAAGGAAATGTTTCGACTTTTGATATTATACACCAGCTGAACCGAAAAAAAATTATTATGCAATTTATACAATCACAAAATTTATAGCACATACTCACATGTTTTCATATATTTTTTTTTATTAAAGAAATACCTTCTTGTGAATTTTTCAAACTTTATTTTTTATGCACATTAATATACACAACAAACAAGTACTTATAAGTGCTTTTTGTAAGCCTTAATAAATAAAGATCATTTCATTTCATTTCAAAAATAATTATCGGATTTGTTGCAGTCGTTCAAAAGCTTAAGCATATAATTCTTACTAATATTATAAACGCGAAAGTTTGTATGGATGAATGTTCATTGTGTTTGCGACTCTTTCACGCAAAAAGTACAGCATAGATTTTAATAAAACTTTACAATAGTATAGCTTATACATTAGAGTTATACATAAGCTATTTTTCATCGATGTACCACACGAGCAACGCCGCGGGCAGAAGCTAGTAGCATATTAATTTAAAAGTCACAAGTCACACAGTGCAAGTGTAGTGTGCAGTGCATATCACATAATAATTGAACCCTAAGTACCTACAACTCAATACCTAACTTAAACATATATCGCATCTCCATCAATATCATCATCGTCAGTTAAGCGACGATAAGTATGTTTATACATTAAGCATGAAATGTTTGTATTGGCGCCATGGACTAGTAAAAAAAGAAGGACTCCGCGCCACTAACTAGACGTTGAAGCTCCTCAAGTGCTCCAACTTGACACGCAACTTACGTCACACATTGACATAATAAGTGCTCCAAATGACAGATATCCGATATCTGTTATCCATAAGTATCTCACTCACACATGCATAAACGTGGCTTTAAGGTATAGTATGGCAGCGTGGAGTCCTTCTTTTTTTACTAGTCCGTGATTGGTGCTAAGAAGTTTGACAAATATGTACCTACATACGCGATATTTGACTTTAGACCATAAATCCTTGATACCGATTTGTTGACTCAAGATTATTTTGAATGGCATTTTTTTAATAAACTTTGCTTGGTATAACAGACTTTACACGATTCACAGTTCATTTTATTTAGCCACTAGCTGCGCCCCGCGGTTTCACACGCGTAGTTACCGTTCCTATAGGAATACGGGAATAAAATATAGCCTGTGATACTCGCTTTCGAGTGAAATATTTTTTTTAACAGGTCCAGTAGTTACGGAGCCTATTCAATTCAAACAATCAAATCTTTTCTCTATAATATAATGTAGTATGATAATTTTGCGTTAACTTAATGCGCTAGCGCAGTGCGCTACTTCTTACTGAGTTGGCGCACGATTTTCGCCGCGTTATCCAACTCTAGTTGGGAATCCTCCGTATGGAATAAGAAATTAATTATTTTAATTAGATGCCATTTTGGGTCAAGTTATTTGATGCGAGTTATAACTACTAATCCTTTCTAATATTATAAGTGCGAAAACTGTCTGTTTGTTTCGTTTTCACTGCTAAAATGCTTAACCGAATGCAATAAGTTTGATACGCCTATCATTTTAACCCTGAGAAAGGATCTCGTAAAATTCATAGATTCCGCAGAATATACGATAGATCTTCTGTAACAAATCTAAAGCTACGCGGGCGGAGCCCCATGCAAAAGCTAATCATGTACATATAAGATCGCTGTCCGTCTGTGTGTTGCGCTGTGCGCACCGGACACGGCGTTTAGATCAATTTGAGCACGTTCAAGGTAGACTGGGCTTGCGTCGTTTCTTTGCATAACGGTGGTCTGGGGGTTGTTAGCCGATATAACACAAACCCGATGTTTAGGGTTGCCGAACGTTACATATTCTAATCACCGTTATATTCTGAAATAACGTTATGCGTTTTCGTAGTTATTGAGATATTTGACAAAAAACTCCGTAGCTATAAACTTGGTCACTGCAAAAAATTTGTTCGAAAATTAAAAAAAGGATGTAGATAATCCTTTAATGCGTATCATTCATCAGTGAAGATGAGAACAAACATTTAGATTTGATTTGTCTGGTAGTAATCGAGGAGTTCCGCTATGTCTACTTTAATTCACTTACTCACTAACATTAAAGCCTCATGTGCGCAAGGACAAAATTGTATTATGATAGTGTTGTACCCGTTCAAAACATTCTTCTACGTCACAATTAAGTGTTTTTCGACAACAGCCCTCCACTTCACGACCTGATAACTCCAATCGCTTCAACATACCTCATACGTAAATTGTACGAATCAATTACCCCCCATCGTCTTTGCTGCCTTTGCTAATTATTCTTCAACAACCCTACATTTCACGAGCTGATAACTCCGGTTCAGCCCGCTCGGCCATGCGCAGCGGCGCTCTGCAAACTGCACATGCAGGCTCGTGCGTGCACGGTGCAGCTGCCACGCGCTATTTCAACCTCCACCACACATGACCCACTAGCAGTGAGATGGAAGCATTAACCAAGCGGTGAGCGTCAGGGGCGCGGTTCTTTTAGACCTAGGGTTGCCAACTTTTATAAGAAGAAATAGAGTATATCTGATTTAAAATTTGAGGTATATCAGATTTAAGGTAAATAAAGAGTAGGTACGGACTTATAATAAAAAAGTATAATTTTTTTTTAACTAAACTAAACGTCACGCTACTTCCCTAGCTGGGTAGGCAGAGAGAACCGAACGCCATATGGCACAATCCTTAATTCTCCTTTCATTTAAGTATTTAATATTTTTAAAAACTTGGTACTTTTTGAATCACAAAAATATTTTATTGTTGGATAAACATGACTGACACTAGTATATTAAACATTGTATAAAAAGGGTATTTTAGCGTACTCTATTAGTGATAAATATAATAGATTACGTCTACATGATAAAGAGTACAATACTCTATCTTAGAGTACGGTTGCCAACCCTATTTACACTGCTAGATTTCTTGATACTCGCAAGAGAACAAAAAGCCACTTTAATTTGAAATGGTATTCTATTCCTTCGTAAATATTCTCGTTTTCATAGAAAAGACTACCCTCCTTGATAAGTGGGCCTCTTCTATGCTCCCTATTGGCTGCAACTATTGTATTATTTGTTCTTCCATGTCATTATTAAGAATTCTGCGACAAAAACCCTACAATTATCCAGACTGACACACCAATTTCCTAGCCCCAAACTAAGCTTGTGCTTGTGCTATGGATACTAGGTGAACGGATAGACATACTTAAATATAAACATGTTTATAAACACCCATGACTCGAGTACCTACAAATGTCCATGTTCATGAAACATTTGCCCCTGGCGGGATTCGAACCCGCGACCTTTGGTTTCGTGGCCAGGGTCTCTGACCACCCGACTAACGGGCCTGTCATTTAGCGCGATAATGCGCGGTGCTGCATTGCACATGCAGGCCCATGCGTGCAGTGTATCCGACACGCGCTATTTCAATATCCGCCACATCTGACGCACTGACAGTAAAATCGCAGTTACAGAAGGAATCAAGGAGTGGAGTAGGTGCTTCTAGAATTTCGGTAGCTACGCAAGCTTATAATATAATGACATTACCTTATGACCGATGTTACATTTCTTACAACTTTGTTAATACTGTTGTTGAAAAAGAAGAACTACCGAGTTTCTTGCCGGAATCTTCTTGGTAGAATAGAGAATATCTCTTTATCTGTTTTTGACGATTTATAAGTGTTTCTTTGAATCAAATAAAGAATATTTTGACTTTGACTTTGACTTTGAACGGAATATGAACAATGTTCCTCCTAGTCCTACGGTGTCTACCTTCGACGACAGTTGATACAACAACTTCTTGAACACCCACTAGCAGCTGTGAGCATGGAATTACAAGTAAAACAAACTGTTATCAGGCAAAATTTTCCTGTTATACGGAAATCGTCTTGTTCTATCTTACTTACTGTCATCTACTCGCCTGACCGTGATAAATTTAAAAGCGTAACTCTCCTTTATAGTCCATTGTCTATACCAGCTTTTCTCGAAGGAGGGTACGCTAACCCCTAGGGGTTCGCCATTAGATCATAGGGGGTTCGCGGGAAGATTTACGTAATGGAGGATGAACGACTGCCCCGTGCGCCACGCTTGTCGGCGGGCGCGCTACTGACGTGGATGGAGCCATAAGTTTGAGAAACCCTGGTCTAGAGACCCAGTAAATGTATATGTGTTAAAGTTGTAGATGAGGGATAGCAAACCGCTAGCATGCGTGTCGTGCGCGAAGCGCGTAGGATAATATTAAGCACACGTGGTCCAAGATTATTTTTGAGTTCGCCAGGCCTGTAAAAAAAGTTGCCACCCCTGTTGTAGACAGTTCACTGACGTTTCTGAGACTGCGCCGGGGGACAGATCTCGGAAGATGATGACGCAAAAACCACTCATCGATGCGCCCCGATGTCTTAGAGAAAATAAACACGGACAGTTTGTTTTCTTTCATTTGTTACGCTGCGCGTGCGCACGCGCAACAAAGCGGAATTCGGATCGTTCTTCGAAATGTAACAGGAACAGACTTTGCTTGTTAATTGATTTTTTGAGAAATCTTAAGTAGGTTAGTAAGGCGTTTCGTTGAACCAAATCGAAATCAAAACATTTGCTCTTATTCATACGATTAAATTTGGGTCTTCAAAATAACTACCGCCTGCTTTAGCGCTCTAGTAATCATATCACAAAGGTTGAAAATAATATGACTCTAAGGAACGTAAAAAGGACGTCATTACAATTTACAGAAGATTTGTTGGTCCAATTTTAACACATAAACTTGTACAGACATTGTGGTCTATAAAGATTTACCTAAGTTTGTAACTAATTAAATAGATCATCTATAAGAACTTAACACACAGTTAACAGTTTTATAAGCCAGCCAGCACAGTCTAAAGCTCTCAAACTTCATCCCAGAGAGCCAAGTGTGGTTGAAAACCAGCGTGGAGGGGGAGCCTTGCTCCATGTCACCATAAGCTGAACTTACACCTTTTGTGTTTACGATTTTGTATTTTAATTTTAAGAAACGTGTTTTAATGTAAAAGACAATAAACCATTTTTTATTGATTTATTATATAATAATGACAAAGTGAAATATATTTAGGTGCCTACCACAAGTGACCACGTGTACTGGGTTTAAATAATAAAAAGATTCATGGCACCAATTACCATCATCTAATTTGAATGCCTACACTTGATTCCGAGATGTTATCGATAGATTTGAGTGCCCAACCGTTTTATCTTCAAATCACGTAGCCATTAACTTTCAATTTCTTCATCAATTTAGTCTGCGTGAGTCAGCGCCCCCGAGCCATTGAACACATGACTAATAAAAGTGGCTGTAATCCTCACACGTGCTTGATACAAAAATGTAACACGATCTTGTTTTCTCTGTTCCAGGTTGCATGCGGATGACTCGTTCGCCAGCACCCCACATGGCCAGCTAACGACAACCCACGCCGCGACTTAAAAAGTAAAATGTCAATGTCAAAAAAATGTTCCAAACTCAAAAAGTGACTAAGAACTAGTGAGGTGCGTGCTATTTATCGATAGTGTTAATATAAATTGGTAATGATGGATGGGTGCAATTCGAGTGTGGTGTACGTGCAAAACTCGACGTTTTACCCGCGGGAGGCGACGGTGTTGGCTGCGGTATGCGCTTCCATATTCAGCGTGGTCGGGGTTGTGGGTAAGTTTGATTATCCAAATTATTTGTAAATAGCATTGTGATATTTTGAATCGAATTATACTCGCTGATTTTGATGATTATGTCGTGTTGACGAATGTTATTAGAATGCAAAAGACAACATTGTATTAGTGTTAGTTTGAATTTGAGTTTATTTAGCTGTAGATTTTCGATACGTAGGTGTGGGATGAAAGTAAATACTACAAAGACTTTAATTTTCTTTAGATCTACTTAAATACAGTGAAAGAAAGTGAAAATGAAAGTCTAAAGAAAATAATAAAAGTAAAGGGAATAATATTGGGACCATTTGTTTAAGTACACTTTGACCTCTTTCCGGTCATATCAAATTACCGTCTCACCGGACTATGACCGTGAAGGAATAGATAGTGCACCTGTGTTTGCGCACACACTTGTGCACTATAATATCTCCTGCGCAGTTGGCTTATCCTCGTTGAGATTGGCCGCCGTGACCGGTATCGGTTAGGAGGACAATTATAAGTACACTGTCTCACTAACCAGGAAGTTAGAAAATTATAAAGAAAGAGTCATTGACTTATTTGACACGGGTGACCGGGCTCATCATGCGGTGAAGTAATTTTATGAACCCCACAATTGACCGGATGCTGATGACTCGACATGCTGCGTTCTCACAGAATCTAATACCTACTTAATGATCACCCGCTGTGCACGATAGCGCTAAAACGAACACCTCATTATTATTTTTTTGATAATTAGACAATTTGTTAGCATAATATATCAAGAGCTCTTGTAAAAGGTCAAAATGAAATGCTTATATAAGATCATTGATTGCCTTTCTCAGCTAATTAATTTATTAAATTAAATGAATATAGTCGGTGCAAATAGTGCCGAGATAATGTAATTGTATACCATTAACAATTACATTAACTCGGCACCGACGTGATCACAAAATTTCGCCATAGCACAGCAAAACAATCCAAGTAAAGCCACGGTGCTAACCACGGCCCTATTCCAATTTCCCCAGTGCTGCGCAGTGCGCTAACACATTTTGAGGGAGTGTTTTGACACATCCTGCAACTGAGTTGGCGTAATTGGCGGTGCAGCCATTACATTACGACTTCTCGCATAGCATCATTCCCCGATCGGCTCCCAGTGTTTGTTTATGCATTAATATTGTGTTTACAATACAGCCGCGCGCGGATAGGCCCCCAGCACTATTGCAGGGAGGCGATGAAACTCTGTTTACGCAGATATAGATCGCTGAAACCGAGTGTCATAACAACAACACTATCGTATGAAGTTTCGCTTTCATCGTAATTACGCTTTTACTGAACCGTACGTGGCTATAAGCTGCGAGGGTATTTTTAGAACTACTCCATTAAGGTTTGATAAAATTAACAGTGGAATGAGCCGATGTAATGTGGAGTGACCTAAATATATACGCTTTACAGTATGAAAATTATAATTTAAAAACATACCTCAATCTAGGACTAGTGTAAGCAAAACCCAATTCAATATTTGACCTAAAACCCATACTACCAGCATGTTTTCAAATAAATCAATCGAATGACTAGAGCCAGTCACGCGGCAGCCATTTAGAGTTCACGACATATCTGTCAGAAGTAGTTTAGAAAGCGACCAATTCACTATTCAATGATGGGTCAGTTATCACGAGTCGCCTGACTCGCTAAGTGGCCGTTAATGGACGTCGAACGGATCAGGGACGGCTTCGGAGTACCATCAGCTGTGCAAACAAAGATTTCACGCCTCAACTTAATTCGGTTGGGATTAACGGCGCTTTAACGTTTTGAAGGGGAAGGTGTATAGATCTAACTGTATCTGGATGGGATGTGGAGTTTACCGGTCTCTTCCCTGCAGGCTTGTGCTTTACATAATTAGTTATCGCATTTCTTTCTAAATCCAGTTCACCCAGCCCAGTGTCCCATGTTGGTCTGGGACTTAAAAAGAATGTGCCAACTCTCTTGTCTAGTATACAGTAAAAGGCGACTAATGGTATTTGGTATGTGACGGGTTTTGGGTATGTGATTGTGTAGGCGACAAGCTAGCCACTTGTTACTACTTTTTCACAATTTTTCTCTAACCCAGCCCAGTTTTGTTTTTTGCTCAATGTGGTTAAAGGGGACTGCTGCCCTTTTGACTCTGCCTACCCCTTCGGGGATTATGGGCGTGATATTATGTATGTATGTATATCATCATCTTCCTAGCGTTATGTCCCGTGTTTAGACGGGCTCCGCTTAGACCATGATCCA
Source organism: Glyphodes perspectalis (assembly GCA_951394215.1). Classification (NCBI taxonomy): domain Eukaryota; kingdom Metazoa; phylum Arthropoda; class Insecta; order Lepidoptera; family Crambidae; genus Glyphodes; species Glyphodes perspectalis. Next base: position 14,720,798 of record OX596213.1, on the reverse strand, counting down.
GGATTTAGCGAGTCTGGTAATTACATTGAAGCAACTGCCGGTCTGACCTTCGTAACCCTAAGGATAGGGGAACCAGAATTTTTTTTTGGATCAAAGTTACAAATCCAAAGTTGTTTGAATTTGCAGGTTTCATCACGATGTTTTCCTTCACCGTCGAGCTAGTGGTATAAATACGTACATAGATTTGAAAAATCCAGAGGTACGTGCCCGGGTTTGAACCCGCACACCTCGGTTAAGAGGCGCGAGTCCTTACCATTGAGCTACCACCGCCCCTATGTATGTATGTATATAAAAATAAAATTAATCTTCCTACTCCCAATGTTTACTTTCTCTACCTTCATCCTTTGGTACCAATACAGAATGTTTTGGGTCTTTGGCACTCTGTTTCATTAAATTGATACGAACAGTATCAACTTAACACTCCACAAGGAATTAAAACATGCCCTAATAATCCCTTGCATGAAAGGCTCGTTGTTCCCAATTTTATTGCCTGTAAGGGACTTATGGAGTATTTATTGCTAATCGGGGCTGATGCCCTTTGCACAAAGAGCCCTTTCACAAGCGGCCCTTGGTGCATTAATACTGACGATGAAAAACGTCATCTCGGCTTCGAGATCAATGCTTTGGAGTTTGTTGAGCTTATTCACGTCCGAACACCATGTGTACAGATTTCATTACGAGCAATGATGAAATCATCTACGGACGTAGCACTTCGTGTTGAACGACAAACAGACAGGTAGGACTTTCAAAAGTGGAAAGAAAAGATAATGTTTACATCGTGATTTAGGTGAAGGTAATCGGAAACTGTAAACAGTTAACAAATTACAGAGATAGAGTTGTTCGTCATCTCGCACGACTATGCGACTTGATACCATTCGATTTTACCAAATAGTTTTATCGTCAATTCGCACGATCATGAAAATCTAATAGGAGTTCATTAAAATACTACTACTTATACGGACAACTCTAACAAAAATGAGTCTAAAAACTATTCTCCATTTCACTATGAGGGTAAAGATGATCAGGAATACTTCTGCTATATAGTGTTATGTACCGTTCTTAGTCGTGGTCTGCTTAGACCAGATCGAAACTTATTAAACGGTTTTATTTCTAACTAGTGATCGCTCACTGATCGAAATTCGACCATAGTTAGTTTAATTTTTATTTTATTTAAAGTATTGCTTATTGAAATATTAGCTTTCTGCTCCCTCTCCATATAAACTTTAACTGTGTCAAATCTCATACTCCTCCGTCCGCATAATTCTCATAAAAGGTGTACAAAGTTTTTGCTTTACGTATTAATATTAAGTATAGACTAGCTGCCCCGGCGCACTTCGTAACGCCCCGTTCTTGGATTTTCAATAGCCATTTTTTTCCGTGCAGCTTTTTTTTTCTTTTATAAGAACCTTCACCTGATAATAACAAACACAACTAAAATATTATTAGCGAAATCGGTTCATCTGTTTTCAAAATATGCGCTTAGCAACACATTCAGCGATTCATTTATTTAATATAGACTAGCTGTGCCAGCGGTGTCACCCGCGTTTATGGTTAATATTATAAAGACTATTTCCGTCATACATGATTTCTATGTAACTTTAACCATTAAGGCTACACACGCGACGGAAGCTTAAAAAATGGAGTAACTTCTCCCATTTTCCCAACATTTCCCTTCACTACTCTGCTCCTATTGATTGTATCGTGATGAAAAGTATACTATAACCTGCCCAGGAGTATGAAGAATAATTGTACCAAGTTTCGTTAAAATCCGTCGAGTAGTTTTTGTTTCTATAAGGAACATACAAACAGACAGACAGACAGACAAAAATTTTAATGATTGCATTTTTGGCATCAGTATCGATCACTAATCACCCCCTGACAGTTATTTTCAAAATATATTTCATGTACAGAATTGACCTCTCTACAGATTTATTATCAGTATAGATATAACATTTCCCTTTCCCACATAATAATAACTTTGTTTACCAAACAAACGCTTGATACACCATAAAACAAATAAGATGACGGGCTATCACCCACAACGTTGCACTAATTGCAATGCCGAGTACATACTCTGCCATTACTATAGTATAGATAACAAACCCCATGAACTTGCTATCAGGGTTGCCTACCACTAGAATTATAGTCGTTGGAAATAACTTTGGGAATTAAGCTAGGATTTTTTTTGCGGTAAGCATTGATATCTTATCAATACAGATGTGCAGATTACCACTTATTATTACCTTTATCATTAATAACCACATAAAAGTAGTTTAAATAATTTAGACATAATATTATTTTTTTATTTTTGTTTCTTGTTGGTCTGGGACTTAAAAATAATGTGCTAATTAGGTTCTTTGCCTAGCATGTCGTGAATGGCGACTAATGGTATATCGGGGTTTGGGCGTGTGTTTGTGTAGGCGAGTTTAGTCGACCAGCTACTTGTCACTAATTTTTCACAATTTTTTCATTTAACCCAGCTCACCCCTTCCGGGATTACGGTCGTGATGATAAGTTTGTTTTTTTAAACACTGCAATTTTTTTTAATTGGAATATAATAAAATTAATCAACTCTTTAAGCTAGATCCACTATTAATCAGCTTATGCAGAAAAGCTAACTCGCACAGATTACACTTTAAAGAAACTTCCCACGTCAAAACCAAATTTTAGAAACAAATACACTCACAATAGGAAATCATTCATAGGTGACAACCCTAAGGAGCTTTAACGAGCATGTCACGTGTTCGCCATCGCCAAAAGCAATTAATCGCCCTACAGGACACGCGTGTCAACACCGCTATGTTTTGGTAAACAAGCTGGACGGACATTATAACTATTCTACTTTTATTGTTATTATTTTACTCTACAAGTTATTACCCCATTTAATATTGTAACTGTTATATTTGTCACAGTTTTAGTCTATGGTCAAAATAAACGACTACAGCTTGTACTTATACGTATGTTGTATTTTACAGGCTATAATATCACCTGCTAGAATTTAAATCAGACAATTTCTTACCTAACTGTGTATATCTTAGTAGTTACTTAAGTAGTTAGGTATGAGGTTTAGGTGACTTTATAATTAACGTAATATAACATTAAAATGAATAACCGTTTAAGCATTCAATCAAATACACTTTTATAACGTCGATATCGATGAATTTAATGTCATTATCACAACATTATTGCGCTCTAAACAAAAAGGTTTAATTTTTTTTTTCTTTTTTATAATACACTTCAACGTATTCCTGACTAATGGCATTTCTAAACGCTTACTCAACAATACAGTTCAGTATTACTCTATTAAACTTAGGTAAGTACATGATTTTAAAATTATATAAAAATTTCGTAACTAAATTATCGAATAACGTTATAAAATAGATGATGTTATACTTTGTTCGCGTGTATTTTTTATGACATTAAAAATCGACACATAAATAGCTACATTGATTGTAGGAAGTAGTAAAATAAATGACATTAGCTAAAATCAACCAACCTAGACGTGTTGAGACAGAGATATAGACTACTGGCCCATGTCCAAAATGGATGGGTCATATGAACCACCAGGTGACGTATATAGGATGATATAAGAGCATAAAATAATAAGATACATAGAAGCATAGAATAAAACACATTCCTACTAGCGCACTAAACTATGCCAATCCCTTAATCTCCAAAATTCCACCAAAAATGAGACCCTCATCTCCACAACGATTAAACCTTATCGGAGGGGTGACAAGGTAGTCTGTTAGTCTGCAGGGACTGTTTATCGAATCAATCAAACTGTCAGCTTATCAGAGGGGACGCCATTTAGGAGGAACATTATATAATTCGTGGCCGCAGCACCATTAACCATTTGCCATTGCAAAGACATGTGTTTGGGTTCTACTGAACATTTGGCCATATAGGCCAATTGTCCACTTTATTGTAATGTTGGTACATTTTGCAAGTAACGCTAATAATAATAATAATAAATTCATTTAATTCAGGCAACAAATTATGATAAAACAATATTGGCCCATATAATATATACCTTAAGTCTAACATTACATATATTATATAAACAATAATCTAATCTACTTCTTAATAATAACACGTGACGGCGACGTGATGCGCGCTGCTAATGTAAATAGAGAAGACGCTTCTAACTACATAGCACATAATTTACTTATGTCGAGTCTGAAGTGAAAATGTTCGTATTGGTTAAACAACCACAAATTTGTAGCTATCAAGGTATACTTGATAAATTCCATATGAAAATCTTTTAGAAAACTAATTTCATCTTCCTAGCGTTATGTCCCGTGCTTGGACGGGGTCCGCTTAGACCATGATCCAGGATTTAGCGAGTCTGGTAATTACATTGAAGCGACTGCCGATCTGACCTTCGTGACCCTAAGATAGGGGAACCAGACAATTTTTGGATCATGGTTACAAATCCAAAGTTGTTTGAATTTGCAGGTTTCATCATGATGTTTTTCTTCACCGTCGAGCTAGTGGTATAAATACGTACATATACTTGAAAAATCCAGAGGTACGTGCCCAGGTTTGAACCCGCACTCCTCGGTTAAGAGGCGCGTGTCCTTACCATTGAGCTACCACCGCTCCTTAGACCATAGCTTACCATAGCTCCTTTAGAAAACTAATTTATTAAATTTTATTTAGAACTAAAACCTGTAAACCAGGTTTAAATTTTTGTGGAAATTATTAAGTCTATTCAAAACTATGTATATTGTGGTAGTTACAACCGTCTTGACATATATTTAATAAATCATATTTTTTAGCAATTTTATTTGCTATTCCTGAATTTACTATTGCTGACAATTGTAAGAAATAGTGAATATTTATAGTTAACTAGCTGACCCGGCGCACTTCGTAACGCCCCGTTCTCGGATTTTCAATACCAATTTTTTTTCCGTGCAACTTTTTAATTTTTTTCTTTCATAAAAACCTTCATCTGATAATAACAAACACAGCTAAAAAATAATTAGCGAAATCGGTTCAGCTGTTCTCGAGATTTGCGCTTAGCAACACGTTCAGCGATTCATTTTTATATTATAGATGATATTAACGGGCTATTTTTAAACTCAATTATACAACAACAAGAAATAATAACACATCCTTACAGATAGGTATAGCGTTAATATAGACCTTGTTCAGTGTGTTACAAATGACGCACATTCCCATTATTCATCTTCCTAGCGTTATGTCCCGTGTTTAGACGGGGTCCGCTTAGCCATGATCCAGGATTTAGCGAGTCTGGTAATTACATTGAAGCGACTGCCGATCTGACCTTCGCAACCCTAAGATAGGGGAATCAGACAATTTTTGGATCATGGTTACAAATCCAAAGTTGTTTGAATTTGCAGGTTTCATCATGATGTTTTTCTTCACCGTCGAGCTAGTGGTATAAATACGTACATATACTTGAAAAATCCAGAGGTACGTGCCCAGGTTTGAACCCGCACTCCTCGGTTAAGAGGCGCGTGTCCTTACCATTGAGCTACCACCGCTCGCACATTCCCGTTATTACACCCAATTAAATATCAATAAACAAAACCATTAATTAAGATTTTTTTACGATAAAATACAGTATGCTCATTCATTTGTTGTCTCCCTGCTCGGGAGGCTGATATTATTTCTGCCCCAGCTAGGTCAGTGGCCTCTATCTTCACATGCAAACAAAATTCACACGGTCATACCTCTTTAGAAAACCGGATATTTTATTGACTGACAATAAAAAACCGGAACTGACATCTCAACCTGAAATACTATGATCTCGTCAAGAGACAGGGCTTAAATTCAATTCATAATTTCGTACTGACATTCCTTTAGAAGATTGAAATTGAGAACCCTTTTAAAATACTGGAGTAACAACTTTTTAGACAGGGTCGATATCTCTTTCAAATCTCGAATATTTTTTCAAGTACCCAGATTGAAGGAAGCATTAAGCATAAAGTTTAAGTAGTGGTAGTTTATGCGAGAAAATAATGAAACACCTCACTATTTTGTCATAAACAAAATTTCAGCCGATATTCAGTGGAAACCAAAATAAACAATCCTTGGCTTAGCATCTTGATATAAACCAGTAAAACAAATAAACTCAATCCCACTATCAATATAATGGAACATACAATGATAATGGAAATAATCCTTTCCTTTATTCCGAAAGACCACCACTGGCAATATTCATTGTGCTCCACATTTAATTAACATCTTTAGGAGTACCATCCTTTCAGAAAACCTAATTTACAATCTCGCCCTAATTAAAATATTGTGACAAGCAATATTTCGAAACCATACCTAATTAGTCGCAAGCTACAGTCGTTGACGTCCCAAACAAATTATCTCATTTGCAGCGTCATAAATCATGATGACACTCTTCGTAGTGTTACAGAGGAGAATATTAATTTTAACTCATTAAGGTTAAAACACATTCGTCATTATAATTCTCCCGAGATAATAAAACATTACCTCCGGCATGAAGGCGACTGAACTCAAGCAATATAAGTAAATCATTTTGATAAAAAACTGTTGTATGCATTTGTTTTAAATTGTGACTTATGGCCACTTATGGCTAAACCACAGAAAATTCTGAATCAAACTTCTTGCTGAAACAAAAAAAAAACAAAAAAAAAACTACGGATAAAGAATAGTGAAAATGGGTTATTAAATTGATGCAAGTATGAGGTAGGCACAGTATTGAATCCAAGCCATCATCAATTCGACCAAGCCGTAAAATTGAGTTACAGGTGGTTTCATAATATTTTTTTTACTGGTGTTCGTTACCTATGTCTCTTTGGGTCCTTCGTTAGTGGAAGTTAGCTATTTACCTGATCTCCACCTCTATCAATATATAACAATTAAATAAATTTTGTGTTCATTATGACACATCAAATGAGTAGGTAAGTGCAATGTAAATGTCTAATGTAAACAGGGCCGTCTTTAATCTATTGGAGGCCCTGGGCACTATGGTAGGTAGTTGAATATGGTAAAGCGTAATAAATGTAGATGATTCATTAGTAATCTGAAACTAGGGGGCCCTCGGGGGATCGTAGGGGCCCTGGGCACGTGCGCAAAGTGTCTAGTAGGAAAAACTCAATCAGACAACTCCTACATTGCTTATACATTCTTTGACATGAACACATTTATATGGAGGATGGCTGTGTGGATGTTTGTTACTCTTTCAAGCTAAAAGTACTGCATGGATTTCAATGAAACTTTACAATAGTATAACTTATACGTTAGAATAACACATAAGCTATGTTCCATCGATGTACTACGCGAACAACGCCGTGGACAGAAGCTAGTCAAGTATAATTTGAAGACTTTCTCAACCTAATTAAATAAATCCAAAATCCATTAATTCAAGAATCCTCTGTGTATTAATAAACCATTTACGAATTGACATGCCCTAGTTCTCAATCGTCTGCCAAGGAGTAACACTCATTAGTCCAGGTGTAAATTGACACAAAGGTACGATAAGGCCTACCCATATTGACAACTTCCTTCCCCAGTGACGTCATCGCGCACACAACTCGGGTGCTATAAACAACAGGTGTTTGCAGTTAAAAGGTCTGCTTAACAAGGAGGCCAGTTCGCTGTCTAAAGCTTATGCTTCTCATCGCGTTCAACCATTTTAGGGATAAGTTCAATGTTGGTCATTATCATGATGGTAGTTACAGCCGTATCAATGGTACGACTACCATTTGAGCTAAATTAATGATGATGGTCAAGATCAGAATTCGAATCTATCGCTGTATTAATGATATGAGGCCCCTGATCTATCGGGACTTAGAAAGTTTATAAACTATATCAAATGTCAAACATAAAATATGTAAAGGTACAGTGCCGTGCTGTTACCACATTTGATAGGGACACAGATTGACCTAGGTATGCTTAGCGATGGCCTAACATGTCTCGGTGTTGTGCATCCAGCGCCTCACGATCGTGGGATGCACAATATCGACCACCGCAGCGCGTTGTAAGCCGCGCAGCGCGGCATAACGGAGGAGAGGAGTAAAAAAAAAGGTTGGCTTAGCGAGATTTAGACCCCTGGTACTTTTACAGACCATCACGCCCGTAATCTTCGAAGAGGTGGGCAGATTTAAAGGGATAGCCTTACCCCCTTGACCACATTCAGCCAAAAAAGAAAACTGGGCTGGATAAAATGGATTCAAACTGTAAAAAAGTAGTGACGAGCGGCTAACCTGTCGCCTACACAATCACACACCCAACATCCGATATACCATTAGTCGCCTTTTACGATATGCTAGGCAAGGAACACAGTGGCCCACTATTTTAAGTCCAGACCAACATAGGACAATACATCATAATGATTGCTATAATCATCTACGACGATTATAGTGTTAGTGGTGGTCACGGTAATGATGATGATGATTTTTATTATTAAAAATATTTCTACACACGTGTTAAAACCACGGACTAGTAAAAAGAGAAGGACTCCACGCTTTCACGCTGCCTGAAGCCACGTTTATGCATGTGTTGCGTGTCAAGGTGGAGCACCTGAGGAGCTTCAATGTCTAGTTAGTGGCGCGGAGTCCTTCTTTTTTTACTAGTCCGTGGTTAAAACGTAAATAGATTAGACAGTTTATAGTTAAACTTATTACAGGAAGCTTTTAAGCAGCATTGTCATGTCATTCGGCAGGTCGTGTAATTGCCAGCCATCAATAACGCAACGTTACAGCCATTGTTGTGTTTCGGTTATTCTTAAATGTTGTTAGTCTGGTATAAATAGGTTAGGTACACATTCCACGGAGTACCTTCCATTACCAAACTGAAGGGAAGAGGTAATTATTCTGCTTGTTGATGTACTTATGGCAGTAAAGTGTAAAGTGACGTAGAGGAATTGGTAAAATTTTATTTTCCTCTTTATTTTCAACTAGGACCACCACTTCCTTAATTCGGCCTAACTATTTCTCCCTGAAATTCATCATTGGAGGAGGGTGCTATGAGTCCAAATCTTCTACAATCATCATTACCAATATCTAAGTCGGAACATGTGTCCCATGCTGGTCTAGGACAAAAAAGAAGAATGTGCCAACTGTGGTTCTTGCCTAGCATATCGTAAAAGGCTACTAATGGTTTACGGGCTTTTGGGTATGTGACTGAGTAGGCGACGAGCTAGCCACTTGTCACTCCTTTTTCACAGCTTTCCATCCAACCCAGTCCACTGTCCCATGTTGGTCTGGGACTTAAAAAGAATATGCCAACTGTGGCTCTTGCCTAGCATGTCGTAAATTGCGACTAATGGTATATCGGGTTTTGGGTATGTGATAGTGTAGGCGACAGGTTAGCCGCTTGTCACTGCTTTTTCACAATTTTCCATCTAACTCAGCCACTCACTCAATGTGGTTGAAGGAATCCCTTTAGGGATTATGGGCGTGATGTTATGTATGTATGTATGTAAGTCAGAACATTCATAACGTCACGCCCGTAATCCCCGAAGGGGTAGGCAGTGTCAAAGGGACAGCTTAACCGCTTTCAACCACAAATAAAACTAGGCTATAATAATATAATAATATCTATCAGGCTTCATAGGCTGTTCTAATTTCCCGTCTTCTATTCCAGGCAACCTGATCACCACAATAGCCCTGCTGATGCACCCAAAGCTGCGAGGCCACGTGACCACCAAGTTCGTCCTGTCGCTCTGCGTGTCGGACCTCCTGTTCTGCGGCATCAACCTGCCCCTGACGGCGAGCCGCTTCGTGCGCGAGGAGTGGGCGCTAGGGGAGACCATGTGCCAGATGTTCGCGTTCGTCTTCTACGGGAACGAGGCTGTGTCACTGCTATCTATGGTCGCCATCACTATTAACAGGTCAGTTCGCGCTTCCATCAGGAACGATATACGATTTGCTTGAAGTTTTTCTGAAGGCTTTCCAAAAAGCTATAGTCTTTCTATTAATCAATTCTCAAAAGATTCTGATCTATTACGAGAGTCACTTCGAGAGCTTTCGTAAGCTTAAGATATAGAACCCAAACAAAGCAAGCCACGGCTTCACAATCTACATCTACATCTTATTTTGTAAAGGTATTCTCATCATGTTTCCCGTCAACACCGCTTAACTGTTTGTGTAAATATATTCATTGATTTGATAATCAAAAGGCACGTGCCCGAATTTGTTGAACCAACGCCCCTACCATTATGCTACCATCACTCAAAACAGGTTGCTCCTGTCTTGTTACTCCTTTTAGTACTGTACGCCTACGTAAAGATTACAACTATAAAGTAATCTTTAACTTCATATAAGGCTAGCTAGCTTAAAATCGTTCACCTACATAACAGTTTAAAGTCAAGGCAGTTATGGTCAGTCGAGGCCAAGAACTGCACAGTGTACAAATAGGCCGAGTTTCACAAACATATGCTCGTAACAAGTTCCCTAGGTCGGTGTTGTAATAAAAAATATATTACACTTTCAGATTTCCTTTATGCAACTAATGGAGTTTTGTGTAGGGCAATAAAACGCGAAGAAGACTTGCATAAAATAAAATAGACAGTAATAACTAAAGTGCTATAAATCTTGGTGGAAATAAAAGCTTCTGGGAGTTCGGAAGTGTATTTTTTGTACGGAAAAATATATCAATCATGAGGTTGGTTTTAATCTGAAATTTACATTAACATTTAACAAGATATGACTAGGCAAACGACATAATGTGTTAATTAAAAGACTTATGTACCGAAAATAATAAAAAAACATTGCCGCACTTAAATTTTATATGGCGCAATAAATAAATATTAGACAACGTTACATACATTTAGCTGCTTCCGAAACATATATTAGATTGATTAAGTATGTAGAAAATATTAAAATATTTGTGGTACGAATAGTTATCAAAAGTAGAGTGCCACCAATGCCCAATGCCACTAATTCCGAGCTCCTTGCGTTCAACGGAAAAAAGTCTAAGTATATTATTTGGTATGAAAATAAAGATCTATGTTAATAAACAAAACAATTTTATTTTTAAAACGTCAAATGTATACGTACAAACAGATTAACATTAAAACGCTTATAAACTATTTTATATTTGTTATTTTTCATCATCTTCCTAACGTTATGTCCCGTGTTTAAACGGGGTCCGCTTAGACCAAGATCCAGGATTTAGCCAGTCTGGTAATTACATTGAAGCGACTGCCGATCTGACCTTCGTAACCCTAAGATAGGGGAACCAGACATTTTTCGGATCATGGTTACAAATCCAAAGTTGTTTGGATTTGCAGGTTTTATCACGATGTTTTCCTTCACAGTCGAGCTAGTGGTATAGATACGGCCGGGTTTGAACCCGCACTCCTCGGTTAAGAGGCGCGTGTCCTTACCATTGACCTACTACCGCTAGATTTGTTTCTTTTGTTTTTATTTTTAAAAGATATAATATGAGACCGAAAGGTATATCTGGGGTTTGGGAGGGGATGACACAGATGAACAGAATAGCGAAGGGCCAACCTCCACGATCTTTAACCGAAGGCAAAAGAACAACAACTGCTACTACACTGTTTGTTCAAAGAAATGAGTAACTGCCCACTATTTTATCTCCGCACATGATACTAAGCATTCAGCGTATAGTAAAAATAAAAAGCACGCGCCCGGTGGGAATTCCGTCGGTCTATTAACGTCTGCGATCTGCACGTCACTCCATCGCATTAAGTTGTAAAACAGAAATATTTTTTACTGGCCAGAAGTGTTTGGCGGTTTTTAAAACTGGCTGCAACAAATACCAGTAAGGATTCAAGGTTGCTGCAGATGGAGAGAAGACAAATGGAATTGTAGAAACATTCCATGGAATAAAGCAATGAAGAGCTCGGCAGTTGCCTCGCTAACCGTTAGGAAGTCACGGGATTTAGTGCACAAGTATGTTTTATTTTTTTATTTAGCCTTTTAAATCCCACTGCTGAACAAAGGCCTCTCCCTGTGACCGCCACTCTCTGCTCTGTGGCAGTGTAGTTTACAAGTTACAAATAATAATATAGGTAACTAGTTTTAGCCTTATCGCTATCTAATAAGCGAAGGGTATACTGCTCCGTCATAAAACCGATCTGGACATATGGCATCCAATTGTGGTCGACAGCCAGCAAATCTAATATTATGAGCCTCTAGAGAGCACAAAACAATATTTTAAGGGTACTTTCATCAGCGCTCTGGTATGCTCGCATTTCGGAAATCCTTGAGTACCTGAAAATACCAACCATCTTGGATGAAGCAGCACTTTACAAAGCCAACCACAAGGATCGTTTGGGCACACACCCAAACCTACTTTCCAGTGAGCTCTTGCAGCCAAACCAATAATTTAGAAGTCTCAAGAGAGCCGATGTGCTGTCTAATTGAGGGGAAGTGGAGTGGAGCAGTGGCCGTACCTGGCAAAACCCCATTATCTTGCAACTCACCTGTTTATAGTCCTAGACGACTGATCAAAGGAATATCTGATCCCTCAGTTCCGCGTAAAATTGAGTTTGTTATAGAGGATACAGATTCTTTATATCAAGGTCAAACCGAAATATGTCTTGTAGAATCTATAACTTGTTCGGGATATTTTGTTGCGGGTTGCCAAATAATAGCAATCGGTAAAGTAGTTTAGGCGCCAAGACGTAACAGGCCTAGTTACTTTAGAACCATAAAGTTATTTAATCAATCCAAGAAGTCCTATTTAATAGACATTGTAAGTATACGGCCTGAGTCCCGTGACAAACAGACGGACATAAACATTATAAAGAGGTCTAGTCGTAAATCGAATCTAATCAAGAAACGCATTTGTGTAAGTTCGTTGGCCCTCGTCACAATAATATATCGGCCAATGTTGAGGGACCGGCATTAATATTGATGCATCTACATACTGGTATATGCATCTGCATCTATTAACGCACCGTAAAAGGAATATGAATGAGACGGGTGGCTTCTCTCCAGAGACTTCGGGAGGAAGTAAGAATACAATGGAAACTGGGAAGTACAATAGGGACTATGAATAAAAAACCTATTGATAAAATAAATAATCATCATAATCTTCCTAGCGTTATGTCCCGTGCTTCGTCGGGGTCCGCTTAGACCATAACCTAGGATTTAGCGAGTCTGGTAATGACATTGAAGCGACTGCCAATCTGACCTTCGTAACCCTAAGATAGGGGAACCAGACAATTTTTGAATCATGGTTACAAATACAAATTTGCAGGTTTCATCTCGATGTTTTCCCTCACCATCGAGTTAGTGGTATAAATATGTACATAGATTTGAAAAATCCTGAGGTACGTGCTTGGTTTTGAACCCACATCCCTTGGTTGTGGGGCTCGTGTCGTTACCATTGTGCTACCACTGCTGAAAAAATAAAAAATATTGAACATAAATAATATTTTAATTCTAACAAAGACCAGTTTTTATTTTTGGCTGAATGTGGTTAAGGGCTAGCTGTCCCTTGGACTCTGCCTATCGTGTTCTTGTAGAAGTAGATAGATCCCACAAGAAGGACATGCGTATAGAGCCTCTGTATTAGACCGATAGTCCAAACTAAGAGAACTAAGAGAACACTTTTTGTAATTTTTTTTGATTCAACATGACACTTTTTGTTGCTCTCTTAAAAGTTCCATCTAAAAACTCAATTTAGAGTTACGTGTAAGAAATTTAACGACAATGCTTTGTTTTCACCCCTGCTCAAACGAAATGAGCTCCGCGCCATAAATTAAAAAGCCCGTATGCGCGTGCGCATGTCATCGCTATAGGCCGCCATTGTCGGCTGCAATTCAATTGAGACGAAACCCATTGTTGCCTAATAACTTAATAATCCCCTTTCGTTGATGTGTCTTGGGTTTAATGCTCCGTGTGTAGTTTAAACATTCACAGATTTTTTGTTGATTAACATTGTGGAGTAAATAGTCCACTATTTACTGTTTATTCCAAGATCAATGCCGAATTGAAAGTTCACACATGATCAGATCATTCACAGCTTATTTTAATATAACCAAATCCTGAAAAAGATTATAAATAAAAAAAAAACATTCAGTCGAATTGAGAACCTCCTCCTTTTTTTTGAAGTCGGTTAATAAATAAATATCCGAATACATCACATAAATTGATCTGACTCCGAGGTAAGTAGCTTAAGTACTTGTGTTCCGGATATCAGAAACAGGTAGTAATACAAATATAATATACTTCAATATTCAATAATAACACCCAGATACAGAACAAACACATTCATCATACGAATGTTTGTCCTGGGTGGGGATCGAACTCACGGTTAAAAAGTAATAAGTATATATAAATCTAGATAAATAGAATTAAGAGATAAAACTGCCCGAAACAGTTCGTAACGTATCATAAAAAAGTCAGGAAGACCCTGCGATGTCTTTCTCTGAAATTAAACATGAACGTAAAAGTATATTTCATCTAAATCTTTAGACTTTATAGAGGAGACAAGTAATTTCAAATCTGACCTCTATTTATTTTATATAGAGTTCCAGATTTAGATTGAATGGGACAAAAACAAAATAGAAAGCTCAATTGTCTCCGAACTTTAAGATCAATTTTTACTTCGTCTCCGCACCAATTATCCCCTGATGTAATTAAAGAGCTGACGCCAAGAATGTATCGGAGATAGTAGTTAGTGCCAAGTGGTTATTATATAGCTCAGTCATGCGATTGCTCTCGAACGCAAACTCACAATAAACAAACATCGCTGAAGCAACGTTACTAAGAATTTCTAGTTTCTCTTAACAATGTGTGGATTAACAATATGATGTCAACTTTTACTTTGACAACAGCAAACTTCCATTTTATTACTGTGTAAATTTGTTTGTGTAAATTTATTACTATGGCCAGGATTTTTATTTAAACTTGGCTGGATAATTTTCCGTGTAGCTGTCCTCTTATTGGTGAAAATTTCCGGGTTCTGGGGGTTATTATGTCCTCCTAACCGATATCGGCCACCGTCGCCTATCCCAACGAGGATTAGTCCGGCGCAACTATACCCAAATCTAGAAAGATCGAACTCAGCGCCGCTTTCCAAAGGTCCTTTAGAAAATGCTGAGGCAATGTACTAGTAAAAACCAACATTTTGAACCCCAAGAAAAAATTATAATGCTTGTAACCTCAGAAAATTGATAGACCCCCCCCCCCCCCCCCCCGTTACACTCGATAACTTCTCTGTGACAACAAAAAACATCATTCCAACACATTTAGAACAGATCTGTCCTGCAGCACAATTTTATTGCACTGCAGATCACTGATCAAGTATCAGAGCTATGCGTTGCGAAACCCCATAACGCGTGGCTTATAAAAATAAACGCACCTAGAGAGAGAGGGTCAGTATCCTCGCATAAAGGGAGCACTATATCCCGCACACACCACCGGCTCATTCTTAAACAAATCTAAACAAACTATGAATTGAGTATCGCTATCATGAATCTCGAGTTAATAACACGTAGTCTGATCTTATCTTGTGTTTACATACTTTTTTACTCTTTATGCATAATGAGATTCTTTTTAAAATATCCAGAGTTTTTTATAGAATATGAATATAGCTGTTCTTTCTAAAGTCCAAATGGACTACCTACCTACTATAATTAAGACTTGTAGTCGGAGTCCACCTTGACCTTGATCCTGAAATTGGAGAAATATTTCATTGAAACTAATTATATTGAAACTGCTACCTTTCATAACAGTTAGATATAACCAGGTAAAATACTGATTCTTGAAAGGTCAGAAGTGAAGAATCAGATTAAAAAAACGCCCCTGCACCAAATATGTCCTTAGTCGACAGGCCCGTTATTGTTAATCGAGTGGTCAGCGACCCTGGCCGCGAAATCAAGGGTCGCGGGTCAAATCCCGCTAGGGGCAAATATGGACATTTGTACTCAAGGATATTATAAACGTATTTAAGTATGTCTATCCCTAGCACACGCTTATAAGCTTAGTTTGGAACTAGTGAATTGGTGTGTCAGTCTGGAGCATTTATTTATTATTATAGGTAGTTAGGTTTGCCACAGTGCCAATGATACTGCCATAACTTTTGTCAAGAAGCTCACATCTTCAGAAAGAGGTCCTCCGAATCACAGGATCCTGGGAGTCCTACACCACGATGTCACTCGGAGGGATAGTGTACATAGTGTGGGATAGTGTACATTCGATACATGAGTAAGCATACACTAACAGATTGAGAGATATATAAACTGTGATATGACTGTAATTAAATCAGACATCTACCAACTTTCGTCTCATTCCACACCATCCCATTCACGGTTATATTTGGTGACCCCCGTGATGGGGTAGTTGAGACTCATACCAACTGTTGTCTCAATTACCTCAATCCCATTTGCGGTTATATTCAAATTATATTCAAAAAAGAATTGCCACGTTGAACAATATTGACTGGCCCGTTGGTCGAGTGGTTTGAGACCCTGGCCACGAAACCAAGGGTCGCGGGTTCGAATCCCGCTAGGGGCACATATTTCGTGTGATGAACATGGACATTTGTACTCGAGTCATGGATGTTTATAAACGTATTTAAGTATGTCTATCCGTTCACCTAGTACCCATAGCACAAGCAAAAGCTTAGTTTGGAACTATGGATTTGGTGTGTCAGTCTGGAAAATTTATTTATTATTTATTTATATTAAGACGACAGACAAAGATAACGTTGACCCTTTGTATTACCTACTTTTAGACGCTCAATCAACGCATTACATCTGTACTACGCTATTTTGGGCTGGAGCCTCGTCCTTGCTCTTTTATTCGTTGTTTCGCTTATCAAGGAAACGAGCCTATTTTGGGATTTAAATTAACTATTGACCTTTACCTAATTCCCTTTAAAGGATTCTTGACAGTTTATTTTTGTATTCTTAAACAATTTGATTTTACCAACAATCTTTTTACAGCGTTGTTATTACGTTTGTGTGTGTGTTATTAAGGATATATCCATATCCTTATTACCTAATATTAATGCGTAGAGAGAGTATTGATGAGATTTCATCCTTTTTTAATATATGAATTGAACATTTCACGTTTAAAGGTAAATAGTTAGTGTTTTGGCTTCAAAACTGGCTCGATTCGATTAACACCATCGAATCTTCGATTCGATTCGTTAATATCCAATATATATTTGTAATACCGCTATTGACTCTGATATCCGTAACACAAGTGCTTAAGCTACTTACCTCGGAGTCAGATCAATGTATGTGATGTCGTCGGATATATTTATTTAAAACAATATAATGTAATGTCACAAGGACACAATTAATTATATTATACAAATTCTGTACGAAAGAAAAAAAACAGTAATTGACTAAGATATTAAATAGCTTTTTATACATAGAAATTGATATTACCTAGATATTGTGTTTACCACTAAATCTCCATATAACGCTACCGCATTCGCTCAAAAACTGCACAGGCAAAGCACTCTGATCCACTTCACGCCACTCACTCCCTCTTTGATGAAATCTGGCGTTGTTTATCGTCACTTAAAAGCCACTCCGCGTTATCGGCCGTGGGAAAGCAAAGTGTTTGCCAGCGAGCTGATAAGCTGGCCTGCTGCGACTGAGCTGCAGTCATTTGATAGATTTACAAAGGCTGGTTAATCTCGGGCAGATTAATTTAGACGCTAATTAATTTTAAGAACAATTGTATATGGGAAAACCTAGCTTATTTGAATACATATGCGCTTTAAATTATATAAATAACCATTTTGGTTTTATATTTTTGCAATAGTTTTGAAAGGGGTTGCTATTATTGTGGTATACAAACATACCTATTTGAAAATGCGCTTCAAAGTAATTTCACCTCTTACTTTAATACACATACATGGGACCATACAGTAACCCTGTTTCCCATAAGGACCGGCAGAAATCACATCCCTCCATTTGCTACGATCCTCTTTCTCACCTCAATTAGCAGATAGAAAACGTAAAGTACCTAAGTAACTAACTCTTAAAATAAAAAATAAATATCACATTACCTCACATACATTGATCTGACTCCGAGGTAAGTAAGTAGCTTAAGCACTTATGTTACGGATATCAGAATCAACAGTAGTATTTCAAATATATAGGTACTCAAATATTCAATATTAACACCCAGACACAGAACAAACACAAGCATTCATCATACGAATGTTTGTCCTGGGTAGGGATCGAACCCACAACTCTTGGTGCATGGGGCAGGGTCACTACCGAATGAGCCATCGAGCCAGTCAACCATTCAGTAATCCTAAGATTCAGTTGCATGAATCAGACTCTTAGCCGCAAAGCCCTGGCAGCTAGTGTGGCCTCGTAAAAGCCCACAAAAGCAATTAAAAACAGATCCAATATTTTACTTGTTTATTTAGCGGCGCGCGCGCATTTTACTACAGCCGGCAGATCAAATGCGAGGTAACTCGTAGACTGCTGTTCATGAATCTTATTAAACGCTTGTTTACAAAGGAATACATTTTTTTTCTTGGATCGTCAGCGCAAAGCAATACCACATACCACTTTCTGTGCAGTGAGGGAAACCTCGTGAGGAACAGACTTTCCTGCTCCCTCTTTACCACTGGACACTTCAGGTGCAGGGCCTCATGTTTAAGATCGCCCTGATGTGGAACCGTGAACCTTGGTCTGATTTATCTGGTTATAGTAGTTGCGAAGATCAGATGCATCGCTGAATTCACATCCACACAGATAATTTTTATTCAACGCGAGCTATCGTAACTTTATCTATATTTAGCCACCTAATGCTAGATTAGCAGCGCCCCGCGGTTTCACCCGCGTAGTTCCCGTTCCCGTGAGAAGTCGGGGATAAAATATAGCCTATGTTACTCCCTAATAAAGTAGCTTTCCATAAGTGAAATAATTTTTAAAATCGGTCCAGTAGTTTCGGAGCCTATTCAATACAAACAAACAATCAAATCTTTCCTCATAATATTAGTATAGAAAGTATTAGCTAGCTCAATCATTATCTTAAATTATCTTATGTTGTTTGTTCCAGATACACCCTGATAGCGTACTACGATATGTACGCGCAGATCTACACCACCACCAAGATCTGGATCCAGCTGCTATTGATTTGGCTTGTCTCCTTCGGGTTCATGGTGAGTAACGCACCTTCCTTCTTATCTCCCATACATACATAACATCACGCTCATAATCTCCGAAGGGGTAGGCAGAGTCAAAGGGGCAGCATGCCCCTTAAACCACATTCAGCCAAATATAAAGTCGGGCTGGGTTATGTGGAAAATTGTGAAAAAGCAGTGATAAGCGGCTAACCTGTCGCCTACACAATCACACACCCAAAACCCGATATACCATTAGTCGCCTTTTACGACATGCTAGGCAAGAACCACAGTTGGCATATTCTTTTTAAGTCCCAGACCAACATGGGACAGTGGGCAGGGTTGGATGGAAAGCTGTGAAAAAGAAGTGACAAGTGGCTAGCTCGTCGCCTACTCAGTCACATACCCAAAAGCCCGTAAACCATTAGTCGCCTTTTACGACATGCTAGGCAAGAACCACAGTTGGCACATTATTTTTTTTGTCCCAGATCAACATGGGCCAAGTCCCAGACCAACATGGGACAATCTTATCTCCCTAACTTTAAATTAGCCTATTAATTCATACCCACAATAAAATTAATCTCCTTAAGTATCGATTTCTTACGCAAACAGTTCAAAACTATGTATGTTACATTTAATGAAAAATAAAAAAATAATATAAATAAAATACAACTCAGCTACTTCCCTGACGACATGAGTCATAAAAAAAGACATAAGAAGCAATCATGTTAATCACAATATTAGAAGTTTCCCTTCTGCATTGATAAAATGTTGCACAAGTAAATACTGCCACTGACGAACAGAATACAGTCCTATTATATTCGTCCATTAATGTGCTAACGTTTATTCTATACCGAAAAATTCCTGCAAAACGAGCTACTATCTGCACACAAAACATCATCAAGAACACCAGATGCTGCATTGCACATACGATAACAAAAGCAACAAACTGTACAATACACCATTATAACTTCTTTCTCGGAACATCATAACGATACGCATTCACCCGGTACCAAAAAACAGACCTATTAAACAAATATACAGAAATGGAGGAAGCTGTAACGAGTCGAAATTAGTTCATTGCACCTCCTATGAAATTATTTAATGTTCGTTTATGATCCGTGTATAATTGTCCCGAAATGGGAAACATCCTGCGGTCGGGGCGCAAGCGAGGAGCGATAGTGAGAGTAAACAGGGCTGGAATGTTTCAAAATGTAATTTACACCTGCGGATGAGATAACTTTGGTAATGGGTCAGAGTTTCCTCTCGTGAACACCGATTAACATAGATAATAGGTACAGAGTACATCAGATTTCAGCGTGACAAGAGAAAGTAACAAAATAAGCAATGTTCATCGTTTAAAATACATTGGTATAGGTAACAATGGTATTGGCCTATACTAAAACACATCACACTGATAGTATAAAGAGCATAGATTTGATTGTTTGTTTGTTTGAATTGAATAGGCTCCGAAACTATTGGACCGACTTGAAAATTATTTTACCAATGGAAAGCTACTTTATCAGCGAGTAACATAGGCCCATATACCGTATATAGCGTGGCGCGACTAGTAATATATAACTGATGATACCTGAATCTGGTGATCAGATAAGATATACCTAGTAGCATTCTCATAGAACCCTATTTCAGAACTACGCTACTAAATACTATACGGTAAAAATAAGAGGCAGGAGAACCTCCATCTTTTTGAAGTAGATATAAATTTTATATACTACCAACGGACGAGGAAAAAAGAATAATACCAATTGGGATGTTGACACCATTTATATTTAATTTTGAAATATCAATTCTGAAAAAGAAAGTAGCTTAATATTAAGTCTGTTGACTATACAAACTAGTGACGTCACACGTTAACAAGCCCATACAAAATCTATGAAGTGATTTCGTTTGAACAACACCTAAAAAGTATCTCAATTGACTAGCCAGTCAACATCCCTATTGAGTAAACACTTTCCGCTACATCTTCCAAACTCCTCCACATCAAAATGAATGCACATTTAACGCCACTAATCCCGAGAGGCTGGATTCCTTTATTATCCTCTAAAACACTGACTCACTAAATAGGACATGCCTTTTATGTCCATTAGTGGACTAAACGATGAAACGGTTGACCAATTGAGCCATGCGTGGACGCATCGCAATCAACGAGGAGTGGTGGGTGCAATTCACGTCATCATCGTAACATAACCATTACTAGGAAAGGAAATAAAGTGTCTCACAGTTCAAATCCTTATCTTAGATTCACTTTAAAGCATCGGTGATTCAGAAGTTTGCTCGGATTTCGGTATTTTGGCAACATGTCGGTAGGTTTGAGAGTTGTTTAGAAATGTGTAACCTTTTGTAAGTTTTAGAGGTATCTGCGACATACTTAAGAACACACACACACATCATCACGCCCATAATCCTTGAAGGGGTAGGCAGAGTCGAAGGGGCAGCAGGCCCCTTTCACCACATTCAGCCAAAAACAAAACTATGCTGGCTTGGATGGAAAATTATGAAAAAGTAGTAACAAGTGGCTAGCTCGTTGCCTACACAATCACACACCCAAAACCCCATATACCATTAGTCGCCTTTTACGACATCCTAGACAAAAAACACAGTTGGCACATTATTTTTTAAGTCTCAGACCAACATTGGACAAAACTTATAAGTAGGTTATCATATATAAAGAGACTATTATAATTTCAAGCGATGGTCTATAAAGCAGAAGCTATACACGTTAAAGTAGTGGTTCCCAAAGTTTTCAAACTACGACCCGTCTAATACTAGTTTACAAACTCGGGACCCACATCTAGAAAATTTTACCATTACCAATATGAATGGAAGGTTGGCTCGATCAGTTGGTGTGTTCTACAGACAGTGCCCACTCAGTTTCGCTCGCGACCCATAGTTTGGGAAACCCTGCGTCAAAGTATTCTACTAATATTATAAATGCGAAAGTTTGTACGTATGGATGTATGTTTGTTACTCTTTCACAAAAAATCTACTGAATGGATTATAATGTAACTTTAGAATGATATAGCTCATACACCCGAATAACATATAGGCTATGTTTTATCGATGTACCACGCGAGCGAAGCGCGGGCAGAAGCTAGTTCAAATATATTTTTTCCCGATGAAACCTAGCCAATATTAATAGTTAGAGGTTTATTTTCTTTGCACCTGGCCCCCAAGCTACCTTAGTTATACTACTGACAGTAGCATAGTACTGAGAACAGTGCGTTTTACGATCCTTTGTGGCCTCGGCAGCGTGCGGTAATGGCATTGAGGAGGCCATTACATTATATCGATGTGATTTTGGATCGCTCACGTGACACTTGGACAATAGGTCCATGGCTTGAAATAATTTAAAGAAATTCTTCCTTCCGCCTACTTTATTTCTAGTGTTTAATTGTTTATCCTAATTGAACTGTTAAGTTCTAAACTCACGCCAATTTATAAAATTTCTACAGTAAATTATTCAATGTTGATACAGAATTCCTCACGATTTTTCCAATCATGCCCTGGAGGGGTAGAGGGGAGTATGATACTCCCAGGGGCCTCGGCATCAGACACCCTCTTTCCACCCAAAGATTGTGCATGGGTAGTTTTATCAGGTCTCGAAACATTTTTCTAATTCGGAAATTCGTGATCTCCCAACTCCCAACAAGCTGTTGTGCATCATTAACACACAAAACCCTTGAAAAAATTAAGAAAAAAGAAACCCTTGATTTTTTAATATCGTTAATTTAATTTAATTCCAGGTGCCACCATTACTCGGCGTATGGGGCCAACTGGGCTTCAACCCGAAAACCTTCAGCTGCACAATCCTGCCCAAAGACTGCATGTCGCCCAAGAAGTACCTGTTCGTGTTCGGCTTCGCTCTCCCGTGCCTGGTCATCATCGTGTCGTACTCCTGCATCTACTGGCGCGTGCGCGAGAGCAAGCGCAAGCTGGAGGGCCGCAGGTGTGTATGTGGGTGAGGATCGATCGGTACTACTGGTAAATAACCTGGTGGTGGATTGTGTTGGGTTCGCGTGGTTTTGTACTTGTAATGCCGTCTAGATGCGACGTAACGGGGCAGACGATAATGTTTAATCCAAAAATAAATCAAGACAAGCGTCTCTGCAGGGTTTCGTCGATCGCTGTAAAAAAAAGCCGTTTCTCCCCTTTAATTTTTTATCTTCACAAAAACCAATAGTCTCCAGAGCTCCAAGATTCTACCTATTCCAATATTTATCAAATTTAGCCCAATTGTTAAGTTGTGAAAGTAAAATAACAAACTCATTTCGCATTTACAAAATAGGATAGATATAACTTTCATCATCGTCTTCGGATTCGGATCGGGTTAATGTTTAGGTAAGCAGCTGGCATCTACTAACTTACTTAACTTGGACAGGAGAACCAGACCAACTAGATTATTGTTTTATATTTATGTTACTGGACGATAGTTATTTTAATGTGCAACATTTCTTGCGATATTTTTACTCAGCGATTGACCCTGACAGTACGGGATTATAAGTATGTTGATTTTCCATACGTAGGTACCTATATTGTCTTATATTAACATTGAAACTCTGTTCACAGCAAACTTAGCGGCCAGACAGCGAAAGAGAAGGAAGAGGATTCCCGCCTCACCACCCTCATGCTCACCATCTTCCTCTGCTTCCTAGCCTGTTTCCTCCCCCTCATGATCATGAACGTGGCCGATGACGGGATAACCTACCCTTGGTTGCACATAATAGCGTCCATTTTAGCTTGGGCGTCCAGCGTCATCAACCCGCTTATATATGCGGCAACCAATAGACAATATAGAGCGGCGTACGCGAATCTGCTTAAGTTTTGCAAAAATAATCCCGTTGCTAAACGGACCACGTGGGGCAGTAGGACAGTCGGCCAGTCGTCCAATTCACCGCACTATGTTGAAAAAAGGAATCCGCCGAAGGAGAATCCGACTAAATTATGAATTTGAAAGTATGAAGACAAGGACTTACCTTCCTAAGATTATAGGATATTTAGTTACTAATTATTTTTTATGCTTTTCCGTGAAAAAATAAGCATTATTTGTGTTATTGTTAACTAATGTTAATTACGCGCTCTATTTATGAGGCGAACTTATAGCTCCCATACATTTTTAAGCGATACTGAAACAAATCCGCTTTCAAATTAAAAGGTATGCAATAAATTGCTAGCCTTGGTTGCACTATTAGCAAATGAGAATGCTAAAAAACTTATTACTATCTTGTTTAGAAATACTGGAGTTACTGAATAGCAGCGACGGTTATTTAATTACGTGTTTCCTAAGTTCCTGAGCTTGTTCAATAATCTGTTTTTGATCATGAATTTCATACAATAAATATACAGCGTATAAATATCTAGATAGATGACTTAATGCTTCCCATGGTTGTTTTCATGATACTCATGATTTTAATTGCACATACTTAAGTACCTACCTACCTAATAAGGTTTTAACTTTTTGATTATTCGAATCCGTCAGGTTTGTTACCCTCACTAAATTTAATTAAAAAAATAATAATATACTTAAAACAAAAAAAACCCCCAGATCATGTCCATTTTTAAACGATACAATTAAAAATTATTCCGTCCTCATGAACGTGTGCAATTAAATCAAACCTTACCGCACTTTTGTGGGTATCTATTGTAAATAAATGTCAATAATGTACATAGTTTAAACTGATTATATTAACTTTAGGTAAACAGAAACTACTTATGTATACCGAGTAACCAAAGTAACTACAGATGATATTTTAAAGTGTTATGTATAGTTTATATTGTTCATAATAATAGCTATGTAAATTATAATAAGGAGCATAATTGTATCTTTGCCACGGCTATTCTATTCTAGTACTTATTACTATTTAGAAAACTAAACTAAATAAAAGAAAAATAAGCATTTTAATGTCTACCTACGCTATAGATTAGAATAGCCCTGGATAAAAAATCGAAAATACCGCATTCCTGTAGAAATTATAGTAATTTATTTAAGTGCATAAATACATATGTCCTTGTTCTGTTTTGTGTTACACATATTTTTTGATTAATTTAAAATAAAGTAATAAATGTTGCTTTTAAAACGCATCACTGTGGCTAAAATACTAGATACCTACATACCAATAATCTAATTTCTTATTCTAATAATTAAGAAGTTAAATGTATACTGAATACATACCTACTTGTTATACCGCCTGATTATTCACTTGAGTTAATGCATTTGATTAAATATTATTATAGTAATAATGTAACTCAAGAGTCAATAAATCTAATGTTAGCTATTGCAGGAGATAAATATCTTCATATGTGTGCGTGTATAACAGAATCGTATAATATTATAATATATATATAAATAAGGTGTATATTGTGTAATATTTGTATTTAATGTTACAAAGACTGATTTGGAAAAGTCAATTAGGATTAATATAATGTTTTTAAGGATAATACGAACTATGCTTGACGAAAAAAATAACATAAAACCATTAACTATTGTTTCCCCCATTGTTTAAGAGTCCTTGAAAAATAAAGGAGAATGGAGGTAATGTCACAACGAATGATCAAATCATCGCCGAATTTTGATGCTTGATTTCGACGTAGGCTCAGATCGATCGATCAGAGTATCCTACATCATCAGATTTTCTGTTGATCTGAGGACGTAGGTTACTCTTTTTAACAATAAAGATACCTTATAAGTATCACATATATTAGAGATTATAGAACTATTAGATAAGTAGGTACGTATACGTACCCAAAATTATTAAAATTTAATACTACCCCACAAACAGATGCAGATAAAAAAGTTGGAAAGAAGTACCTACCTTTATTTATAAATAATTAAAGATTATAATAACCTTTAATATGTATTCTCACTTAAGTTGGACATTTCTGTTAAAAAAAAACCTTTGTGTCAAACAAATAAACTGTTTAATACAAACTTTAAAATAAATAATTAATTAGGTATGTTTAAATGTAATATGAAAGAAAAGTAAGGTAAATCTCATAATTTTAATTTATTTACATTATACTATGTATCTAAGTATGTATAATATACCTATACTTAACTCAGAACCAAAGGTAAAATAAATATAAATTTTATAATAGAAACATCTTTACTTATTGAGCAAACCCTTACGTATCGCAATATCCGGCCATTCCTGACCAATTTCCTGACTACGTCACTAATGTATAATTTAAATATTATTTAAATTGCTTATTTATTTAAATTTTTATCACGAACTAGAAGCCCATTACCTTAAGCTAAGTGGTGAAATACGGGCTCCACTTTCAAAATACTACCTACATACAGCACGCACAGTTCAGGAGGTTATTTGGTCCCTAGCGAAACTGTTTACTTATCTCGCATCTTGTTTGATTAAATAATAACAAACAACAATACGTCTAGAAAGACGTTTACCAGCGCAACATCTAAAGCTTATTCAGGATGAATCGGAATTTCGATTCACGCCTGCTATCACCAAAGGGGTAGGCAGCTTAGAGTGAAAGGGACCACAGGCCCCCTTAACCACATTCAGCCAAAAAAAATAAAATTGGGCTGGGTTATATGAAAAATTGTGAAAAAGTAGTGTTTTTCGAAATTTCCCATATAACATGTGGCTACCTCGACGTCTACACCACCATACACCCAAAACCCGATTTATCATTGGTCGCTTTTTACGACATGCTAGGCAAGAAACACAGTTGGCCCAATCCTCTTAAGTGCCAGACCAACATGGGACTAATAACCATACGTTTGGAAGATAACGAATACTCAACTCAATAAATAATACCAATAGTATTAAAAAAATTATTACATACTGTTGCAATAACATAAATGCGATGGAGCGCCCCCTTTATAGTAAATGAGTGAACTACACGAATCGGAGACGTAATTTTTCGTCTGTGCTTTCCCCACTTACCCTTTTGTATTGTCTTTGGCCTGTCGACGGATTGCGATTGACAGATCTTGTAATTTGCCGAGAGAAATCGCCAAAAAAATGGCCAAAAGGCTTTCGAAAAGCTCAATAAACTGGTCTGCCCTGGCCGAAAGGGTTCCTGCCGAACAAAGGGGTAACTTAGCCACTTTCAAAGTCCGTTCCGATGGATACTTGCGAAGGTTAGTTTTTGCAAGTTCAACTCGATTACATAATTTTTTGTTGGTGCTTTTTGGTTAATTCCTTTACTTTTTAGGGTATTGGCTAACCCTGAGGAGGCGCCAAAGATCAACTGGGCTGAGTACAAACAGATCATTCCCATCCCTGGAATGGTAGACACCTTCCAGAAGCAATATGAGGCGCTGAAGGTCCCGTACCCATCGGACACACAGACCGCCCAGGTCGACGCGCAGTGGGCTGAGGTCAAGAAAGCCATCCAGGCTTTCATCCAGGAGTCCAACGCGAACATTGCCAAGTAAGTACCTAACCTAACCTAACCTAATTACATTGAAAATTATTAGACTTACAGTGTCACAAATTTACTATCTAATAAGATAGATAACTCTCAAGTTCTTTATATATTTTTATTATAAGCAACCTCCAGTAAATTATATTAAGTAAATATAAAATTAAATTTTTATTTTCGCCTTTATTTCTCATCATATTAAAATTTACATGTTACAAAACAACATAACCTCAAATGTAAGTTCGTTAAACACTACTTTAGTGATAATGCAAGGCTACACTCTGACCGTTTTTTCTAATGATTTCTTAATTCCCAAGGTATGAGAAGGAAATTGCTGCCACCAAGGCCCTCCTGCCATACGATCAGATGACCATGGAAGACTACAACGAGGCCTTCCCAGACCAAGCCCTGGACCCGGTCAACAGACCGTCATACTGGCCCCATGAGCCCGAAGACCAGCCCGGCTACGTCGACCCTGACAAGCCTGTGTCTGCCCACTAACTGAAAACATTTATTGACATGACCATGTTATAAATACTTCCAAGCTATGCTTTACCAGCTATTTATCAGGATAGTTGAACTGTGTCATGTTAACAAATAAGCAAGTTCATAAATCAATTCTGTTTATTATGTAGGAGTAAAAATTAAGAAATACATTTTTTGTTTTTCAATTGTAATATTTTCTTCCAGTGTTCTAATTTACTGCTAAGCAAAATATATGGGTGATCCTTACAAATATATAAAGTAGGTACTGAGAAAAAAAATCATCACTATATAAAATAAGTAATCCTTATCCCAATACCTGCCCTGCAACTTCAAAAAATATTTATATCTAAAAATAATTAACTGTACCCCCTTACAGCAAAAGTACGAGCTAATATAATAAATGTTACCACACTACACATACATGATGGCATTCTAGCAATCTGGGCATTATTTTAAGAATAACAAGATTGGTAATAAAAACCACAGCAAACTGAAAGTTGATCCCAATATGCTTGAATTGGTCAGTTAGCCTGGCCTCGAAACTGAGGGTCCCATATCAGATATATAAGTTACTCTATGGGTCTCAGATTCGAATTCTACTAGGGGCAAGTGTTTGGTGTGATGAACATAGAAATTTGTATTCAATCAAGTCATGGATGTTAATAAACGTATTTAAGGATGTCTATTGATTCATAGCACAAGCGTACATGCTTAGTTTGGAACTAGAGAATTGGTCAGTCTGGAGTATTATTATTATTTAATTACATGAAATCATGGGCGGACGCAAGGAGGGGCAGCTGCCCCCCTAGAACTCGTGCTAAAATCTATATCATAGAGTAACTTATATATCTATCTATATCCTACAAGCTGACCCGGCGCACTTAGTAACAACACCCTGTTCTCGGATTTTCAATACCCATTTTTTTATTTTCCATGCAACTTTTTTATTCTTTTCTTTCTTAAAAACTTTCAGCTGACAATAACAAACATAACTAATAAAGAATTTGCGAAATCAGTTCAGCTGTTCTGGAGATTTGCGCTTAGCAACACATTCAGCGGTTCATTTTTTACATTATAGATAAGAACCTATCAAAAATATTTTATTGCCCACCCCCCTGGACCAAAAGCTGAGTACACCCATGCATGAAATAGCTCTGAAAACTAATCACCTAGGTGATATTAAAAGATTGGTACATAAATAAAACCCAGTACATAATAGCTATATCAATATTTATTACATGAATTGCACATTGTCACAGTATACTGTCGTCTCATTTATGTACTACAGGAATGTTACTTCACTATTGCAAGAAACCATTCAAATCTAGAAAGGCAGTGATGGATACATTTTATTACATTATTAACAATGAGGTGATACAAAAATCCAGGAAATACCAATATTATATGCATTTAATCAATTCTTACATAGGTAATAAACAAAGGATTTTTATAAATAACGATAACTTGACAATAGAAACAATCAATCTAGTAAATTACATAATAGCTTGAATAAAAACCTTTTTTGTAATGTAATGTATTTCCTATCCTTTCCGAATCTTGTAAAACTAAAGTGGTAAATGAAAGCTATTTGTACTGTAGAAAAAAAAATAACTGGTGGAAATGCTCGTTGATGGCCTACATCTATCGATAGCTCATCGATAATATCAATACCGCAAATATAGTAATAGTATTGACAACTTGATATTCATCATGTCACTTGTTAATAAGTATTTATAGTATATTCGATACTATCGACATCATAACTGAATTTCGAGGTGAACTGATCGGTAGCTCGGCAACTCTAGCAACAGCATAATTGCATACACTCTGTGTATGAAAAATCTAAATTAAAAGCTATATAGCAGAACTGCAAACACTATTTGGATTTAGTCATGTGTGGCATCAATATTAGTTATTCGCTAATTAAAATATTTTTATAAAAATCACAAACAATAAATCTAAATATAAAGAAATCAGCTAACTTAATTTATTAGTAGTGTGTGAAATATAAAATTTTAATTCAACCTATCCTTTTAGCCGATATGTAAATTAACTATTATGTAGCATAGGCATAAACAAAATAGAAGATACCACATTATTCCACACCTAGATTTCATCTGAAAATATAAGGTTGTAACAATGTATCGTACACCTATGAAATAAGGTGAATAATGTATCTCCCAATGTTGTTTATGTCTATAAGAGAATAGACGATCAATATTACTTTATTAATCGAAAAAAAAATCTGTGTGTGCATATGAATACTCCTAATTATATGTCTATTGCACTCTTCACGTGACATTTGCATATATAAATATATATGTACCTCATATTTAAGTATAATGATACTAGTTTGCTACCCAGACTATTATGTATTGTATGTTACCAAAAACTAATGTATCTAATTTCTATTTCTGAGTAAAAAATTGCATCCGTATCATTATTTAGATCAGACCTAATTTTCATATTGACCGTCTAACCTAAACATTAGGCCCCCACTTTGATCAAATTCTCAAATACGTATCTAGATTTAGACTTTCCTCAGGTCGGGCCCGACGCAATTTAAAATTAGATTCATACTTAAAAATCGTCCCAGAGTGCGACCTCGAGACCGATAGTGGAACTACCGGGACGCCGGCGACGCCGGACGGACGCCGAAAAGTGGCAACATCGACGGCCCAGACCGGGCGCCGCTCCGAGGACCGGGACATTAGCGACGCCTCGCGGGCAGGGAGCCGGCCGCGCGCCCTGCAGCGCAGACAGACGGACGCCCCCGGCGAGCTGCAGGCCGGCGCTCAGTTGGCGGGCGGCGGCGGCGGCGCCGCGTACATGTTGTAGTAGGCGGCGGGCGGCGGCACGCTGTAGGGCGCGCCGTACGGGGCCGCGCCCGCCGCCGTCGCGCCTGTCGCGCCCGGCTTCGGGAAGCCTTGCGCCTGGCCCGGGTTGAAACCTGCGCAGACACGAGATTCCTCAAGTCATACACGCATAAACAAAATTAAACTATGACATCGTTTAAATACGGTCGAGTGCGGGTCGAAAAATTTTAAGTAAACAGAGGTGGAAGTTTAAAATTAGTCGATCGTCTCGAATGCTATTTTAATGTAAATAAAATTTAAAAATAAATGCCCACCTCCCGATTGGTTCTGCCCGTATCCCTGCGAGCCGAAGGCGGGCGCGCCGCCCCGGCCGCGAGAGCCGCGCGCGCCGCGCCCGCGGTACCCGTCGGAGTCGCGTCCGTTGCCGTACCCGCCGCGCCCGCCGAAGTCGCCGCCGCGGCTGAAGCCCGACCCGCCCCCGAAGCTGTCCGAGTTGTTGTCCCAGCGGGAACCTAAAATACAAAAAATATATATATATAAAAAATACCGCAAAAAAAAATCCAAAAAAATATTTAAA
The DNA here is from genome assembly GCA_951394215.1 of Glyphodes perspectalis. Taxonomy (NCBI): domain Eukaryota; kingdom Metazoa; phylum Arthropoda; class Insecta; order Lepidoptera; family Crambidae; genus Glyphodes; species Glyphodes perspectalis. Next base: position 14,689,490 of record OX596213.1, on the reverse strand, counting down.
TAATTTCTATTTATTCGGTCCTGCCGAAACATTATTTAGTAGCATTTTTCAAAGATAATTTCAAACTTTTCTTATGCATATGAAAACATTATAGCAAAAAGCGTTTAATTCATGGCAAATAAAATCTTTAAATCCAATCCAATCTAATCTAATATAATAAGGACACAATCTCACCTCCCCGGTCCCCGAACCGGCTTCCGCCCCGGCCGCCCCGCGAGCCGCCGCGGCCGCGTCCCGACCGCGAGTCGTCGTCGCGATCGCGGTACCGTCCGCGACCTTAAAATTTAAATTCAAAATAAAGAGGTTATAGATTAGATAGAAAGTAAAAAAGAAAATCTAATTTATTACATGCAATACTTAACCTAAAATAACATCATCACGATAATAAGGCTACAGGCTTATTAAATCTAATTCCTACTATTAGAAAACTTGTGTCTCTTGCGCTCTTTCGATCCCTGATATATTGCGTTAATAAACATTGTCTACTTATCTATAAATTTACTAACTCTCGCAAGCAGATATTAACTTATGTGACTAGTAAAATGAAAGCAACCTATTGACTTTTTGATATACAAAACAGCAACTTCAATTTTTAAATAATCTTATATTATCATTTCACGTTTCATAACGATTATAAAAGAAACATAAATAATAAAACTCACCATATTTACCCTTGAATCCCATACCACATTGTGCTAATTCTAACAGTTTTGGATTAACTACTTGGTTCGCCTCTTGTAAAACTGACATCAAGTCTTTCGCCTGTAGAAATAACACCAAACATTACTACTACTCGTAAGTAAAACACAGAACATAATTTATTAATTGAAATAACACTTGCCTTAGCTGAATTGTTAGGTGTGAATAGGGTGTAAGCTGTGCCAGTGTTTTGGGACCGTCCCGTGCGCCCAATACGGTGCACATAATCCTCAGAATTATTCGGATAGTCATAGTTTATCACAAATTTCACATCTTCCACATCTGCACGCGAAAAAACAAACACATATTAACATTGGTAGTAAAGGTTCAATCGAAAGATACAACTCAAAACGAAGCAACAAAATACATCAAGACACATATTTCAATCTAAATTCAAATCGAGGGAACAATTCTTGAGAAATATGAATATGGGTCTAATATTACACCTAGCGTTAACCCTTTATATTAGGCGTTTTACATGTCTATAATGTAAAAAAAATTATTTAAAATTATATATTTATATGATAATAATAATAATACATAGTAACAAAATTTGTCGCGGAAAAAGCAACACTAAGCTCAACAAGATAATTCGTTAAAAAATACATAAGTTACTATATCAAAAGCTTTAGTCGATTTCAAAAATTGTTCCCTCTAATCAACTTGGCAATATAATAATTACCTTATCAAGCCGCGTAGAAAGCCGAAGAAACAGCTGGAAATAACTGTATTATGCCCTTCAGTGGATCCGGAGTGTTGTAGGCCAAGAGTCGAACGGTGTGCTGACTATATCGCCCTCAAATGCTATTTAGTGTAACCCGCTAACTTGTCAGGTGGCGTAGGGCAGTACCTTTATCATTAAATCTCTCATGACATTTAACCAAGCATGTATTGCTCTAGTGAAAATTAATGGTCTCACTGAATTTGATGTTAAAATTTTGAAAGATATAAATTAAAACTCCATAAATCTATAAGGACTATTTCCCAACTACACCCCTTTAAAAGCAAATTAAAGCCAATGTAACTAATATGTAAGACCACAATACGGCTACACTTTTAACTTTACAAGAGGCAGCATGCTAAATCGAACAGTGTGCGCTGACAGGATATGTAATGCTGTCGTTAACGATTCCATCATTGTAATCGCATTCATTAATCGTGAAGTCAGCAACACACCGCTAGGCTAGCCCTTATCTCTGCACGCATGCGCCTCTGAAATGAAAACAACATTCGAGAATAATGCCAAGTCAGTCATGGAAATTTATTCATATCATCGGGCTAAGATGTAGCGAACCTTACGATAAACAATATTAGCATGAATGATCTTTAAAATGTTTTCAAATGGTCAGAACTTCTTCCGTAATGACTTAAGTCGTAGTGAGTGGTGTCACAACTAATTCTTTTCACATTTGACCAGTTATTTATGTACCTGGTCAATTTTCACTTTAAATGCTACTAATACTGTGATACCAGTCAATCAACTGTGATCTGGGAAATAATAGGATCGTTAAACAGTTTAATTTAAAAACCTTGGAAAAGGTTTTAATTGTTAATATCAAATTTTTTATAACATTATGAAAGAAGTCATTGTAAATTTTATCATAAGATTCAAATTATCGTGGCCCGAGAATAGTTTCAAGTTGTAATATCAAACCATTGCTGTTACTATTAATTTGAACTACTTGGTGGCCTATGTTCCAATATCCACATATCATATATTATACATTACAGCCCTTGATTCTCCTTCATGGTCATTGTGGATTCCATTCTGTAGAATGTCATCCTACTGTCTATAATTCAGTGGTGGCTCAGCAAACAGCAATCAAACCTAATCTTTATTCTCTCTCCATGCAACACCCAAAATTTTCCCTTCACTCCATCGTCAACATATAATTTCGTGAATACTGGAACCTATTTTGTCTTGGGTGCGTCTATTAGCACCTGTATATTCAAGTTCATAGCAATGGCAGCAAATACCTCCTCTACGCTCCTGACAGTCTCTTAGACCTTTTTAACACCCCGGTGCTACAGTGCGAGATGATTTATAGTCTTCGCATTTGCTTCTACGTTAAAAAACCTCGCTACTGTTAAGCTTATAATCTTCTGTTTGATGCCTTCATTCTTTACATCTACATTGGCGGGAATATTATCACCACCACTTATAATCACATTTTCTACATATTTGAAATAATTAGCTATATCATTCAGAGCTGGCACAAACATAAGATACTATATACTTCGGGGCAATTAACAGTGACGTATACATCTACACATTTATTTTCAGCTCATCTATTTGCTTTATGATTGCTTCAAGTTACGAAAATACTTTTATACAAAATGTTCAAATGCTATTCAGGATTTTCTATTCCTAAATCATTTCTATCTATAACCCTGCATTTCATCTTCCTTCGAGTGCATAATTTCTCACAAATGCCATTTTATCATCGTTAGTTTACCAAGCGTTCACTATACCTAATCCTCTGGCGGCGACGTCAGTAGCCACGAGAATGCCTCCGGTGGACTGTCGGAATTGGTTCAAAACGTAGTCACGGTCCAGCTGATTCTTATCGCCGTGAATGGCCAGCGCGCGCCACCCCGCTCTGTTTATTGATTTTGTTATTTCGTCCACCTAAATACAGTAAATTACTGAAGTGATTGGCATACATAGGGGGTCAGATAATATTTTTATCGCTATTTTATGCACAATCTTATCACAATTGATTATACAGCTAATAAAATAATGGTACGTAAAGTGTACATTTCAGTTGAAACCTGAAAAAAACCTGATCTCACCTTTCGCTTAGTCTCGGCGAAAATTATTGTTTTGGTCTCCTCCTCAGAGGATATCTCATTGAGCAATGTAAGCAGTTTATCATTTTTCTCCCACTCCTCACAGACATCGACAATTTGAAGGATATTGTGATTTGCCGAAAGGGAAAGGGACCCAATGTTAATCTGGATGTAGTCATGGAGGAATTCCTCAGCTAAATTTTGGACCTCTTTCGGCCAAGTTGCAGACCACATGAGAACCTTAAAGACAAATTTATAGAATGTCAAAAATTTCAATCTATCACTTAGTGCTTAGAAAATAGACATTGTAAAGTCAATGGTAAAAAACATAAGAGAAAAATAAACAAACCATGAGGCACATACCTGCCTATCTGGACGAATCTGTTCAATGATCTTGCGAATTTGAGGCTCAAAGCCCATATCCAACATTCTATCAGCTTCATCTAAGACCAAGTATGTACATCTCCTAAGATTTGTAGTATCTAGAAAGGAAAGAGAATTTATAATTTTAGAAACTTCGCTTATATGATCAAGCAAGTTATATTAAAAAAAAGAGCAAGAATGGTTTGTCTATTATCTAGAAATATACAGTTGGTTTCTGATTTATTAATCATTATCAAAACATGTCGCATACAAGGTGTAGTTAACTATGCAAAAAAAAAAAAATTTGGAAATCGCTTAACAATTCTCAGAGATATAGAGTAACATACATACAAAAAAATAAAAAATAAAAATTTAGTCGAATTGAGAACCTCCTCCTTTTTTTTTAAGTCGGTTAAAAAAAAGGTTGAAATATTCTTAAATCAGAGCCACACTATATGACTAGGCCCAAATAGTAAATTAGGCTTACTTTTTTCTAGAAAGTCAATCAATCTTCCAGGTGTCGCAATGATAATCTCCACACCACGTTCCAGGCACCTGCCTTGAGGCCCCTTAGGAGCCCCACCGAAGATACAAGTATTCCTCACCGCTACATTCTGACCAAAGTCAGTAGCAACCTGCAAATTCATCCACAAACATAGAAGATATTGTTTTTCTGGTGGCATAAAGTTTAAAAGAACTGGCATGATGTCTATGAATGTATTTGTTGTTTCTAAATCACATTAAGCAGTTTTATGAATAATTGCCATGAGTGTAGAAACATACAAGAAAGAACAAGACTACAAATTATTTGTTAAATTAACTAATTTTCCATTTAAATAAACACAATATTATTAATTTTTTTGGAATTTTATTGTCTGTTCTGCAGTGCTCCTATAATATATTAATTAAACATATGAAAAGCAGTATCATCCATGCCAGATCTTCAAATAAGGAATTTAATGAAGCTAAAATAATAGAGATGGATGTGGATGATGTGTTAACTATTGCCATTGCACATCTTAACAATCCATAGACTTTATCATCCTATGATTTGGCATGAGTGCAGTAAAATTGACATTTTGAGAATTTTTGCAGCTAAGAATAACAAATAAAAGAACCATGTGAAGTACCCTGAAATTACCTTTTTATAAAAAAAATATGCACAAACCCACAGAAAGATTGTATATAAAAGGCCAGTTAAGTAATATTCAATATGAAAGAGAAAACTCTAAAGTTGAATGAAATAAATGGAAGTACAATTTTATAATATCAGAGTATTTCCCTAATAAATGACAGATATAAAAAATAAGATAATATGGACAAAAAGTGAAATGATACCAAAATAATATATACTGGAAAAGTGTGTTAAAAATAAAGAAAGTATGTATACAAATTCAAAAAATGTGCTACAAAATTAATAAATAATTACAAAGGTTACGTTCAGAAACCTTACCCTAACAAAAAAATTTTGAATTTAGAAGTGTCAATCTATAATGTTTTGACAAAGATCCATCCAAAACGATTTTAGGTTTTCGAACATAGCCTGCCCATCAATAAACTAGTTTCTACTTAATTAATATTGAATCAATTACTATATCCAAGTTGCTTGGATCGCTATCCATCTCCGCAGCAATCCCGTTCATTGCGATCAATGCCTGTTGCCGCACAATAAAAAACAAATCATCTTATATTCAGATCATAATGGAATCCATGATGTTGGTTTACAATATGTAAAATGTTATTTGTCAATTTAGAACAAAAGGCAGGCCTAATTCTTCCCTAACAAATATAAAAAAAAAATAAAATGAATTTGAAAGAAAAAATTAAATTATATACCTGCTGGATCTGTTGAGCCAACTCTCTGGTTGGAGCTAAGACGAGGACAATAGGACCCTCATCTCGTAAAAGCCTTGGTTGATTAATAATATGCACAATTGCAGGCAATATATAAGCTAGGGTTTTCCCTGACCCAGTTTGAGCAATTCCCACCATATCACGGCCAGACAAAGCTATAGGCCAACCCTGGGCTTGAATAGGCGTTGGGTTCGGAAAACCTTGCTTCAAAATCTCTTTCATAGCATAATCAGGGAAACCCCCCTCCTCAAAGTACATGCTTGGTGCAGGAACATCTCGACCCCGCACTGTGATCTGATGTTGGCTACGGTACGCTTCTACTTCGGTTGGGGTACGCCTCTCAACATTCGGATGAGGCACATAAAAGTTTTTCTGGAAAGGCGTCAGCTGGATGGAGTCCCAGCGGACTTTGCGCAGGTCCTTCCCGGGTTGGTCGTTCTTGAAGTTGCTGCGGAATTCGTCACGTCCGCCGCGGCTTCCAAACCCTCGTCCACCGTCCCTGCCGTCGCGCCCGTCGCGTCCGCCTCGGCCTCCCCGACCACCGCCGCCATTTCTTCCCCTATCCAACGATCGGTCACTGGACCGACCTCCGCGGCTGCCCCCACGTCCTCCCCGGCCCATTCCGCGGCCACCGCCGCCTCGACCTCCGCGCCTATCGTCATACCTAAACACAGAATCATTGTTTTTAGATGGGTCATAGTTCAACAAGATAGTCACTATAATCGCTGAATACTTACATATTTTATAACTTCTAACAACACTTAACGCAACAACAATAAGTTAGCTAACACTTCGACACTAGTTGTAAGGCTACGAGTTTGTATTTTACAAGTTATTAGCGTCGCTGGCAAAAGCTTCAGTTCTGATTAGAATGCCAGCGGCCGCCATATTAAATTGACTTTTTTTTCAATTTGACATTTCCTGTTGACGTATGCAGACTATAATAGTCTATGGGCGAGTAGATCCCGAATAATTTAATAATCACACTCAAATAAATGGGGTGCCCCTTCAGGCCTTTTTCCTGTAATCAACAAAATATTTAAATAACGAGTGCTTTTTTTAGCCTACAAAATTCATTACTAAGCTTAACTATTATACTTAAATGGTCTACTTACTGAAGTTAACAAAACCACTATTTCTACTTTGCGCTACTTCCGGTAAAGTTAGTTTAGGCGGAAAAACTCGAATGCAATTTCTGAAAAAAATTAAACTGCTACAAAACAGAGTATAAAATCCGTACTGCTATATCAATACTTCTTTCTGTATCTAATTGTATAAATACGTCATCCTTAATTTAAACCACAAAATTACAAATGAGGACAAAAATAGGTCAGTCGGTCAGGGTTCATTCTAAGTTCCCTTTATTGATCAAACAACAATCATTTTACGAGCGGACACATACATTACTCACTTGCCCGCTAAAATGGACGGTTCTATACCTGTATTCGAAAAGCCTCATCCACGGCTTACCGTCCTAGACTGGACTAGGAATATCCAAAGACTACAAAATGAGGCTAGACTTCGTCGTTTTGAGTCATACGAGCTGCGGCAAAAGGCAAATCAGCTCAGGAACGAAACTTGCGTGACCACCCGATGGGACAACTATGTTAACACTGAGCTACTAAGGGACAGGCAAGTTAAAATTACCTATTAAATGTTATTTATGCTTGTTTCTTTATTGTACCTACGTGCGAGTAGTGGTTACTGTTTAATATGTAAAATAAACCGTTAGTCATGAATTTTCGATTACATTAGGTACATACATTTAATAAATCGTCAAGACTGCAATCTCCAAGGAGTAGGCAGAATTCAAAGAGCAACATGCTAAGCAAAAAACACCGTTGGTACATTATTTGCACGGGGCAGAGCTAGACCAACATGTGATTTCACAAAAAATTATATTACCTAATGTTTTATTGCAATAAAATACTAATTTAACGCGTTATCAAAAAATCTAAATACAAGCTTATAATAACAAAATTATAGTGACACTTCAACAATTAGGATACGAAACTGTTTTTTTTTCTAGAATATTCGAAGTAGAAGCGTGGAGGGAAAAACAAAGATTCACCCGGGAAGCCGTAAGAGACGAGATCAGGGCCCTCAAGGAAGAGAAGAACGCATCAGAGCTGCACTTGGAGTCTCTGCAGGTGCCTCTCATGGTGTCCTCGCAGTGCCTCTCCAACCGAGACCAGAGGGTCCCTCCAGAGCTGACCAGGGACCAACTGGGCGAGGAACTGAATAGGGTGAGATGAGATTGGTCCTTATTACAAGCATATGCTGTTATTAAGTACTTATTACAAGTATATAAAGCGTTTTACTTCAGCAGGATAGATTTCCAGTACAACCCACACGGTCTTTAGTTAACGAAGATATGTTTAAAAAAAATTCCAAATGGGAGTCGGACTCGCACACGAAAGGTTCCGTACCATGATCTTTAAAACGGCAAAAAAATTATGACTGTTGTATAAGAGCCCCCTTAATTTTTTTTCTTATTCTGTTTTTTAGTTTTTTCTTGGAGCGGCAACAGAAATACATTATCCTTGAAAATTTCAACTATCTAACTATCACGGTTCATGAGATACAGCCTGGTGACAGACGGACGGACGGACGGACAGCGGAGTCTTAGTAATAGGGTCCCGTTTTACCCTTTGGATGCGGAACCCTGAAAACATAACTCTTATTTTTTTAAAACATATCTACTTCATGATAATTGGATTATTTAAATCCATTTTGATTTCGCTCATCTTTAATACAATCCATTTATCTCCCTTTATTTGTCCTCCTCTCCTACTAATATATTAAGTATTTTCGTCATAATACGTCTCCTCTTTTCTCATTATTTGCCCATAGAAAAATAAACTGTTACCTTTAATCTTTTCAGCCATTAGAGCCACTCTCATACTTCCTTTTTTATATTTTCATACGCAGACGAGTAAATTTTTTTATTGTCTACTCCCGAGCTGATTCACAAGGCATCTTCCAGGAGCTCCATATAATAGAGAACAGCAAGCGTGTCCTGACCGACGTCTGCCACATGGGCTGGGAAAAGCTGAAGGAGCTGACGAACGTGTACTGCCGGCTGGAGCGCGAGATACAGAACAAGGACGACGCCCTGATGCTGGAGTACCGCGTCCGGGACCTCACTAGAGAAAGCGCGGATATCTCCTACAAGCTCGACCCCACTAGGGTGCCGACCGAGTACGTACTGAATAAATCGGACGAGTAACATCAAGTTACTTTTTCAATTTACTTGAATTATGATAAATGGGAAAAGTAAAATGATGTGAAATATTAAGGAGTTGTTGTGGTAGCTAATGAATCTCAAATTAATTTAAGTATGGATATTACATGACAAACATCAATATTAATTTCTCATTTCTAAACCGCCACTTAAGGCTCATAATTATATTTCTGTGCGAATTGTAACGCTTGGGGTGGCTATTGATACCGACTAGCGGAACTGAATAAATAAATATTAAACGTTATATCAACTACGCTTATTGTGATTTCATCACTATATTTGTCTTCCAGTACCATGACCGAGGAGAGTTACGTAGACTGCATACAAAACACTATAAAAATAGCAGAACAGCTTATGTTGGAGTCCAAGAATCTGCGCGAAACCATGTTCAAAGCTCGCGAACAAGCTCGCAACCAGATGTATGCGCAGAGTCAGCAAGTGGAGATGATCATGAGACGACGAGTCTACGACATACAACGTGCTAGGAACGAGATGGAGTGGCAGAAGTATAAGGTAACTAGAAGTGGAAATATGTAGGTAACTTGGATACAAAACACCTACAGTAGGTAAACAAAGAATATTGCAAATGTAATCTAAGTAAGAAAAATAATAAGGTAACAACGAAAAATTGGAAAGGTAACATGAGGTAACTTAGATATATTGATTTCATGTTAAACATCCATCTCTCTTCTGCAGCTAGAGACAAACATGCAGAAAGTGGACCGTGAGATCGAGTCTTTACGCGCAGCAGTGGCCGACAAGATCAATCCGACCAAGTTGGTGGAGACGAGACTCGAGACGCGCACCTTGCGCCCTGTGCTAGAAAGAGTACAAGTAAGTAGAATAATAAGTTATTGGGTGCAAATAATGGATAAATTTTCCGCGAGCTTGGTAAATAATTACTACCAGACCAGAAAATAAGTCTTTCTTTCTAAAATGATCACAATTTGTCGTTATTACGTTTAACACCTGAGACCTTAGATCGACAGGGAGAATTGCAGTACCTTGGTTTTGGATTGGGCATCCCTCCTCTTATAAAACAAATATTGTCAAAGCCGGGAGTTCTCAACAATGCTCTTGTAATAGGTAAAAGAGAGGGGTGAAAGAAATTTATTTATTATTTATGTAATAATATGTAACTTTACATGTTTCCGGATTTACTTTTTGGTTGCAGGATAATACAAACTAACTTTTACTTTTTACAGGACAAACCAATGCGTGGGCTGATAGAGGAGTTTGAAAGGGTTCACATGAGTCATAATCAGTTGGAAAAAAAATTAGAGGAGGCTTTGTAAGTATACATGACTTATTCAAATTATATACGTTACTAGACTTGCAACCAGGTTCATGTTTATAGCACACGTTGAAAAAAACAAATAGAAAAGAGTGCGATTACACTACGTTTAATATTAGTACTTTCCACAGGACAACATACCACGGTATGTACAACCACCACCAGCGCGTGACGAAGGACCTTCAGCACAAGAACCAGGCGCTGGAGACTGACCGCCGCCTCATCGAGATCCGCCAGCCGATCCACGCGCCCGATGAGACCGAGTTCCAGAGGAACGTCGGCTACTGCCACATGTCCGATGAACTTATACCGCAGTAAATACTACTTACATACGTAATATCAGTCGCAAGCTCATTCAACCACTTTTGGCCAAAGATTGGTTTGGGTTAGATGGAAAATTGTGAAAAGATAGCTAGCTCGTTGCCTACACAGTCATGGCCCGTTATAGAATAGAATAGAATAGGATTTATTGCCAAAAACTGTGTTACAAGTTGCAGGTGTTAATACAAAATGGGTTTCAACAGTTACCCCTCCCGGGCATGCAATATTAAAAAGTATTATTAAAACTATTAATCCTGTTTCGTACCAAAATATTAATTTAAATTATGAAACACGTTTTTTACTAACCATCTTTTCAGCTCAGTCTTAAATTTAGGTAAATTTAGTGCTTTTATGTATGATGGTAAATGATTAAATATTTTGGCACCTGAATACGATACACTCTTACAATACATATAATTGTGAGACCTAGGAACACATATGTTATTTAAATATTTACTACGTAAATTTACGCGAGCAGAAGATTTACTTTGAAAGCAATCGGCATTTTGCTTAATGAAGATCATTATTTCAAATATGTAGATATTTGTTAATGTCAAGTAACCCTTATCTTTAAAAGTATTTCTCAGTGTCTCGTCTGTATACATGTTGTAAATAATGCGTAGGCATCGTTTTTGTAAGATAAAAGTTGACTCGACATTTGTCGAGTTTCCCCAAAATATTATACCATAGGTCAGCAACGGATATACCTGGCCAAAGTAAGCTGCCCTGGTTACTTCAATTGTGGTAGTTTCCGCCAGTATAGATAACGCGTAACAATAGCTAGATATTTTCTTGTTTATCACTTTTTAAGACATGCTAGGTAAATAATAAACATTAGGTTTTAAATCGTTGTGGGAACAATATTTACTACTGATATTGCCATAACGACTTAGCTAAAGGCAAATTAGGCTCGGGAATAGGGAATCTAAGCAACCGACATTTAGGGACCTAAGAGGTGGCTGGTTATAACATCTAATGCACGAATTGCAACTTATTTATCTCTCTAGTATGTCTTATTCATAATCAGGAAAATAAAGTAAATAGGTAAATATAATAAAGAGTTAATAACGATTCTGATACAGACATAAAATATCTGTATGTTTTACAATAAAAAGTTGAAATTAATACCTCGTATTAAAAGTTAGTTTTAAAGGTAAATGAATATGAGAGATTATAATGTTACCATTAGGTATAAAGTATTGATTTATCATTATATAGCAGTGGTTCCCAAGCAGTGGTCCGCTGACCAATGCTCTGATAACATTTAGTCCGCAAGAGACTTAAAAATGTTATACATTTTGAATTATAAGAAGCTTTTTTAAATGTTAATTTATTTTAAATCACGTGGTAACAATAATGAAATGGAAGTGGTCCTCGGTAGCAAAAAGATTGAGCACCATTATTATATAGATTAACTATCATGTATCCAGTGGAAGAAATACAAGAATTAAATGTATTCCTTAGAATTAAACAAAACAAATTGAGCCAAGTTGCTATGATAATCTGGAGTAAATTAGTAAAGTAACATAGATTAAGTAAGCAGTAAGCACATAATGCACGCTTAATTCTTAAATATCTACCAAGTATTTAAAAATACCTACTAATTAAGTTACCATTAATATAATCATACATGTTATTTCAGAAAGGAAAAATATAATATACTTACTCATTTATGCTACCAATTAAATTGTTAAGTAGATATCAATTTACGAGTCTCTTTTATCAAAGTTGATTTATAATGCAAGAAATTAAAATACATGTTTAATAAATAAAATTACCTGTTAAGTTAGTAAAATACTAAATGATTTGATGTATTTTACTTAATCATGCTGTTACTTTTTAAAATTATTTAAAAAAATCTGCCAAAAATTTAATAAGATCTCACTAAAACCACCGAATACTGTGTTCCGTAAATCAGTGAGTAAAATAAAATAACTTTTTAATCATAATAATGTTTATTGTAAGAACGAAACAAGCATTGGTGTGCAATATTACATTAAAATAGTTTATACACTAGTTAACTAGGTATGATACTCTTTTAAAAGTGTTACCATTAAAATAAATACCAATTATTGGTAGAATGTAGGTAAAAAAAAATTGTTACATGACATCTATTTAAATAATATGGAACAATGAAAATTATTTAAAACTAGCAACCCGCCCCGGGTTCGCACGGTGAGCACAAAACAATATGAAAATATACATATAAACCTTCCTCTTTAATCGCTCTATCTATTGGTGAAAACCGCATCGACATCCCTCGCGTAGTTTAAAAGATCTTAGCGAATAGACAGAAGTGGCGACTTTGTTTTAAACTATGTAAAAATAAAGATAATAACACAGAAGCTTCTGAATAAAAAAATAAACACATTTTTTTTTAATTTATACAATAATTAAACATATGGCGTTCGGTTCTCTCCGCCTACCCCGCTAGGGAAGTGGCGTGAAGTTTAGTTAAACAATATCTGCATAGCTTAGTTGTAAATGCACATAGATACTTCAAATAATCATTAAAAATCTTGGAAACTCCATTAAATATTATGTCGACGCAAACGTCGTACTTGACTCTAACTTATAGTTTATTCACTTAAACATTTTTGGAGTTTTACGTTAACAAGCATAAGTATAAACTTTATGAAATACTATCAGTTCGAAAATGCGTATAATATACATAGTTTTGTGACCGTTACATTTGTTTCAGCCTAAACAAGCTATTTAAGAGTCGTGACTTTCAGAGATTAACCTAAATATATATTTAATGCATTATAATGGTGCGTATATATGTATGAGTTTGCAGGACCTTGTTATGCATAAAAGATCCAACCATGTTTTTTTCGTAATTGAGTAAATTCCTGATATTGTGAGCAACAGCACTGTAAACATAAATTTAAATACCTAAATGGTTAACTTAATAACTTCCAACTCAGTAAGGTATGATTAGATTTGATTTTAAGAATGTATCGAACTTTAATTCGCATTTACTAACAAAACAAAAATCATAAGCTGTTGGTTGGGTCTTTTATACATAACAAGGTCCCATTAAGCCCCAAGACAATATAACATGGGTTTTGTAAAATATAACCTACTTAAGAAAACAGGTTCAAATATGGGCAAACCGGTGTCGTATCTGTATCCGACAACTGTGAACTGTCCTACGAAAAGACATTTGTTACACTCGATTCCAAGCCGACAGATTGAATCTTCCCTTTGGAAAGTTTGCGCTTTACCTTTTAAAAATAGTAATTTAAGTAACTTGCATAACTGGTGTCTTAACTACTTGGTAATATATGTACTTAATGTATATAAATGGAGTTTCTTTGCTAATAGAAGCCATACTCAACTTACTGCATGCGGGGTAATTATCTTTTGGAAGTAGCTAGCCCCATATTTATATTATATTTTATGTAATAAAGCAGCACCCCGCGTAGTTCCCGTTCCCGTGGGAATACGGGGATAAAATATAGCCTATGTTACTCGCTGATAAAGTAGCTTTCCATTGGTGAAATAATTATTCAAATCGGCCCAGTAGTTTCGGAGCATATTCGATGGAAACAAACAAAATAACAATCCAATATTTCCACTTTATAATATTAGTATAGACTAGCGACCCGCCCCGGCCTCGCACGGTTCACATAACAATATAAAACTATATGTACATATAAACCTTCGTCTTGAATCACTTTATCTATTGTTGAAAAAACATCCCTCGGATAGTTAAAAAAAAAACTAAGGGACCAGACAGAAGTACTGACATAGTTAGTAGTTACATAAGATATATTATCTATATTTGAACCAATCATCATCTTCCTAGCGTTATGTCCCGTGCTTAGACGGGGTCCGCTTTGACCATGATACAGGATTTAGCGAGTCTGGTAATTACATTGAAGCGACTGCCGATCTGACCTTCGTAACCCTAAGATAGGAGAACCAGACAATTTTTGGATCATGGTATGGTATATTTGAACCAATACTGGAGACTAATAAACTTTATTTTTTTAATTTCTATGGAAAATTAAATATTTTCTTTCTATTTGAAACATTATATTTCAAAGATGAATACGTATAAAGATTGAGTATGGCTTGACTACGCTCTTGTATTTATACATTATATTATTGCTACTAGCACCTTAAACAATAAGATGAACACATTTTCGTACTTTAATTTGCGTTTCAACATGAAATGATTATGTGGTTAACATTAATATATTATTTCTGTGAACTACTGTATCTACTTTAAAATACTTCAGGCATGTAACCGGTAGCTAAATATAATAATGTATATGAAATATATAAATGCTTAATAACAATTTTGAAATTCTTATCAGCGTAGTGACGTTTTATTGCAGACTTTAAGGCTTTTCTGTCATTGTTATGATGGAAAGTATAAAATAAGTAATCAACAAGAAAATGCATTCTTTTTATTTACGACAAATTACTATCCAAAACAATTGCAGGTGAACTACTTTTTAAAATTGTACTATGGTGAAAAAAATAGTGTGTTATTTTACTTCATAGTAGGAATGCAATAAATGGGCTAAGTAATACTATGTAAAAATAAATAAAGTAGGTATATTTTACAATTTATATGCGATGAAACTATAATAACTAGCTTTTCCTATAACGAATATGAATAAATTTAACGTATTCATTATGCTTTAACAATACTTCAGTTATATTTGAAAATACTTGTTATGAGTCAATTGCTTATGGATACAATAAAATTAACAATACAATACTCTTATTGGAGTTTGACTTTTAACAACTTTTTCAACATTCAATTCCTCAATTTATTCAGTAAAAACTGCAGGCCAATTTTTTTTATCATAGAATATTTATCCCTTAAAATATGTAAATGCAATTCCGTTAAATATTAAGTATGCGTTTATATGAAAACAGTTCGATGACTGTGAACTAGAAATTATATACTTATTTGTAAAAATAAGAAACAAAACACGATATGTTCCTTTTTGGTTCCATTTTGACTCTGGTATTCGAGTATTTTTTTAGAATTTATTTTTTTGGTTTGGAGATGAATACAACAACATAAGTGCACACTTAAACATCAACTAAACATGAACTAGTTCATTAATACAACTTAATAGCTTATTGTCATTATGTGTACAAAAGAAGATTTAAATACTTAGAGCATTACACTATTGTGTATCTCAAAATAATGGACCTTGGCTTTATTACACGTAAGCAAAGTAAACAAATAGAAAAAGTAGGCCAACTTCATAATGAAATGTGTATACAACATTTGATTGGCCGATTAACCCCATCACAATCACCGCGAGGTTAAATGCTCGATAAATGCCTTTTCTAATAGTATATCATTAAAATTAATGCTTATTGTATCATAACGATACTATAATTTGCACTTGAATATGTTTCTATGATGCGAAGGCTTCCAACGGCATTCTTATTACTTCATGCGCTATTTTTTAAAAACAATATTATTATTCAGTCAAAAGCATTCAAAATCTATAACATTTCTTTTCACCCAATCCGTTTGCAATTCCTACTAATTCGCATCTTCATACTAACCCAATGAAGTTGGCCTACTCTCCTCACGTGTACTACTCAACAAAACTTTGGCACCGACCTTACGACAGCGGTTGCAGCTCCGGCCTCGGTCCGACTTTCTCATACGCTTCATCGAGTAATTTACAGATCAAGGTTATATTCTCATCATTTAACTTCCTACTGGAGGCTAATCTTATGGAGGGCTCGGGGCAATTCTGTTCAACATCTCTGAGGTACGCGGCTACAGCAAAGGCGACGCCTTTCTCAAGGCAATAGTTGGATATATTCCGTAAGTACGAGTGTTTCAGCCGATCTGTAAGGTCCTCCTTCTTCAGGTATATGTGCTTGACTGGGGATAGCTCGTGGCCGCGGAATGTGAAGTACTTTAAGTTGGATAGCGCTCTGGAATATAGAAATCAACAGGTTATATATGGTATATACAATACTATATACAAGATAAATAATTAAGGACTCATATTCATGTTCAACTCGCTTGTATTGATAATTTCGAACAAGTTTATAATAAGGATTTTTTTAGTTTTTAGAAAACATTTTGTAAAATTAAATAAAAAACATAGAAGTCGGTAAAAGCAAATCAGATACAAGATTTCTAATTTTCGTTTTGCATAGTTATGACTCTGACCTTCAGGGATTATGGGCGTGATGTTATGTATGTATGCATAGTGAAAAAAAAACAACGAAACTAAAAATAGAAACAACAAATTGAATATGCAATTGACTGTTAAGTGATTACACTGCAATTTAAATTTTTCAAGTAAGTAGTTACTTAACTTGATTGATTTAAATTGAACACTTTTAGTGTTCAATTTAAATCAAGTCAAACTATTTTTACGAATGTTTTTAATAAATAGATATGAGAACGAAGCCCTATAAGTGAAACTTTATTAAGAAGTACATAAATACAAAAAAAAGAATGCGATAAGATCAAGTACAATCGCACAATCTACACATTTACAACACACACACAGACGACATCATTATATTAGTTTACGACAATGCGGGCGTTATCAACACATTATACCTACGTGAGTCATGAACATCTTATAGATTACATCTTAATTGGATTTATTTCAAGATAATTGATATTTGTATTATGGTTAAGGTGTTATAGATTATTTGAATAATTCCTTAAAGCTTGGATTACCAATATACAGTATCGTATTTATTAAAACATAGACAATGACCTAGTTATTTATGGAACGAATTTAATACATGCCCGGATAAATCAGAGACAATATTTGCGTTAACATTGTAACTTAAGCCATGAGGTTCTATACGCACAATATGAAATTTACTATTGCGCAGTGCGCCGTACGCGAAAATATTTAGAAGTGAGTTAACATATCTGGCGCAGTGAAATAGACTAGCTAGAGTCAGTGCTTGAGGGGGGTTTGTAATAATCGACTTTTAACGGAATTTTCCCCCAGGAGTTATGATATTTATGATCAGTACCAATTTTCGTAGAACCCCCAGAAAGGCTTCACGGAACCCCAGGGTTCCGCGGAACACACATTGAGTATAGCTGAGCTAGAGCAATTAAGCGGTGCAGCGCAGCGGTAGCAAACTTTAAATAACTTTTAAAGATTTATTTAGTAAATCGGTCCTGGGTTTCAATGTCTGTGGGGCGGCGGAAAACCGAGTATTCAAAAAAATTTTGACCCACCCCGGGCGACAAGGTGCCTCTGAGAGGTAGTAATATGACTGAGTTTCTTGCCGGATTCTTCTCGGTAGATGCAACATTCCGAACCGGTGGTAGAATCATATCTCTTTTAACTGTTTTTTGACTATATAAGTGTTTCTTCGAAACATATATTATTAAAGAATATTTTGACTTTGACTTTGACTATGCATGTTAAAACTTTCTCATGTGAATATAATGGATTTTACATGGTTGTAAGAATACATTAAAGCTTGATTGATTGATTGATGGCCCCTAAGAAGGCGTGTCCCAGTGTTTGAGAAGTGCTCCATTAAGTTAGAAGAAATAGCAAGACAACAAGTGCATAATAACATTAAGTACCTATAATAAAATATATCCACTTAACTATACAATTCACTATATGGAAATAGTTGGGTGTTTTAAAATATAACATGTGTCACCACTGCAGATACACTTGAAGTGACTAAGTGAAGAGAGTACAGAGAAAGAGATAAGAAAAATTTGATATTTTGACTCACTTATTTAACTTGATAGAGTTCTCTTCAAGCTCTTTCATGATGGCGGGAGTCTTCTCCATAATATCCAGGGCTGATATGGCGGCTTGAGTCAGCATCGGTGGCAGGGATGCGCTGAAGCAGTAGCCTGGTGAAGAAAACAACATCAGTATCAAACTGCATCATCACAATTCAAAGGAATTGGAGATACACAACAGAAGGTGGCTTAGGCTGAAGTATCAAACTGCATCATCACAATTCAAAGGAATTGGAGATACATAACAGAAGGTGGCTTAGGCTGAAGTATCAAACTGCATCATCACAATTCAAAGGAATTGGAGATACACAACAGATGGCTTAGGCTGAAGTATCAAACTGCATCATCACAATTCAAAGGAATTGGAGATACACAACAGAAGGTGGCTTAGGCTGAAGTATCAAACTGCATCATCACAATTCAAAGGAATTGGAGATACACAACAGAAGGTGGCTTAGAATTGGAGATACACAACAGATCAGGCTTAAAAAGGCAATATCTGCTTTAACCAGCTACCCCTTCAGGCAATTAAGGTATTCACATATATTACCTAACCCAGACAGCCTCTGATGTTCCACAATGAAGTGTGTCCCCGCACAGAATCCACCGATGGTCGCGAAGGAGTGCTCCAGTGAGCCCACGATCAGGTCGATCTCGTCGCGAGGCACGTTCAGGTGTTCCGTGAGGCCCCTACCGTTCTTGCCGAGCACCTGGTATTGGCAACATTGGTAAACCAGCTGTCTACTGTTTATGTACAATAAATTCCCTGACCAAGCCCCATGTTACTCTGGGCTTCAAAAATAATGTACCAACTATGTGTTAGCTTATAGTAAATGGCGATTAATGGGACATTGTATATTGGGTTTGTACATAACCTGTAGGCGACGAGTTCGCCATTAGTAAAGGAATATTTAGGCTATGTTTTTGTCCAGTAAATTTTGTTGATCTAATGTGATGAGTTATAGAGTCACTGCAAAAGACCACATCTAGACATAGAAATAGTTAGTCAATGGTTCAATTAGTTTTATTTTTGGTCTATATTTAAAAAACCTTAGCATTACATAAAAGTAGACACAATTGTACCAAGCAGACAAGTGCAGTTAAATGGTCCATGACATTCCATTGTACTAATAAGCAATCATATATTGATTAGCATGGTTATGGGAGCTACTAGCCAAGTAGTTTAGTGGCCTTATGAAGCAATAGATACATAGATGTGAAATGGAACTTAAAGGAAACTATCTGCTACCCATGACTTTGTCAGCATTGATTTTTTTGCTAAGCTGCTCCTTGTAACACTAATTGTACCTACTATACTTATTTGCATTTATAAAAATATATTAACTCTTTTTTTGACAATAAAAACAGACACTTGAAGTTTATTTATCTATAAAGGTAATTTAATTTGTGCAAATAAAGTAATGAAGTTATATTAAAATATATTTTTGAAATGAATAAATATTGCATAAAAATGTACAAGCAATTATAATGGTTAGCACCTATACAATTAAGATAAGGCAAAATAAGAATATATCTAAAAAATTACCACTAAAAGAAAACTAAAACATAAATTAATTTAACCAAAACTATTCTAAGTGTAACATCTGTTTAACACATTAATTTAATTAAAAGTTAGTTAGTTATAATTATACATTTTATAAATTTGCATAGTTGCACATGCATATAAGATGCTTATATCAATAGCTCAGAACTGCCACTAAACTTTTGTTGTATAATTTATGAAAGACAATTGTGGTATTCAGTTTAAGTATATGAATATTTGACAAAAATTTTTGATGAAAAATATTTCAATATGTTTAAAAAACAATTAATTGTATTGAGTCACCATAAGAAATATATTTACTAGTAATATTATTGACTTGACTAATTGAGTCTAATGCATACTTTGCATGTTTTCGGTTATCACAAGAGGATGTGACTCTCCATAAAATTAAAATTATTAGTAGGTTAACACTTACCCCAATACTCAAACTTTCATCCAAAATTATCCTTAGTTTGTACTTCCTAGCTAACTCCACTAGTCTTTTCAACGGGCACATTTCACCAGTATTAAAGTAGACTGCTTCAGCAATAAGGAATGCTCTTCTGCGTGGGTTCAATTCTTTCTTTTTTGCCGCTGCCGCAAGCATTTCCTCGAGGTTATCCATGTTGTTGTGTTTGAAATACCGTACAGTGCTGCGGGCTGCGTCAATGCCCTTTTGTATAGCAAACCAGACGCATTCATCTCTAGAATGTAAGATTTATAATTAAGTTAAAGGTAAGTAAAAAATCTTTTATTAAGTAATAGAAAATAAAATACATTTGACTTAAATTTTTGAGAAGAAAATTTTTCTCTTTTTTTTTACATTGTTTATATATCTAAGGTATGTATAGTATGCTTCAGTATACTTATCTTCAGTATACTGAAGATAAGTATACTGAAGCAAGCAACAAATTGCTTTACTTGTCTCATAACTTTTAAAATGTGGATTTCAGAAATAGTCAAGAAAATTATATTTTACCAATAAAATTATGATTAATAGGTGGTCAGAACAGAATGTTGATAAAGATTTCAACTTACGCAAAGATGATATCTCCCCGCTTAGCGTACGCCGGTATTGCGCTGGCTACAGTTGAAAAGCCATAAGAGTACACGCAGGTCTCTTCCACTTCCATGAACTTGGCCAGGCGTTCCTCCAGGTCCAGGTGCACGTCGATCGTGCCGTAGAACCCCCGGGGCCCACAGGAACCCACGCCATACTTATCTAAAGACTCCAACGCACTCTCTATTATCGTCTCATCCTTGTCTAAGCATAAAAAGCTAGTAGCACCAACATTTAACACATTCTCATCAATTTTCCCCATCATGGGCGGCTCCTCCACCACCACATCGTGTTCTATAAGTGGCAAAGGCTTCCATTCCACTGGCTTTCCATTACAAAGGGGGTCGAAAGACTTTTTATTCTTTTTCTTGGCCCACATGAAGTAAGTCGAACCGACAATCACTTGAAACGCTATAACTAATGTCCACCAACTGGCCTGCAATAAAAATCGAGCATTATATCGTTAAACCTCGCCGTACAATTGGAATTTACGTAGGGTTTACTCACCATGTCATACATGTCAATTAAAATCATCTTGTTGTGTTAGACTTTGTTTACTGCTACCTAATAAACTAGAGTACTTATTAAGACACAATTTTAAAACAGTTGCTTATTAAAAGAGAAGGAAAACTAAAATTATCACAGTTTACTGTGTACTTGTAACACACTTGAACAGCCCACATTCGATTCGACAGTAAATTTATTTGACACAAGTTTTTTGACAGCCGGAAATATGTATACCATAGAGCAACATAGAGTCAGCGAATGAGCTAAAGCTAATTCACATGTCTAAGTGGGCTAAAGTATTAATGTAATGCGAAGGTAATATGACAGATTATTTGCCGATGACTTCATTAACCTCTATTACGGACTAAAAAAGAAAAACGTCATCATCAGAGATTCTCTGTCAAGTCCTACTGAGTTCTGTCATGTTCTGTCATACGTGCCACAGATTCGTACGAGGGTGTATATATTGAAGTGTTTTTGTGTTTTGTGACAAAAATAAACAAGAAATAAGTGCAAAAATCAAACTAGAACAATGAATTTCGGGGGAACTTTAAGAGTCAACAAGTTCGCTTGTTTCACACTAGCTTTTATATTGTTTTTAATAATTTATTGGAGGTCAGGCGGCACAAATTATCCGACTGACAAAAGTGATTTTGTTAACTTGAAAAGTTTGTTGAAAGCGTCTATTCAGGCGGCCGAGCGGGGTGGCAAGAAGGTGATAGAGGGTAAGAAGCACGAGTTGAACGTGAAGAGCAAAGGGAAGACGCAAGAAGGCGCCAACGACCCGGTGACGGATGCCGACTACGCGTCACACTGCGCGATGTATTATAGCCTAAAAACAACGTTTCCCAAGTTAAATATCGTGTCGGAAGAGCACTCGAGCAGCGACCCGGCCTGTGAAAAGCAAGAGGTGCTGGACGTTCACTCTCAGTTGCTGGATCATAAGATAATTGATTTCCTGCATGATGAGCATGTTTTTGCTAAGGAAGTTACTATTTGGATAGATCCATTGGATGCTACTCAGGAGTACACAGGTATAGTCATATCCATAGATAGTATATTTTCTGATAGCAAGACATAAGTGAAGCTGAAAACATCAATCAGATCTTATTAAAGATTTATAAGTTAGTTTGTTATGTCTGAAATTAAGAGAATGGCATTTCCTTCCTAAACAGGTTGATGTTTGAGTTGGTAACTCATATCTATCTGTTATCATAATGATGATTTTTTATCTTTTCCTTCAGAAAATTCTGAAGCTTATACTATTATCTGAATAAGACATTTTTTGACTATAGCTTTTAGATTTGTAATTTCCCTTTTAGTTCCACACTGAATACTCTACTATTCACATGAATGGCTTCAGTATACTTATGTATCATGTTCTTTGTACTTATAGTTACCTATTACCAACTTTATAATTTTTTAACATTAAACATTTTAAATATTTCAGAGTCACTGTATGAGTATGTGACTACGATGGTGTGCGTTGCGATACGAGGGATCCCGGTAATTGGAGTGATACATTACCCCTTCCCACCTCGCACCTATTGGGGCTGGTTCACCAAGAAGACGTCCAGCAACATAGCCAGTGTGCCACATGTAAGTGTCCTGTAAATCTGCTTTCTACCTTCAACATCATCCTGCTAGCATTTTATCCCGTGCTTAGTCAGAGACCACTTCAATTGTGATTCAGGATTTAGATATTTGTTTTCTAGATATGCATCTGTTTTCTATAAATAAAAAAATATTTACTATTTTGTATAAATCTTATTGCATACCTACTAGCTAAATACAATGTAGCTTTGATTTCTGAGTGTCAATTTTTATAACTTATTTGTTTCTGGATAAGAGAACTATTAAAAGAGAAATTATAATCTGTGTTCCAATCTCATACATATATAAAATTGAAGGTTAATGGCTAATGGCAAATGGCTCCCATAATATAGATGTTCAAAGGACAAAAATATAAATAATTTTGGAATTCCACCTTATGTGATCTAGTTTATCACACCTTTTTTGCTGGAATAAATACAAAAAGATGTAGCCTATACTCATCTGAAGATTAAGATTCTTAATTTACAGATTTCAAAAATATAATCTTAAAGAATATTTAAGATATATAAGTAGGTAATACAATACAATGCCTCTATGTCATTTTGGTAAGAGGACCAATAAAATCTACTTATTAATTTATTTCAGCAAGAAGAGAATAAAAACCATCCCAGAGTGGTTGTGTCTCGCTCACACCCCGGCAAGGTAGTGGAGAAAGCGAAAGAGGCGTTTGGGGCCAAGACAACCATCACCTCGGCAGGCGGCGCCGGCTACAAGGTCATGGGCGTCGTCAATGGCACCTATGATGTATACTTCCATTCTACAGGTAATCATGAACATTGATAATTCCACCACGTATTTAGATCATATTTTATTATTAAATGTCATGTTATCTTACAAATTTGTGTTATATATGTAAACAACTCTGTGTTTGTATTCATAATAAACACTTTACACTTACGGAATCATCGCATTATCTAAAAATACAGGGTTAGGTGCTGTAGCACAAAATGGCTGTATATTTAATACTCAATGCAAATATATTTTATAACCACAGATATAATTTTTTGTAAACATTATTAGGTTTAACTATCTACATGTTTGCTTATTTTTATTAAGTATAAAGCGTAGGCTACAATGCGAGCGAAGCGTTACGTTATAGTACCTTATAGTTTACCATGTGGACGCAAGAACGAAAGATTATCTACCTAAATATTATATCACTATGAAACATACTTTGCAATACTCCCTTTTCTTGTAATGTGACGTAACATTTAGATAAATAAAAACCAATTTTAAACCAACTTCAAAAAAGGAGGTGGTTCTCAATTCGACGGATTTTTTTTATTAATACCTACCATATCAATTTTATTACAGCAATCAAGAAATGGGATTTATGTGCTGGCGACGCCATAATCAAGGCAGTGGATGGGAAAATGACGACAGCCAAAGGTGACTACATAGACTATTCGCCGGGCGATAATGTCAAAGTGACCGAGGGGATCCTGGTGACCCGGTACGACCACGATTATTACTTGAGCAAGATGCCAAAGATACTCTCGTTGCCTTAGATGTGCCAAGTAGCTGTAAGGTTAGTCTCAAAGTTGCAACATGTTCCTGGTGTTACGGTTGGTTGTTAACGTGCGAACATTGAAAACGTTATGTTTTCATTTTTTATTGGCTTCATAATTGGCATTGAAATTTTTACGACGCACTTTTCTCTGAATAATTAAATTTTAGGAATTTAACAATTGACGTCTCTATATTGTATTCGGATCATTTAGTTTTAATAGTGTACTCAATTCAGGAATTAGTTGGAATTTATGTAATGCATACTAGAAATACTAGTATTGATGAATTTCACTAGTTTTCATATGAAAATGTTATTGGCCTTGTAGATTTATATGGACAAGTACCTACTTTCGGTCCAATTAAATTTATAACAAATAATAGTTAGTGAAATCAACCATGACATTTTGATCTCATCTAAGGTAAAATGCGTCGTAAAAATATTAGCTAATTTTAGTGCTAGCCTACAATTTAAAGGACTGCGCTGGGTATTCAACAAAAGTCCTCTGATAATTTTAAGGCCGAAATATTTTTCATGCGCATCCGTCGTGTCGAACGCAATAAAAATAAACGTAATCCTATCGTAACTAGTGTACGTACCGTCGTTGGCACTAAAAAGTATGCTACCTTGTTCAATAATGAACTTTATTGTAACGATATAAGAACTAAAGTGTATTCGTTGCATTGTCATGATTTGTATCTTGTTTGATATGATGTGGCTATTATAAAGAAGACATGTTATCTGTCTCTTTCGTCTTACATTTTGTAGAGCGAGATGAAAAGGCAAATTTGATAAGAACCCTAATAAGGTGAATTCGGCAGTATTGCTGCATATTCAATACGCAAGTGGGAAAAATTACGATTCTCAGTGGTAGGTAAATTTAATCGTATCTATTTAACGAGTTTTATCCCGAATCAGGCGTATTTGTTTAGGATGATGTTTTTTAACAAAGTTGGCACCAGATAATCCTAAGACCGACTCTCATAAAATTAAGCGGTGCTAAATTGCAAGAGGCGTCAAAATCCCAAATGCGAACATAATTTTGAACGAAAAATAACATGTTAATAATATTATAATGGTAAAAAGCATCTATGTAAGAATTAGAACGTTAATAAATTCAATACAGAATTTTAGAAAAATGGCAAATATTATTTAATCGTTATGTGATTCGAACGCGTGGATTAGAAACGGCCGAAACGTTATTTTAAAAATCAAGAAAAGTTTACGTGATAATGTCTTATGGCTCTTACTGGAAACATATGTGAAGTAAAGTCTGGGCTATGTATTTTGTCAGATATAATAATAAGAGTTAAGTATCAAAAAAAACATCGGTCGAAACATGTATAAATAAATTATATTTATCTATTTCCCTCAAGAAAACATTTTTCTATTGAAGGTGTATGGCAGTCTAGACTTTGACGACACATATCGTGTCAGATCTATGGTTGTAAGTGTGCTACGTTTTAGGAGCGAAGCTCTTAATGTTTAGGATATACACAGTCTAATTCGTAAGGTAATCCTAACGTATATTTTTTCATGACAGCTTATTTTCCCCTTTAAAATCTAAAGTGATCGTTGAAAATAAGCTATCATGGCAAAAGAAGGTATTGATCGCAAATAAGCTGGTTGTCTAATTGGTTTCGAATATAACAGAAACTCGTTTCTACATTGATCTTAGAAGCGATTGTATAAAAAGCTTTTGTAAATAATACAATTTTTGGTTTTGCTTGCTTTTTTAATATTTAACAGCAGCATTTCTGTATAAGATCTCGGCGACTATTCTGATGGAATGGATATGCTAGATTAGATTTTTTTGCTACGAAGTTACTAAGACACATAATTTTTGGCATCGGTATTTATTTTATTGCACATGGTAAAATGTAACCTCGCACGATTTGTGTCTCAGATAGAATTGGTTTTTATTTTTTATGTATTCTAAATAGCGGTACGATATTTATAAACATCATTAAGTAGTGTAGGCACTTTAAAAAATGTTATGGCTGTGAGCAAATTTAAATTACATCAAGGCAATGCAGGATATGTCAATATCCAGTATAGAATAGACCGTGACCATGGAATGCAAATTGAAATGCCTACATTTACAATCTAACTTATTTTTTTCGTTGCGATCCTGTCCATTCCTGTTCGCTTTGGAAAGAACAGAGCAGGATATAGCCTGGACTAAACCCCCATGGTAGTCCGTGGCTATGTTGAAGGACTTGGCCAGTGATCTGCCTACGCTTTCAAAGTTTCAGTAAAAAAAAATCAACACTGTATCCTCCAAGTATTCTCGAACAGAGGTTGTATTAAAGGTTGTCTGTTTTGTGTTAAAAATTAACGCTTATTTTTGTTTCAAATATATCAAATATTTTAAATACTTTTATTGGAAGGATAAGTTTTATTTATTGGCAATCAAAATAACTGTGACGAATAGTACATCTATTACTTCGTAGATTTTTTAATACTTCGTTAGATACAATTCAGCAGACTAATAATATGATATATGGGATTAAAAATCTAACGTTATTTGGTATTATTACCTGATGAACACTCTACAGCTATCCATATTTTGCAATAACACATTATTATAATTTTCACTTACGATGGATTTGGCGATATTCAATTTGTTTCTTATAGATGTGTAATAAAAATCAAATGGATTTGCTCAAAAACGAACACTTGTACTGCAAGTCTCGGATTGTTTCAGATTGGAGGGCTTATTATCAATACAAAGAGATAGATAAGTATATTGTTTTTTTTTGGGTATGGAAAGGGTGTTTATCTAAAAATATGTTGAAGGTTTAATATTAAGTCAATTTGTAAATAAATATTTATTAATTTAAATCGATAATATTTTATAAAGTGTAGTTTTGGTAAGTTTTACTTATTTAAGTACATTCTTACAGAGTTTCTAAATAATTTAAATAAAAGGAATGTTTGATGAATTGTTTTAATTTATTGACATATTGAAATGTTTTAAGCATATCATAAAAAGTAAAAGTCGTTTTGAATATGTTATTGGATAATAACTATACACTATATTTTATATTGTCTAAAGTTTCAATACACAAACTCTTTTTTATGAAGATTTGTAAAAGCTTGGTTGTCTTTTGATGTGAGACATTCTCGGTAAAATTGCGACGCTATAAGCAATATGAGGTAGAATTTATCTTAACTTTATTGCATTACCTATATTAATAAAACAGTTTATATTTTCCTATTTGTTAACACCGATGTTGTTTAGTGTAGTTATATAATGTCTGAAAAGAATATAAGAAATATGAATATATTGTCGTTTAAGCAGTCCCAAATTCTCTGGTTGTATCATTTTGTTGTAATGTTTAAAACTCAAGATAGTACCTACACATGAAATAAATCTGTTTAAAACCTCACAAGTTGTTTTTTGTATTTCAGAACAAGATACGGCTCCTTTGTATATACAAAAACGTACGAATATGTATATATGAGGAAACCTTGCCCACAGGTTAAACAAAGAAAAAAAATTTTTTAGACCGATTGTGTCGTGATAATGGCTTGTAGCGATTTTGTTAAATTTTTTCAAAAGGCTGGTTGACTCAAAAGCAGGTAATCTATTATTGAGATTACAAAAAAATATAGCATAAGTATTTTTAATACTTATGCTATATTTTTTTTAATATTTTTTATTGTTTGAAATATATTTTTTTTAATATTTTTTATTATTTAAGATCTAAGTATATGATTTGTTTAAGTATTCTTTTCTTACTTCGCGTTAACTTAAGTAGTTACTATTTGTAAACTGAGGGAAACATATTATTAGCCTTACTATTGGCCAATTTGTATTTGTAAGTTAATTTGTAACGCAGTTGGTTTTCTCAATAAATAAATAAGAAACCACAAAATCATATTTAACTATATTTTTATTTCAATAAATTAAGCAGGTTCCGTATTAATACACAATTGTAATGCATATTTACGTTTCTGTAACACAATTATTTAAGGTACGCGTCACCGTCAATATATATAATAAATAATACAGGAATGTTTTCGCTAGTCTAACATTTTTTTACAAGAAATCAAAGTCCACACAAGTTTGATAGTTTAACGTAAGTATACATAGGAATAGCACCCGAACAATGTTACTGAATGTGCAAATTATACTTTATTTCTATATTTAGATCTGCGCTTATATATACTTATATTCATGATCCATTTGACTTTTCATAAGGAGATATTAAGTCAACTCTACGTGTTAATGACGGCAAATACTACACAAATACAGATTGTTCTCATAATAGGCATATCCTATTTATCAGGTATTAGTATATATTTTTTTTTTATGTATAATTATTACAGATAATGTAAATATTATTAATCACAATCCGTATTGCGTAGGTCACATTACAAAAGGCATATCTAAATATAGAGAACAAAAAAATATCGACTCTTCTGGGATGGAGCTAAGAGTAGACAATTTTTATACATTTTTAATAAATTACATAAATTTCAAATTCACAATGTGCCAACGCTATTATTCAAAGTAAATAAGATATAAGAATTACATATTCAGCCTTTTTTATATTATTATTAGATATTAAAACATGTACAGGTTTAAAAATATCTATTTTATTAATTTGTGGATGTAATTGACCTTCCATCCCAGTTTCTGTTGTTAAATATTTTGTTTTAGTCGTTTAAAAGTTATACAAATATATTTCGCTTCAATATAATCGTGCTATTATTGTATAAATCGCCACAGGGCAAGTGTATAAAACAGCGTTGAAGCTAATTCGATTGAAATAGTTTTTTTTTTTCAAAAATTTGGTACCGCTTATAATATTTATCTGATAGAATAAGGGTTGTGCCCACTATTCACACTTTGGGCAGCACTACACCATCGATATGGGAGTATTAAGGTTTGCAATACAAAAATTATTGGATATTCGATTTAATAACAAAATAAAGTTTAACAAATGTATATTACAGAAGAAAATACAAAGCAAGTTGCATTATATTAGAATAATGAACGGACGAATTAAAATCTGCGACTAAATATGTTAAATTACGGACAAAATAATATATTTATATAAAAAAAATACCAGTGTTTATGTACAAAGCATTTTTACATATTTGTCTTTAAATAAATTTTCCAGCACAAATTCATGACTAGCCGACGATCAGAGACGTGTGTAGAAATATATTTTGAAAATAAATAACAGAATGAATTTGAAATGTAAACCTACAGCTGTTTACATAGTTTACATATAATGTAGTATATTAATATATCGGTATATTTATCAGGGAGCAATCTACATAATACAGTATTACCTGGCCTGTTAAAACAATCGTGTTCAATTAAATAAAATTAATTATATTATGACAATTGGATATCAGCATTGTATATGCCTTAAAAAAGCTACATATAACATCTGTATGTATGTATAACATCTGCAAAGTATAAATTACTAACATATATGTAATTTGCATTAGTTTTAATGATATGTACAACTTAAATGTTGATTGAGTAGCAAGCAATCGTATTGGCAAAGAGCATAATAGAGTTTTCAGAAGGTTGTATTAATATTACAAACAAGACGCTTCATTTTGATTTATCTGTGTATACGACTACACATGTTCGTTCGGCAGTGAAAACGTCGTAAATGCTTTTGACAAAATTTTACAGAAGGAAGAAAAAACTGCCTCCTGAAAAAAAAATTATGGATCTGAATAGTACTCTGTTTATTGTTATTTTTTAAAGAATGATTGTAATAATTGTAACGGACTTTCCATGACCAGATTGGTAATGTATTAACAAAAGGTCAGGTAAACAGCACCCTTAACCGACGAGCGCGTATGAAAAGACTTATGAATGTAGAAGAAGCGAAAGGTGTATGTCAGGATCGTAGCAAATGGAAGTACGTGATCTCTGCCTACCCCCATGGGAAAAAGGCGTGACATTATGTATGATTGTAATCAATGGTGCATAATCGTAAGAATTCAAATATCTCGTTGCTAAATAAGTCTGATGTGATAAGCAAATGCGACTTCCGAGGTTTTCACTGTCGAACGATGATATATATACTGAGCTGAACCCACTATAATGTAATAGTACACTCACTGTTTATTCAATACAATATTTAAATACTTTATCAATGACTGAAATACGCGTGTAAAAGTCTGGTGTTTGATACGGAATGTCTAGATTTAAGCCGTTATGCAAAACCTCGCTCAGGTTTTAACCAATAAATGTAATAAGAAACAATTTGACGCTTTCGAAGAAAACACCAGCCATAACACTGAAAATATTTATAATTACATTTATAGGACAAAAAATCATTTTTTATTGTTTCATTAATATAAGCATATTTTGGTTATGCTCTAAGGTCCTTAAAGGGCTAGATCTGTCGCTATCAAAATTTATAAAATGGACCTCGTCACTGTTGGAAAACCGTGGCAGAGTGAGTATAGGGTTGCAAGGTAGATAAAATCGCAAAAGGCTAGATGACTAAAAAAATCTGTTTAGTCCGTCAGTTAGAATATAAAAAAATATTGAACACGTATTTTTTTATTTTTTTGTCAAACAAACATTGACGAAGATACAATGCATTCAAGTTGCGAGTAACGTCACACTTTCGTACAATTTTTACTGAATAGTGACGTCGCAAGCCCCCTCTCCAAAACTTTGATGCTCTATATCTTTGTGATTTTTTGTTATCTTGATAAAGCGAAAAATATGTGTCTAGTATTTCTGTATAATTTAACTGACGGACTAAATAGAATTATAGTTTTTTAATGCAGTCATCATCCTTATTGCCCCAAAATACGCTTATAAATTTATTTCCACAAATACATTATGAATTTTAAGACATTGAAAGGGGTGTTGTTATAATAACATTTGTTAGTAAATAATCGTATTCTCTGCCTACCCCGCTAGGGAAGTGGCGTGAAGTTTAGTAGTAATCGTACATTTACACAGATGTATAACTGAAGAAAGTAAGTCTCCGATATACATGTACATTGCATTGATCTTAATGGATTACATGACATAGTAAACATAGATAATTTAGTCCAGAATTTAAATAAATTTCGCACATCACATTAATTCCAGTGAGATATAAAAATGCGCCGTCACCCCCTAAATACATATTTAAAACAAGAAGTGAAACAAATGAAATGCTTAAATAAAATACAAAAACAAGCCAATTGAAATTTCCACGGCCGATTAAAATCGACGATTTATTTCTAAAATGGCAGTCATTGATTTTAAAAATTATTCCTATATTTTATGTTATTATATGTTGAATAAATATTAATTGTACATAACTTATACATTTTTAAATTTATTTATATGAACTTGTATTTTAGCACACAGCTTTATTTTGAAGTACAAATTAAAATTGATACAATGATTGCATTGATATAAAATCTCTAGGTTCACAAATGTCTTTTTAATCGCTTCTCATTCAAGATAACATGGTCATTATCAATTCAAGGAGGAAATTAAGAAACGTATACCGACTTTAATTGCAAAAATGAGAATAAATTCTATACACTGATATTGGGTGAGGTTCATAGAATCTGTGAATATTTTTTTTATCTTTTCATCTTTACATAGTATAAAAAAAAGTCGCCGCATCTGTCTGTTCGCTTAGATCTCTTGAACTACGCAAGGGATGTTGATGCGGTTTTCAACAATAGATAGAGATTAAAGAGGATGGTTAATATGTATAAATTTATTTCATATTGATTCATGCTCACTGAGCGAAGCCGAGGCGGATCGCTAGTGCACTATAAATATGTTCAAAACACATGTTACCCGGGGCTCTATACAAAAATTAATTAACAAATTTAGTATCCCTATAATTATACGTGTGTACATGACACATGTATAATCATTATATTTAATTTATTGATTTTTAGCACAAGTAAATTAAGTTCACCTCGGTTATACAGGGTCATTTGAAAAACATTAACAACCTCGCAGAAGTAGATTAGTAATATTATAAAGATAACATTTGTTATAAGATTTTTCTTAAATGGACCAAAAAATACAAATTTTTATACGAACTACATCAGCTGTTCGGTCATTTAGTATGGAAAGGAAAGCCGTTTTTTTTGTCGATTTAGGAAAGTCGTAGAACAAACATTGTTGTCTATAACGTCAGTGATCTCCTGCGAGGTTGTTGGTTACAAATGACCCTGTATAACCAAGATTCTACAGAAAGATCCAATAGGATAAATTATTTCAATATCGTGATGACGAAGCCTACGGTTTTTGTATTTAGACGAATTTCAATAGGGATCTAGGTTTTTTTATACTAACAGTCGGTATACCATTCTTGTTCACCAAGTATATCATAGTAGTTACTTCACATGTCACTCCTGTACAATACATAGAGGGCGTTGTTTTAATTAATACGTAATGTTGACTCTCAATGAAGCACAAATGTGGGTGAGAAACTAGTCATATGTAAAAACAAATGTTACTTGTGGGTGGAAAATTAATTTAAATTTAAAGTTAATTAATTGAGTAAAACTTCGCGAAAATTGTCATCATTAAAAGCAATTAATTATTTCAATAAAACCAACGCCTTAGCCTCAGTGCGATGGGGATGCTGTAATTTTAATATATTTTTTCCGTAATTAGTTAAATAATTATACAGAACGCCCCGCATTCTAGATCACTCGCAACATGCATGCACAATAAATGTAATTTATACCATGTATGATAAACGTTTTACGACTATTTTTCAATAAAACATATTACTTTTTATATGCAAATTGTTCTTTCGAATACAGTAATTTAAATTTCAATTTAAATTACTCATCAAAACATTCCTTTGAAGTGTAACTTATTTTTGTAACATTAGGTACATAAATAATAAACATTTATATATTCAAATGGAAAAATTTCCTAAGAAAACAAGATGGTTCTTAATTTATTCTTTTAAGGCAATTTTTCCATAAAACTAAAATAACCGTAGAATCCCCAACACACCGCAGCGTTATCGCTCAAGTATTCACAATACAATTATCACTATTCCATATATATGATCATAACTTCCATACTTCAGCTTCTATAAACTTCATCATCACTTAAATCGCTTCACATGTTAACCAACGTTACCCAAAGAGTGTACTGTATTTACTCAAGCGACATCAATCTCTCAGGCTCCACGCAAACGACCCGCCAATTACAACCACGGGCCAACTTTCTCTGGTATCTCACGAAGTGAGCAATGGTCACCGTAAGCGGTCGGTAGCCACCATAAGTGACCGGTAGCCCAAATAAGTTCCCAGTGGCCATATAGTCTAAGCGTGCGCAGCGAGTGGTCGCCACAAGACATGTCGGAGACATTTAGACGATTGTGGCCATTCACTACAAGAGTATGGCAAATT
The DNA here is from genome assembly GCA_951394215.1 of Glyphodes perspectalis. Taxonomy (NCBI): domain Eukaryota; kingdom Metazoa; phylum Arthropoda; class Insecta; order Lepidoptera; family Crambidae; genus Glyphodes; species Glyphodes perspectalis. The sequence goes on along the minus strand of OX596213.1, from coordinate 14,655,581 downwards.
CATACAAAATGTATGAATTTGCCATACTCTTGTAATGTATGAAAGATAATATAAGTTGCTAGCTGCCTGTGGCTGTTTTTGGGGCTATTTACGTAGAACCTTATCATTAATATACATTGCGTCGTCCATCACCACTTTGAATTTCATACAACACACCCAGAGCCAATTGCCAGACAATTTTGACATTGGCACGCTCTTAGGCCCTACCCTGCCAATCAGAGGCGGAGGGAGAGTAGATATGCACAGTACATACGACTCTATTCCACACATCATAAAGTCTACATTAGAAATCTTCTACGTTTCTCAAAATTATTTTTACAGTCCTCCTCACCGCACTCCCTTGGAAGGTACTGAGCATTCAGTCGTAGGCTCGCAGTCACAGATTAATGTGTACCTACTATGATTTTTGCTTAACAGAATCATAGAAAATAGTGTGGCTATATTGACTAGGTGAACTAAAATAATGTTTGTGTGGAATCAGCTGCTTCAAAAAGTAACACGCTATTGTTAATTATATCGGCCCTGTTAAGGCTAAGGTTTTATTTTTTTTTTTATATTGAACTGTAATACAAGCGTATAAGGAACAAATCAGTTTGCTTATTGCAACAACAATAGTGTTTTAAAATAAACATAAAAGTGTAGACTAGTGTAATAGAACGATATCAATTTTGTATCCATCGAAATAACTCCACTGACAACTAAAGATATGACCTCGTTACATTCATTCGCAATTCAAAAATCATGTTTGACAGCTGTCAAAAACTCGACGCCTCGACTATCGTAAGCATTCCCATCTTTTATGTGAGTGATATCCTGCTTTTTAATAGATTTTACACTTGAGTGATTCGTACTTTATCCACCGACATCTTCAGCCACTTGGCCAGCCAAACGAGCCGCCACCATTGCCGCCCGCGCGCCGAGTCGTGTTTGACAGCTGTCATCGCGCGTGACAGATGACAGTTGACTGTGACTGCGAGCGCCGCCATCGCCCGGCCGCGGCGCGCCCTCACTCGTATGTACATAACGTAATAACATACCGTACAGATATAACACTTATCACATACTGAGATTTTATCGTCCATGCTCGATACAGCGACGCGTGGTGGGGTTACACCGAATCATCTGCGAACAAGAAAGTCATCGTTAAATTTTATGCGTTCACCTCACTATTTTTAACTGCGAGAAAAAGGAAGAAATAAACATTTTAACAATGGAATCACATTGATTTTGGATTGTATTATGTATATGTTATGGAAAAAGTTATTAATGTGGGCATTATACATAATGCCTGAGCCTTATGAATAATGGCTAGCTATGTCGGACAACTGATGAATTATTATTTAAACTTCATTATTTATCACATTGTCTGGTCATTATGAATATTGGTACGTGACCATTGCCAATGGTTCATTGGGCAATATGATAATAAAGCTACATTGGGGAGGGAAACAAGCTCGTGATCAAATCAGAGACCATTGCAAATTCATATTGTCAATAATCATACATTTGTTTTATAATAATATTTATTTTCATATATTTTTTCATTTACACTTTTACCTACAGCGCGCGAGCCTGCCGCGGCAGCGGCCAGCGAAGCGCTGAAGAATTTTTTTGACATTATATAGAACCGAAGATTTTTTTTACATTACATAGTTACAAATTCTGAATCATGGTAGACCATGATCCAAGAATTGGAAAAGAAGCGGACTTTGACTAAGCACGGGACATATAGCTAAGAGGACGATATGTCGAAATAAAAAGAATAGTACCTAATGAAACATGTTTTTTATTACTCTGTCCGATAGGTGATGGACATGATATAGGTTCAATACCCGGACAATGTGATTCTTTGAATAGTTATTATCAAATTGCCCTCCCCTATTGGTAATTTTCCATAATGCCCGGGCATTATGTATAATGACCAATTTATCACTTGATCCATAACATTTATACGACGGTACGCAATTTTTTTCCCAGTATAATGATCATTATCATAAATACCACTGTAGCTAAATAAACTATACCTGTGACACCCCTAGAAACATAAATAGCTTACTATCAGGCAAGCCGTATGTATGTTAGCCACTTCTAGTTGTATAAAAACAAATCGCACCATGATTAGCACAAATTTAATCGCTTGTTTTGTGCTAAACTATTTTGGCTCCTCATAAACATGTATATTTAGCATACACTCATAGTTAATGCATACTAATTATGTAAATACAGTATTTTTATTCGTGTTAAACAGCTCATTAAGATAAGTCGGAATTTAAATTGAGTTTTAGTCAAAAAACGAAGGTAGACTACAAACCTATGAGTCACGGATGTCGTATTGATTAATTCTGACCTCGCTTCTGTTATGTTGATAAGATATGTAAAAATACGCATTAGTTGAATGCGTTTTACATGATTTAAGGATTATAATGTTGCATGTAAACGGTGAATTACGCAACATACGCCTATGAAAGTCTAGTAATCGCTTATCTAGTGGCAAAGAAAGTTCCGACAACACACATAAAATTCAAAGACAAGAATATAAACTGACTTCACGCCAAGTTTTCACAAATACAAAAACCGCCAGATGGCACGAGGGAGTCTCGTGGTCTTATCACTGTCACTATTGGCTCCTTGTTGACAGCATGTCAGTTTGTTCTGAAAACCTACCAATGAGGAGGGTGACAAGACCGTACGTCACAGTTACGCCATCTATCTGATGTTTTAATTCAAACCCTCATTCCCTAGATCGAGAGAACCAAGACAGAATATCTCAACAATAAAGATATTTATTTATTGATTACTAGATTCTACTATACTTCTCTCATAGATTCCCCAAAGACAAAAAATATATTACACAGGACAAAAATGGAGCAAAAGAATTATAGGACAAAAGTAACTTAATGTTTCACATGTAAAGTTATAGATACTAACATGCTAATTATTTAATTTGACGTCATTTAATACCTTTAAAAATATCCACTAAGCGATATAAATTAAAATAGTATTTCCTTAACTAATCGTTTAATATATTAAACTCAATATGTTATCAGCTCGTCACAAAACAAACAACTATATATAGCTGATGTAAAAGTTATAAAAAAAACTAAGCATATCGTATTCAATGAGAATTATAAATCTAAAATACAAGGTCTATGAACTCACCATGGTACCACCATTTTGTTTTTTTCGGATTTTTGTTGCATGTTTTAACATAGAGTGAATTGTCTGGAGGCCGCTTCTGAAATATACGAATGAGAGTGTCAAAACTATTATTAATTATTTTCATAATTGCGTTTTGCCACGCGAAAAATAATTAAAATCTAGATATCCATAAACGTGAGAGGGCTAAAATTAATAGTGCGACACTATTTATGAATGCATAAACGGCGGCACAAAGCATTGTCCCATATTTGGGACATTGGAATTTGAACTTGATTCGCCCTCATGATTACCATGTAACTAGGGTTTTGAAAGTAAGACCCAAAGTATAAATTCTACTTGGGAACGACTAACGTTTACCACTTATCCTTAATCAGCGTTGAAACATTTACTTTCAGAGAAAATGCAATAATGGAATGAAGTGGAGATTAGACTGACTATGCCTATATGGATAGTTGAACCAGTTATCAATCAGCATTGACAAATGTGTCCGTTGCCAATACGGGTCACACGGTGTCCTATATGTAGGACACGTGTGTGTTACACTGACCTTCTTACAGGTACTGAACATCGACACGATAGATAGGCAGACGGACTGCACGGACAGCGCCGGCGACCAGTCGTCGGTCAGTATCGACAGGCAGATGTGCTCGTTGGAGTACACGTGCGGGTAAACCGGGATATTGTTGCCTATACGGGAGTCATATAGTGTGTCCCATATGTAGGACACGTGTGTATTACTCACCTTCTCCTTACAGCTACTGAGCATCGACACGATAGAGAGACAGACGGACTGCACGGACAGCGCCGGCGACCAGTCGTCGGTCAGTATCGACAGGCAGATGTGCCCGTTGGAGTGCACGTGCGGGTGAACCGGGATATTGTTGTCTATACGGGAGTCATATAGTGTGTCCCATATGTAGGACACGTGTGTATTACTCACCTTCTCCTTACAGCTACTGAGCATCGACACGATAGAGAGACAGACGGACTGCACGGACAGCGCCGGCGACCAGTCGTCGGTCAGTATCGACAGGCAGATGTGCCCGTTGGAGTACACGTGCGGGTGAACCGGGATATTGTTGCCTACGAACGTTACCTTGAACAGGACAATATATAATTAATAAGGGCTTTGACGGAATTTGGAAATAAATTACTACGATCCAAATAGTTTGGTTCCCCTATCTAAGGGTTACGAAGGTCAAGTCGGCAGTCGCTTTAATGTAATTACAGACACGCTAAATCCTGGCTCATGGTCTAAGCGGACCCGCATAACGATAGGAGGATCATGAACGGAGAAATTTGGAGACTTACGAGTACAGATCTCCATCGATCCACGAGTATTTAACTTGTTTTTAAAGGACGTTGTACCAAAATAGGGTTAAATTATAATTCCTATTTCATTACTTACGAAAGTGATTCGTGTTTTTATCAAATACATAAGACGCGTAACACCTAAACTTTTTTATGCTGGCTTTCTGAATACTTACGCACGACTAGAGTCATTAACATGTAATAATGGTAAATATACAAGATAAATAGGCAAATTATTCGCACACGCGCCTATTCTTTAGCGCCAAACTAAGCATACGTTATATTATTCATCCCACAAAAAATCTGAAGAGCTGGGGATCGAAACCGCGACCTTTAGTTCCATCTCCAACCATTAGATTGGGCCAGACATGATGACACGTGAGCAGGATTTTAAAACCTCTAATAGAACAACCGTTGGGACTACACGTAAAGAAAGAGAGCAGTGTAACAACCTCATTATACTGTAAGACAATCGAAACGTGATGTAGAAGAAAGAGGCCCTGTTAACATAAACGGGCATGACCAATTTGATAAAGTCGCATCAACATTCCACGAAATCACTCAGCGTGAAGACTTGAATAATAGGAAATCCGGCAACATTATAACAGCCACGTCACATCAAACTGAGTAATCGTCATCTATTAACATCGGCGTGCGAACGATGCGCTCGCTACCAGGAAATAAGGAGATGAAAGATACGACCACAGTACCGGACGGGGGATCGCATACAAATAACAATGTTTGCTACACGTTGCGTGATCTCAAATGCTCTTGGTGTCTATAAAAGGATCTATTAGAATAGCAAATTGAAAACAATAAGATAGATACGGTCCTGAATTAAATGTAGACTCGAGTATAGTACCTACCTTGTAATATCTAGTCTACCGACGTTGTAATAAGGTTCATTCTTAAATGGTTTTCTATACTTTGGCTATAGAAAGTTTTCCCACCGAATAAAATTTTGGAACTCTGGATTAGCGGACTGGATGGATCAAGGAGTAATATCTGATCGATCTTCAGTTTCGACTACCTTCAGCTTAACAAACGGCTTTATCTAAAATAGGGCTTATTTTGGTCCGAAACCGAACTTTCGGCTAATAAAGCACCGAAAATCATCAAGTTGTTTAGTTAGTCAATATACACTTGAGAATAAAACTCTTCTAAACGTCCTCATAAGGCCCTTTCTATAAGTAGATAACAATTGAATTCATAAAATCTTATTTTTAGTATGGCCCAACACATTTTTATTACAGAGGGAAGGGGCTTTACACAATTCCCGCTCCTTAAAGTTTAAAACACCATATCAAGTGAAAATCATAGTGTAACATTCTTCAAATTCATAAAAGTATTTAAATAGCAGAACTAATTAATTAATGGCCTTCTAACCGATATTGGTCACGGCGGCCAATCTCAACGAGGATTAGCCAACTGCGCAGGAGATATGATAGTGTACAAGTGTGTGCGCAAACACAGGTGCACTCTTTATTCCTTCACTCTCATAGTCCGGTGAGACGGCAATTCGACATGACCGGAGAGAGGTTAGGCGCAGAACCAACGGCTTAACGTGCTTTCCGAGGCACACGGGTTATTAAACAGCCAACTTCCTAACTCGGGACTGTTACTGAGTAATTTCAATATTAAAATACCTAGCCTCAATATTTTGGTTGAATCCGGGATTTGGATGCTACCACTAAACTAACTAACAAGCTAACAATATTTTCACAGTAGCTTGGGACTAGCAATATAAATTAAATTTAAATTATACTTTTTACATTACAAATAAAAAAGTACGAAGAGGCTATAGGAATCAATATGTTTATGTGTCTTGTCAAAAACAAAGAAACAGATATTCTTGATACTTTGTTTTTAAACAATAGAACATGTTTTAAAACAATAAACAATAATACCATTAAATTATACTGTAGAACTAGCTTCTGCCCGCGGCTTTGCTCGCGTGGTACATCGATTAAACATAGCTTATGTGTTATTCTAATGTATAAGCTATACTATTGTAAAGTTTCATAGACCTATTTAATAGACCATGATCCAGGATTTAGCGAGTCTGGATTTGAAGCGACTGCCGATCTGACCTTCGTAACCCTAAGATAGGGGAACCAGACAATTTTTGGATCATGGTTACAAATCCAAAGTTGTTTGAATTGGCAGTTTTCATCACGATGTTTACCCTCACCGTCGAGCTAGTGGTATAAATACGTACATAGATTTGAAAAATCCAGAGGTACGTGCCGGGTTTGAACCCGCACTCCTCGGTTAAGAAGCGCGTGTCCTTACCATTGAGCTACCACCGCTTTATGAAAGCTAATATTCATTTTTACCTTCAACAAAAAATAAAAATAAAAATGAATCTAATGGTTGATAGATTATACAAAAAATTGTGCATGTATTCTTGATTATTGTAGAATACATGCACTGTTTAAATACATAACATTATTTTTGTATAATGACTGATTAGATCAGTCATTATACAAATATAATATCAATGCCACATTGGAGATGAGGAAGAAGATTATTCTATTGAAGTGTAAACGAAGGCAAATCAGCATATTTTTCCTTCCTCATGATAAATATCTTACGATTTAATTTTGAAGTCTACCTATCTACTTTAGGTAAATAAATTCGTATCTAGTGACCTGATCTCTTTCTTATATTGATATTGGACCTTATTTATGCAATTTTAAGCTTTACAAGACATTTATGGTCAAATACTGTTTTTTAATCAGAACCTTCTTATTAAGTAGGTCAGATAGACACATAATCTTATAGATAAAAATCGGTTAACAATTCTCAGATATATCGAGTAACATACATACAAAAAAAAAAATCAGTCAATTGAGAACCTCCTCCTTTTCTTTTAAGTCGGTTAAAAATGAATCGCTGTTCGTTAGTCTCGCTAAAACTGAAAAACGACTGAACCGATTTGGCTGATTTTGGTTTTCAAAACATTTGTAATCTTACAGGGAAGGTTTGTATGATCAGAAAATATGGAAACATTGCGAGGAAAATAATGAAAGTAAATCCGAAAACGGGGCGTTACGAAGTGCGCCGGGACAGCTATTTATGATAAAAGACGATTGATAATGTTTTGAAAGATCATAAAGAAATATTACTTATCATGCAAGTATTTGAAATATAATACCATATAAGTAAATTAAGTAGTTCAAACAATATAGATATACAACTCAAGGAATACATGTTTCCTGAAAATCAATGATAATAAATGTATAGGTACCTAAGATATTAATATCATGTTATTATCATCATAATGTAAGAATTTAATTTGTTTATATTCTTGCATGCACTAGTAATACTATAAATAATTATGTTGTATGTTATATATCATGTATATTTTAACTATTTTTAGAAATAAACTGGCTGCGACTGCGACTGGCGCATTCGGTAGTGATCCTGCCCCATGCGCCAAGAGTTGTGGGTTCGATCCCCACCCAGGACATATATTCGTGGGATGAACTTGTGTTTGTTCTGTGTCTGGGTGTTAATATTCAGTATTTAAGTATATATTTGTAATACCATTGTTGTTTCTGATATCTGTAACACAAGTGCTTAAGCTACTTACCTCGGAGTCAGATCAGTGTATGTGTTGTAGTCTGAATTTAATCTGAATTTAATTTAAACTTTCAGGATTCCATTGAGAGTAAATTGTCCTTAACAGTTAAGTCAATTAAGTTCGCTAAACATTTCCTGTATTCGTCTTCCATAGACTAAAAAGATAAGAATACTTATGTTTTGGTTATGTCCAATAGTAGAATTTTATGTACCTATTATGCAAAGTACCTTTATTACTTTTCTGAGTATTTAAACACAAATGTAAACATGCTAGGAACGAAAATAGCTATGTATGTGAAACCATGACTCAGTGTGTCTGTTTCTCAAATCTAAGGATTGCGGAGGTCAGATTTAATGTAATTACCAGACTCGCTATATCCAAAATCATGGTTTAAGCAGACCCTGACTAGGCATGGGACATGAAGCAAGGATTATAGAATGTTCATTCACATGATTACTTTAAACTAGTGAAATAATAAAAAAAACACTAATTTGTAGCGCCACATGGTACACAAGTAAAAAAAGAAGGACTCCGCGCTGTCATACTAGCGTGAAGCAACGGTTATGCATGTGTGAGTGAGATTCTAATGTTTACCAGATATCGGAAAACTGTCATTTGAAGCGCTTATGCCAATGTGTGTCGTAAATTGCGTGTCAAATTGGAGCACCTACGGAGCTTCAACGTCTAGTTAGTGGCCTTTCTTCCTTTTTTACTAGTCCGTGTAGAATGCACTAGCTAGAAAATGTGTACATTTCATTCAATACTCTGTTCTTTATGATGATAAATGATAGTAACATTATGATGTTTAGATATATTATGCAACATTGATAAAATTAGTCATCTGTCGACATTTGACCCACTGAAGCAATATCACATCCTGTCTGGCAAATTTGGCCCATTGAAGGATTTTATACTAATTCTGCTCTACCTACATATCAAATACGTGGATTACCCTCCTGTTTTAGAAATACTTTTGTGCCTCTCTGATCTAAACATGAGGAAAAAAAAGGGTGTATGTTTCATATCTACTTGACTGGCTCGATGGCGCATTTGGTCGTGACCCTGCCCCATGCGCCAAGAGTTGTGGGTTCGATCTCCACTCAGGATAAACATTTGTGTGATGAATACTTGTGTTTGTTCTGTGTCTGGGTGTTATACCCAGTATTTAAGTATATATTAGTAATACCACTATTGATTTTGATATCCATAACACATGCTACTTAAGCAACTTAACTCGGAGTCAGATTATTTATTAAATACAAACTGGATTTCCCTACTGTTGGTTTAGGAATACTTTGGTGCCTCTCTGATCTTAACATGAGGAAAAAAGTGAGTTTATGTTCCATATATGACACACTTGGAAAACCCATTGTTTCTATTACATATCCCGCAACAATATGGAACACTGATAATTTGACATCACAATATTTACACAAAATATTATTTTGTTTAGTTAATGTATCATCACTTGTGCATATATTATGTTATATTAGTATGTGTCTGGGTGTTGATATCCAATATTTAAGTACATATATTTGTAATAACACTGTTATCTCTGATATCCGTAACACAAGTGCTTAAGCTACTTACCTCGGAGTCAGATCAATGTATGTAATGTAGTCCAATATTTATTAATTTATATTTATATATTGGTAGTATGCAGAGGCGGATCGTGAATGTGCGGGGCCCTGGGTTAATCCTATTGGCTTATTGGTTTTCTTTACGTTCTACAAGTGAACCTCCTTCTGTCTGTTAAATATGTGTACTGTCTTCAGCGGGGCTCTTTTGTCCACAGGGCTCAGAGCTGCAGCCCAAAAAGTCCCTATAGTAGATCCGGCCCTGGGATTGTGTAATGTGTTCTGTGACTGGGCATGATATTTAGTTATATTAGTCTAACTAACTAACTAAACTTCACGCCACTTCCCTAGCGGGGAAGGCAGAGAGAACCGAACGTCATGTGGCGCCATTATATTAGTCATGTGACCAAAATACTAGTAGGCGTGGGCGAAGTGGGCCCTCGTCCACGGCCTTGCACTTGAAGGGGCCTCGATTTATTGGGTGGATCTTGGGAACGAAGGAAAAAGGGCCTTTCTAATGTGACGTCATCCACGTCTATATTGGTCTATGCTACATCACTGGCGGTGGATGTAGCTGTAATCGACAGTGATGATTAGGATTACAAGTGTGTTGTGTATATTTAGTACACAAATTTATATTTATAATCATATATATAAATATTTACGGCTGTTTCTATTCATTTCTCGTGAATTATTCAGTTTTTAGTCTATACCCAGAGCATTGTCTACATGTTTACATTTTCTTTGTCACCTATATGTTTATTCATGAGCTTTTGATTTATTCAGTATTTGAGAGTCAAGGGGACATATTTGTGTATTGTGACATTTGTCACAAACAACTTGCAACCCTTAACACTCAAGGATTGAGAAATATAAGATCATATTGATGTTTAAACAAAAATTTTAACAAAAGAAAAAACAGACTTCTATCAAAATATGTTCAAAAATCAATATGAAAACAATAAAAACACTAAAAAGTACAAAAATTAAATGTTAGTGTGTCCGCACTAGCACCTAATCATCACAATCATAAAATTTCACATGTCATCCACAAAAGTAAGATCTCCTATCTTCCTTATCGGACATCATCTTACTTTTCTCTCAAAATATATTCAAGTATTACAATTGAAGTCAAAAGAAACGTTACAGAAGCTCACATTAACTCACCTCGGGGGAATCAAACGGGTACTTGTTTGTAAATTTGAATTGGAGCACAAATTTTTCACCTTCATATAGCGTGCCAGGGACACCTTCCATGTGTACTGTCCACCTGCGGAAATGCATTACAATTTATTATCCACTAGCTGTGCCCAAGGTTTCACCCGTGTTTATGGTTAATGTTATATAGCCTATAGCCTTCCACCATAAATTATCTATACAACACAAAAAAAAATTCAATTCGGACCAGTAGTTTCAGAGATTAGCATGTTCAATCAAACAAACTCTTTAGCTTCATATATTACTAATAAATAAATAAATTCTCCAGACTGGCACACCAATTCCCTAATTCCAAACTAAGCTATAACCTTGTCCTATGGATACTGGGTGAATGGATAGACATACCAAAATATCATGACTAGGTACAAAATGTCATGTTTATCACACAAAACATTTGCCCCTAGCAGGATTCGATCCTCGGTTTTGTGGCCAGTCTCTGACCACTCAACCAACGGGCCTGTCATGCTACATTTAACAATTCTTACAAATTGAAATGTACTTCTAAATATTATTACTAATAGGGTTTGGAATTCATTCTTGGCTGTGCTGGGATCTGAAAAAGGCTTCACTGTGTATACAAATATACTTGGCCAGCAAATTGAATGCCAACATTTACATGTTTTTTGTCATCACCATGATGTACTAGATATAATGATATAGATTTTAATTTAAGGTTTCTCAGTAATCTAATATTATGGTTGATTAGCAAAATTTATTTCATAACCAATTCAGTGTATGTGGACTCGAATCTATTAAAAAGTTGGAATTATCTTATTCGCCCAATTAATGTATTGGATATTGGAATTTGCTGTATTCTGCAATAATTTCGAATTGAGCACAAAATTATTAAAGATCTATTATGGCAAGATTTGACGCGCGATAAGGAAATTATTTCATAAAATTTTGTAACAAGGATAATAAACACTTTTGTGACTTCCAATCAGTATCCTTCCAAGGTAATGAAGAATTTATCTTCTATAGTTTGAGGTCACTGTTAAACTTAGGGTCTAAGTGAGGTATACACTTACAGTGTGAGATTTTGACTAGCCTGATCCCCGTCCACGGTGACTCCTGGCGGCGGTTCCCTCATCAGGGACATAAGTTCCTTTTGTAATCTCCGCTAAAACATTCACTGAAGCTTTAACACTTGCGAAATAATCACAAAAATGGCATAACAATAAGATTTTTTGACAAAAAATATCCAAAGGTGAAACTGTCAGGACACCTATATAATATGGCTATCTAGCCTCAAGAAAAATATTCCCTTAAATTTGTGTAATTAGGGCAGCACATTTCTGTGTAAGATTTGTAGTAAAAACTAGTAAAAAAGGAATATTTTAATTATTTTTACATACCTCAGACGGGGACATAGCCGCCATTTGTAATCCAATATAGACGTTTGATGTTGCTAGATTAAAAAAAATATTAAGATTATTGGATTGTAAAATAAATACAAGTACCTACGATGTGTGTACCTACTATTTTTTACTCAATAAAAGTATACAGTACATAATGAGGATATGTTTTTCTATAATTATGTATGCTGGCTTTATTTATTCTTATAGGCACATCGAAAAATCTAGTTAAATAAATTTGAAATTTTATGTCAAATTAAGATAAATAGGTACCTAATTTATGAATACATACAATAATAATAATATTATTTATTTTTATTACTTTTTCAACTATCTGTCAGCGTTGGTCCATTTAGAATTAGTGGACTTATGCGGGATTGTTTTTTTGTAGTCATCAATAAGATGCTTTTTCAAATCGAGTTGATACTGGATTCGTAAATGGTCCGCAATACTGGATCCGTAAATGGTCCGCACTTCGTACAGGGCTGTTCTGTCAAAGTATGTCGTTGTGTTGCAGTGCACGCAGGGTTAAAAATGTCAAGGTTTCATGTCGTTTGTTACTCGGCGAACATATTTTTGTTGGGAAATTAATGATTTTCTAGTTGGAGATTTTGTAATATTAAAATTAATGGTAAAAAATCGCAATTCACATAGCAGTTGCGATGGAGTTGTTATTCATTGTGAATATAGAAGTGTAATTAATGAGAAAACTTCGTTTCAAGTGTGCCCATTGGTGTTGTTTACCATCTTCTGTTTATGTAATTGTGATTAATTCGCTATTATAGCGACTAATATGGTATCCCACACCAAGAAATCTTCTGCGGAGTGGATAATAGAGCAGCTGAATGTAGAAAATGCCAAGTTAGTGGCGTTTGTGTTAGTCTTAGGTTTTATCGGCTACCACGGCATTTTGCACTTGAGATATGGTGAGTATATCTTAATATTTCTGTTTACTAAGTCCAGGCTATAGGCGTAGCTCCTTTAATTGAGGTCAACTCGTGGACAGCAGTAGTAAATGTTAGTCATAAAGTATTTGTACTATTGACATTGCTGTTATTAGCTTTTTACAGAGTAAACTATATTTGCCGAAATGTACCTAATTATGTTTGATTAATTCGTACTCTACATGCAAATAGAGCATAATTTTTTAGCTGAATAGGTATTTAGAATTACATGATATTTAATTAATTAAATTGTATTGACCATTATAGATTACTCCTAATTCCTTAGACTATACTGTATATTTATAATCTTTGAGCTGGGTAAACAAAGATTTTAGATTCTTGACTTGACAATGTATCAGGGTAGACTTTGTGGCATGAGATAATTGTATGGATAAGTAACTTAGAACTATGTATTAAAGTTATTGTTATGGTAGTTTGCTAAATCTATTGATTTTATTATCAGGGTGAACTAAAACCAATATACGCAATTTTTTTTCTAAAACTTCAAGAGCTTTTTGACTAGGCTTAGTAAAAAATTAACTTTGTTAACCTTATAGACCAGGATAAGCCTAGCTGGTCCCACCAGTATGTCATTAAAGATATAATAATAAGAATGAACAAAAGTAAACTTAACAATCAAAACTTAAAATATATATATACAGATTGGTAAAACTGTTTTTTAGTTTTAGCAAGACTAACAATAAGCATTTACGTTTTATATATAAAATTAAGTAGAAGATAACATTAAACATTAAGTACCATGACTGCTAAAAATCTCACATATTACGTAGAATGTTTGTCAATACAATGTTAAGGTCAAGCTAACTGTGTAACTATTGTATTGGTTATAATATGCATGTTCTGCATTCTAATGAATCAATTTTAACCTTTTTGAGACTCAAAGTACTTACCCTGCTAGGGAAGTGGTGTGAAGTTTAGTAAGTTAGTTGAGATTTAATTTATATATATATTTGAAGTATGTACCCCTCATGTTTTATATTCCTAGTCATAATATAATTTGATGGTCCGAAGACCTGGTCAAAGTTGTGGGAATCTGCTGGACGCAATTAGTGCAGCACTGGTTGTTTTGACGATCTTTGGGAGAGGCCTATGTCCAGCAGTAGACGTCTTTCGGCTGAGATGATGAAAATAATTTAGTGTTCATTATTTTGATATATTTATATTGTAAAGAATAATAAATAGGTTAACAAAAATCTGCGGTTTGCTAAAATTTATGTCATTATAAAATCTGCGACCATTCTAATACCTACAGGTAGGTACCTAATTGACACACTTTGATATTGTAGTTTAATTGTTATTTTTAGGCCCAGATACATGTACATGGCTTCTATCATCAGGGCGATACAAAGGCGACCATGAATGGCAACCATATGGTTGTATGCTGCATCGGTATTCTAAAACGTAAGTACTAATTTAATAAAAATAATATATAAACACACACCTAGTCAAATATAATGTCCACCTAACCAATATTGGTCACGGTGGCCAATCTGAAAGAGGATTAGCCATCTGCACAGAATTATAATATTACACAAGTGTATACGCAAACACAGGTGCACTCTCTATTCCTTTACTCTCATAGTCTGGTGAGATGGCAATTCGACATGACCAGAGAGAGTTTAGGCGCAGGACCAAAGGCCTAATGTGCTTTATAATATATAGTATTATTGATGTCTCACCACGCCTAGTTCTCGATATAAAAGTGGGGGGATAGGAGGGTGAAAATACTTTACGACCTATTCTCATACCTACCAAACACAAAAAAATCATTAAAACCGGTCAAGCTGTTTTGCAGTAATTCAACCACAAACATTGTAACATTTATATTACATCATGATTCATATTTAGACCTTAGTTATGTTTAATATAGAACAGGGTTTCTAACCTATTTATATTGAGTCTCACATTATAAAAATAGAATCAAGTCCTATGTGATTACAATCTACATACATACATAACATCACGCCTATAATGCCCGAAGGGGTAGGCCGAGTCAAAGTGGTAGCATGCTCCTTTAACCACATTCAGCCAAAAACAAAACTGGGCTCAGTTAGATGGGAAATTGTGAAAAAGTAGTGACAAATGGCTAGCTCGTCGCCTACACAATCATGTGACATATACCATTAGTCGCTTTTTACGACATGCTAGGCAAATTGTTTTTAAAATTACAAAATAACCTAAAAAAAATATTATGAATTAAAGAAGTTGTAATTGTTTTTGATATATTAGATTAAAATTATTATAATTGTAATAATATTATAGATAAAAAGTAATGTATATATGATTTAAGATGGCGTTTAGGAGCCTTTAAGCCTAGGTTAATTATATATTTCCTTTTGTTTTAATTTTCTATTTCCTCGATATATAAAATGCAAGGCCGCAGCCTGTTAGGCGCTCCACACATGACCGACGTTTGACTGTAGGTGGATGTTAGTACTTTGTCTTAACGAAATGAATCTTGCAATAATCAGAGCAGTGGTCCACCCCCTATTGGTTCAGGAATTAAAAATAATGTTTAAATTTTATTTAGGGGGGGTTATGTTAGGAGTCATAAAAACCGTAGAGCTTGTATGAAAAGGGTCATGAATGTTAAAGAAACAAGTGAGGTGTGTAAGGATCGTGCCATATGGCGTTCGGTTCCCTCTACCTACCCAGCTAGGAAAGTGGCGTGAAGTTTTGATAGATAGATAATTGTATTTCCCTCATGTAGACGGGCTATTAACTTATCACTACTTTTTCACAAATTCCGATTAAGCTCTAAATCCTGGCTTACAATACTTAAAGTATATTACTGTTCCTTTGAACTCTTTAAGGTTTAATTTCCCATTCGGGGATTACGAGCGTAACAATGTATGTATCAGAGCAGTAAACAATGCAATGTATGTAATTAAAGTCTATTATAATAACTAGGTATAATATTCCCTAGGCCACAGCCTAGCTTCCCTAGGCGCGGGAGGCCCAGCTTTGGCGAGGTCTCCTCACTTTAGCCGGTATACTCCGCCCACTTCCACCTTGGGCCGGAGCAGGGTCCTCCTACCACCTCGAGAGCCCCGGAAGTCCGACACACCCTGTTGATTCCCCCCGGTCTCAGCAGGACGGTGCTTAACGCATTCCCCTGTGTAAACAAATTAAGAGCGTGAATTTTAAGCAAATAAGCGAGCGTATTACACATCCGTATTATTATTACATAAATATGTAGTATTGAGATCTGCAAAAGCACGTTGGTACAAATTAAATTTTATCTTTATTTTTTGCATTCAAATTATTCATGTAAGTTTTGACATTGTATTTATGCTCACAATGTTTGTCTCAATGCATGAAAAGGAAGGCCTGCCGTAAACGAAGCAAATACTCAAATAAGTTTGTACAAGGCTGAGGATTAGTTTTGGAGGTCGGGTTATGATATCATGTGATTTCTTAACTTTGCTTAATAACAGCACTAAACATGTTTATAATTCGCGCAATTGTGACAACTTAAATCGCTACGCTCGCGCTGGATGTATCAACTCCCTTTAATTAAAATGCGCTGGCGCATAGTACATTGCGCAAGACTGTGAAATATTGAATATTACCTCATAGTTCCATAATGCTGCACAGTAAAGGAGTAGAGCCGGTTGCAGTAAACATATTAACTATGTTCGTATAATTTTTTTTTAATTTATTTTAGTTTTGCTAGTAAAAGGAGTAATATATACAAATATACACATATCCCTGCGGAGATTGCGGGGGTGATGAAGTGTATAGGTACCTAAATATATTTAAATACAAATATGTTAACCATTTGTCCCAAGTTGGTCTGGAACTTAAAAATAATGTGCTAACTGTGCTTCTTGCCTAGTATGTCGTAAAAGGCGACTAAAGGTATGGGGTTTTGGGTATGTGATTGTGTAGGCGACAAGCTAGCTACTTGTCACTACTTTTTCACAATTTTCCATAGATGGAAAATTGTGAAAAAGTAGTGACTGGGTTAGAACCCAGCCCAGTTTTATATTTGCTGAATATTAAAGGGGCCTGCTGCCCTTCTCACTGCCTACCCCTTCGGGGATTATGGGCGTGATGTTATGTATGTATGTATTAACCATTAAAACTAAGTCGATTATTAAGTGCATTTTTAATATTTTCCGCATAGATATACATATCATCATCTTTTATAAGATAAATATGTATTGCATATAAATAAATTCCGTTAGCGCCTGGCCTGTTCTGTTAGTAAAAAATGCGAAATGTATACTCGAGATCTTGTTATTTTTATTTTAAATACCAGTGTATCTTCAGCGTACGCACATTGTTTGGTGCCGACAAAGTTATGTTGGATTTTCCGATTATAATATTAATATTTATTATTTTACACGTTTTTCAAGGCTTCCATAATGACCAAGCCTTAGCAGTGTTTCTTTGTAAAATAATAATGTCTATTTAGATACGTCATTCTATCTTCAATAAATAATGTGAGTGCGGTTTAAAATATGTTTAGTGTCGTTTAAGTTCCTGATATTTTGAAAAAATATTGTATTTTTTAATTTTTTTTTTATATTGAGTGTCTCAAATAAGTAGGAGCAAACTCTGAGGGTTCGCAGTGTCAACGACGGGAGATTGAGTGCATCTCGCGTTCTAATCGCTTATACCACTGGTATAGCGTGGTGAATTCTCAATAGAGCCTCCGAAGTTCTGGCAATGTGTGGGTAACGTGTGGTACTGTGGTACCTCTTGTGCAAGCGTCTATAAGTGCAATCCTTTACCTAAACCTAAACCCCTATTATTTTCCTCAAATGTCCAGATATTCAGTCTTTTATTTTTTCCGGCTGAAATCCTCATGGATACACACCTCGCCGGGGGGTGAGGTGGCTTATGTCGGACTCTTACCGGCTAAAACCCCCGGGTTGTCTATCTATGCCGCTAAAGGTGTGAGGGGCGACAGAGGTACGCTTGCGCAGATTTCTCTATCCGGATATTCCGTCTAAGCCAACCCAGAGTTGTAATGCTACGAACAGTTTCATATTCATATTGCGTGATGTATATTTGAAGTACGCATTTCTAATTGGAGTTTAAATTCCCAGCGATGCAAGAAGATGTCTGCGGTACTTAGCCTTTTGGGGCAAGTACAACAGCTTCGCCTTCATAGGGGATGCCAGGCTCGAACAGCTGTATGAATACTTTATAGGTGAGTTGGTGCATCTTCTATCTCTCTCCCAACCCTTCGGTTGTAAGACGAACTACACCGCTCGTCTCGGTCTTGAGTGATGTAGCTTCTTTTTACCTGCTGGCCTTTTAATGTCGTCGTAATTCTATTTAAATAAATATGAATCTCTTCACAACGGACAAAATTAGAAACATATTCTTACATACAAAAGTTTTTACAACAACAAAAAACAAAATAAGAAATAGCCGATCTGTAGTGATGCGCCTAAATATACAAGATGCAATTAAAACCACTCTCCAAATTTGAATATGGTCATTTTTAGGAAAAATAACGATACACTTACATGTTTTTTTCTTTTTTTTTTTCTCCAGGCTTACACACCAATTCCCTAGTTCTAAACTAAGCTTAAGCTTGTGCTATGGATACTAGGTGAACGGATAGACATACTTAAATACGTTTATAAACATCCATGACTCGAGTACAAATGTCCATGTTCATCACACGAAACATTTGCCTCTAGCCGGGATTCGAACCTGCGACCCTTGGTTTCGTGGCCAGGTTCTCTAACCACTCGACCATCGGCCCAGCCAGTCAATGTCACCTAATACAAAATAATGAGATAAGTCATCACAAAGTTGTCTTTAAAAAACCTACGTTTGTAGATACTTCGGCCCGCACAAGATATTTCATTGTGAAAATTTTACCTACTTTTTTTTTTACATAAATGTGATATATTAACGATAGCTAATGCCTGGAAAAAATTGGAGAGTGCTATTAAATGCATTTTGTATTTGGTAATATTTTTTTATGTATGTATATAGTTTCCATCTAACCTAACCCAGTTATTTTCGGTTGAAAGTGGTTAAAGGGGCTTGCTGGCCCCGTACGTCTACCCCATCCGGGATTGCTTACGTGATGATATTCAAATTCAAATTCAAAATATCTTTACTTATATGGGCTTCAAGAAAGCACTTATAAATAAATAGTCAATATACATAAAATAACGATAAGAAAAATTACTACCACCGGTACGGAAGGTAGACTCTATAGAGAAGAAACCGGCAAGAATCTCGATAGTTACACTTTTAAATGCCAAATTTAACAAATTTGTAAACTTAATTAATCTATACTTAGATTAGATATCACTGCAGGTGAACACTTCATTATGACGTTAACCATAAATCCTTGTCATTGAGGTAATCTTGTATCTTGTAATAGCCCTTACTCATTAAAAATGATCTAATGCATA
This sequence comes from Glyphodes perspectalis, assembly GCA_951394215.1. Classification (NCBI taxonomy): domain Eukaryota; kingdom Metazoa; phylum Arthropoda; class Insecta; order Lepidoptera; family Crambidae; genus Glyphodes; species Glyphodes perspectalis. Next base: position 14,636,021 of record OX596213.1, on the reverse strand, counting down.
ATTTGAATGTGAAATTGATGTAGGGAACTATATGTTATGTACCTATGTATATAGTTGCCATATCTATTATATAAAGCTAAATCAAGTTTTATATAATTCTAGGAGTACTCAAAACTAGACTGGACCTGGACACATCGTACTCCACCGTGGACCACCACATGCCGAACTACACTTATGAGGACCATAAGCTGCGGTTGTCCGTCACCTTCATATGGAGTAACGATGTTTCGAAGACCATGGTTGAGCAGTTTAGGAGTTGGTAAGTAGATAAGGTTACTTGTGAATAGATTTTGTTCTCCACTTTAAGTGTTACATGAAGCTAAAGACGAATGAATATTAACAAATAACGTCAACATTATTTATAAATGTTCAGTATAGGGTGGCAGGACTAATGAAATGGCAGAAGCCCCTGCTTGGAAAGGGTCATTAGATGCCCGTGGTCACCTGGGCCCTCCCTATGCTGACTATTAAAAGTCCCCCTGACAATTCGAATTTAACACTGTCATTGAGCGAATACACCAACTGATGTAATTTAATTTCGGACGCTAAACGGTTAAACGAAATCATTTTCCTAACTAAACAACATAAATATTCTATTCACTATAAAGCAATATTTATTATTTGTGGGTCAAATGTCACTGCCACGTGTCAAGTTCAGATTTTAAGGTAATCATGTGGTCTAAGCGGACCCCGTCTAAGCACCGGACATAACGCTAGGAGGATGAAGATGATGAGTGTGAATGATTTATAACTTTTATACCATGAATGTTGAAGAGGCGAGTAAGGTGTGTAAGGATCGGCGATATGGCGTTCGGTTCTCTCTGCCTACCCTGCTAGGGAAATGGCGTGAAGTTTAGTTAGTTAGTTAACTTTTATATCATTAAAATATCCACAATTTTCTGTCTGTCCCAACTCTATTTTATTTTCGCCTAACACTTCGGGGATTGGAGGCGGTCACTGACATTATGTAAAAAATCAATATTTCGACAGGCAACGATCCGACAAACCACCTTCAGTAATCGTGGCTGCCACTGGTCTCCAACTCCTGAAAGACCGGAACACCACGGACGTGTTGCTGGAAGACTACAAAAGGAACCTTACGCACTTGGTGCAAGCCATAGATTCGCTTGCGGCGCGCAAGACCCAGGTGCTATGGAAGTTGTCGGAGGCAGTGGACATGAGCAAGCTGAAGGGAGATAATAAGAGGATCAATAATAACGATATTGATGCTTACAATAAGGCTGCTGTTGATGTTAGTATTTTTGTTCGTTTAGGTTTGTGTAAAGAGTTTTATTAACCAGAAATATATATTTCGACTGGCCCGTTGATCGAGTGGTCTAAGAAGGCCAGGGCCTTGAAATCAAGTGTTGCGGGTTCGAGTGTTCGACAAATGTTTAGTGTGACGAACATGGACATTTGTACTTATGGATGTTTATAAACGTATTTAAGTGTGTCTACCTAGTACCTA